>JAOWCC010001210.1:54008636-54511610 GCA_030867875.1 Actinernus sp. WN-2022
AAGAACCGTCTTTGTCTATAGAACAACTGTTGACTGCGTTTTAGCCGCACCTGGGCATTGGAAACACCCCAAAATGTCACTTTTAGTTGATCAACTGGAAAAAGGTGATAAGGTAGAAAATCTCGAAAAATTCCAAATCTCAAACAAGGAAATTATGGGATAGAAAGGCTATACATGGAAGCAAGTGTCATTTTACAACCATTGAAACCTAGACTATCAGTTATCAGCGCTTTAAACTGAGGAAATCGAGAATTCCACACAAGATGAGGCATGTTAACACAAAAAGAGTGTACCTTGCTAAGGCGCCTTTTGTGTTGACATGCCTCAATATGTGCACCGTTTCAGTTTCAACTGGCCGCTGTTGCTCGACATCTTGATGGATTTTAATGCGGTTTGCAGCAAAAGAACCGTCTTTGTCTATAGAACAACTGTTGACTGCGTTTTAGCCGCACCTGGGCATTGGAAACACCCCAAAATGTCACTTTTAGTTGATCAACTGGAAAAAGGTGATAAGGTAGAAAATCTCGAAAAATTCCAAATCTCAAACAAGGAAATTATGGATAGAAAGGCTATACATGGAAGCAAGTGTCATTTTACAACCATTGAAACCTAGACTATCAGTTATCAGCGCTTTAAACTGAGGAAATCGAGAATTCCACACAAGAATATATGTGCACCGTTTCAGTTTCAACTGGCCGCTGTTGCTCGACATCTTGATGGATTTTAATGCGGTTTGCAGCAAAAGAACCGTCTTTCTCTATAGAACAACTGTTGACTGCGTTTTAGCCGCACCTGGGCATTGGAAACACCCCAAAATGTCACTTTAGTTGATCAACTGGAAAAAGGTGATAAGGTAGAAAATCTCGAAAAATTCCAAATCTCAAACAAGGAAATTATGGGATAGAAAGGCTATACATGGAAGCAAGTGTCATTTTACAACCATTGAAACCTAGACTATCAGTTATCAGCGCTTTAAACTGAGGAAATCGAGAATTCCACACAAGAAATATATGTGCACCGTTTCAGTTTCAACTGGCCGCTGTTGCTCGACATCTTGATGGATTTTAATGCGGTTTGCAGCAAAAGAACCGTCTTTCTCTATAGAACAACTGTTGACTGCGTTTTAGCCGCACCTGGGCATTGGAAACACCCCAAAATGTCACTTTTAGTTGATCAACTGGAAAAAGGTGATAAGGTAGAAAATCTCGAAAAATTCCAAATCTCAAACAAGGAAATTATGGGATAGAAAGGCTATACATGGAAGCAAGTGTCATTTTACAACCATTGAAACCTAGACTATCAGTTATCAGCGCTTTAAACTGAGGAAATCGAGAATTCCACACAAGATGAGGCATGTTAACACAAAAAGAGTGTACCTTGCTAAGGCGCCTTTTGTGTTGACATGCCTCAATATGTGCACCGTTTCAGTTTCAACTGGCCGCTGTTGCTCGACATCTTGATGGATTTTAATGCGGTTTGCAGCAAAAGAACCGTCTTTCTCTATAGAACAACTGTTGACTGCGTTTTAGCCGCACCTGGGCATTGGAAACACCCCAAAATGTCACTTTTAGTTGATCAACTGGAAAAAGGTGATAAGGTAGAAAATCTCGAAAAATTCCAAATCTCAAACAAGGAAATTATGGGATAGAAAGGCTATACATGGAAGCAAGTGTCATTTTACAACCATTGAAACCTAGACTATCAGTTATCAGCGCTTTAAACTGAGGAAATCGAGAATTCCACACAAGATGAGGCATGTTAACACAAAAAGAGTGTACCTTGCTAAGGCGCCTTTTGTGTTGACATGCCTCAATATGTGCACCGTTTCAGTTTCAACTGGCCGCTGTTGCTCGACATCTTGATGGATTTTAATGCGGTTTGCAGCAAAAGAACCGTCTTTGTCTATAGAACAACTGTTGACTGCGTTTTAGCCGCACCTGGGCATTGGAAACACCCCAAAATGTCACTTTTAGTTGATCAACTGGAAAAAGGTGATAAGGTAGAAAATCTCGAAAAATTCCAAATCTCAAACAAGGAAATTATGGGATAGAAAGGCTATACATGGAAGCAAGTGTCATTTTACAACCATTGAAACCTAGACTATCAGTTATCAGCGCTTTAAACTGAGGAAATCGAGAATTCCACACAAGATGAGGCATGTTAACACAAAAAGAGTGTACCTTGCTAAGGCGCCTTTTGTGTTGACATGCCTCAATATGTGCACCGTTTCAGTTTCAACTGGCCGCTGTTGCTCGACATCTTGATGGATTTTAATGCGGTTTGCAGCAAAAGAACCGTCTTTGTCTATAGAACAACTGTTGACTGCGTTTTAGCCGCACCTGGGCATTGGAAACACCCCAAAATGTCACTTTTAGTTGATCAACTGGAAAAAGGTGATAAGGTAGAAAATCTCGAAAAATTCCAAATCTCAAACAAGGAAATTATGGGATAGAAAGGCTATACATGGAAGCAAGTGTCATTTTACAACCATTGAAACCTAGACTATCAGTTATCAGCGCTTTAAACTGAGGAAATCGAGAATTCCACACAAGATGAGGCATGTTAACACAAAAAGAGTGTACCTTGCTAAGGCGCCTTTTGTGTTGACATGCGTCAATATGTGCACCGTTTCAGTTTCAACTGGCCGCTGTTGCTCGAAATCTTGATGGATTTTAATGCGGTTTGCAGCAAAAGAACCGTCTTTGTCTATAGAACAACTGTTGACTGTGGTTTAGCCGCACCTGGGCATTGGAAACACCCCAAAATGTCACTTTTAGTTGATCAACTGGAAAAGGTGATAAGGTAGAAAATCTCGAAAAATTCCAAATCTCAAACAAGGAAATTATGGGATAGAAAGGCTATACATGGAAGCAAGTGTCATTTTACAACCATTGAAACCTAGACTATCAGTTATCAGCGCTTTAAACTGAGGAAATCGAGAATTCCACACAAGATGAGGCATGTTAACACAAAAAGAGTGTACCTTGCTAAGGCGCCTTTTGTGTTGACATGCGTCAATATGTGCACCGTTTCAGTTTCAACTGGCCGCTGTTGCTCGAAATCTTGATGGATTTTAATGCGGTTTGCAGCAAAAGAACCGTCTTTGTCTATAGAACAACTGTTGACTGTGGTTTAGCCGCACCTGGGCATTGGAAACACCCCAAAATGTCACTTTTAGTTGATCAACTGGAAAAAGGTGATAAGGTAGAAAATCTCGAAAAATTCCAAATCTCAAACAAGGAAATTATGGGATAGAAAGGCTATACATGGAAGCAAGTGTCATTTTACAACCATTGAAACCTAGACTATCAGTTATCAGCGCTTTAAACTGAGGAAATCGAGAATTCCACACAAGATGAGGCATGTTAACACAAAAAGAGTGTACCTTGCTAAGGCGCCTTTTGTGTTGACATGCCTCAATATGTGCACCGTTTCAGTTTCAACTGGCCGCTGTTGCTCGACATCTTGATGGATTTTAATGCGGTTTGCAGCAAAAGAACCGTCTTTGTCTATAGAACAACTGTTGACTGCGTTTTAGCCGCACCTGGGCATTGGAAACACCCCAAAATGTCACTTTTAGTTGATCAACTGGAAAAAGGTGATAAGGTAGAAAATCTCGAAAAATTCCAAATCTCAAACAAGGAAATTATGGGATAGAAAGGCTATACATGGAAGCAAGTGTCATTTTACAACCATTGAAACCTAGACTATCAGTTATCAGCGCTTTAAACTGAGGAAATCGAGAATTCCACACAAGATGAGGCATGTTAACACAAAAAGAGTGTACCTTGCTAAGGCGCCTTTTGTGTTGACATGCCTCAATATGTGCACCGTTTCAGTTTCAACTGGCCGCTGTTGCTCGACATCTTGATGGATTTTAATGCGGTTTGCAGCAAAAGAACCGTCTTTGTCTATAGAACAACTGTTGACTGCGTTTTAGCCGCACCTGGGCATTGGAAACACCCCAAAATGTCACTTTTAGTTGATCAACTGGAAAAAGGTGATAAGGTAGAAAATCTCGAAAAATTCCAAATCTCAAACAAGGAAATTATGGGATAGAAAGGCTATACATGGAAGCAAGTGTCATTTTACAACCATTGAAACCTAGACTATCAGTTATCAGCGCTTTAAACTGAGGAAATCGAGAATTCCACACAAGAATATATGTGCACCGTTTCAGTTTCAACTGGCCGCTGTTGCTCGACATCTTGATGGATTTTAATGCGGTTTGCAGCAAAAGAACCGTCTTTCTCTATAGAACAACTGTTGACTGCGTTTTAGCCGCACCTGGGCATTGGAAACACCCCAAAATGTCACTTTTAGTTGATCAACTGGAAAAAGGTGATAAGGTAGAAAATCTCGAAAAATTCCAAATCTCAAACAAGGAAATTATGGGATAGAAAGGCTATACATGGAAGCAAGTGTCATTTTACAACCATTGAAACCTAGACTATCAGTTATCAGCGCTTTAAACTGAGGAAATCGAGAATTCCACACAAGATGAGGCATGTTAACACAAAAAGAGTGTACCTTGCTAAGGCGCCTTTTGTGTTGACATGCCTCAATATGTGCACCGTTCAGTTTCAACTGGCCGCTGTTGCTCGACATCTTGATGGATTTTAATGCGGTTTGCAGCAAAAGAACCGTCTTTCTCTATAGAACAACTGTTGACTGCGTTTTAGCCGCACCTGGGCATTGGAAACACCCCAAAATGTCACTTTTAGTTGATCAACTGGAAAAAGGTGATAAGGTAGAAAATCTCGAAAAATTCCAAATCTCAAACAAGGAAATTATGGGATAGAAAGGCTATACATGGAAGCAAGTGTCATTTTACAACCATTGAAACCTAGACTATCAGTTATCAGCGCTTTAAACTGAGGAAATCGAGAATTCCACACAAGATGAGGCATGTTAACACAAAAAGAGTGTACCTTGCTAAGGCGCCTTTTGTGTTGACATGCCTCAATATGTGCACCGTTTCAGTTTCAACTGGCCGCTGTTGCTCGACATCTTGATGGATTTTAATGCGGTTTGCAGCAAAAGAACCGTCTTTGTCTATAGAACAACTGTTGACTGCGTTTTAGCCGCACCTGGGCATTGGAAACACCCCAAAATGTCACTTTTAGTTGATCAACTGGAAAAAGGTGATAAGGTAGAAAATCTCGAAAAATTCCAAATCTCAAACAAGGAAATTATGGGATAGAAAGGCTATACATGGAAGCAAGTGTCATTTTACAACCATTGAAACCTAGGACTATCAGTTATCAGCGCTTTAAACTGAGGAAATCGAGAATTCCACACAAGATGAGGCATGTTAACACAAAAAGAGTGTACCTTGCTAAGGCGCCTTTTGTGTTGACATGCCTCAATATGTGCACCGTTTCAGTTTCAACTGGCCGCTGTTGCTCGACATCTTGATGGATTTTAATGCGGTTTGCAGCAAAAGAACCGTCTTTGTCTATAGAACAACTGTTGACTGCGTTTTAGCCGCACCTGGGCATTGGAAACACCCCAAAATGTCACTTTTAGTTGATCAACTGGAAAAAGGTGATAAGGTAGAAAATCTCGAAAAATTCCAAATCTCAAACAAGGAAATTATGGGATAGAAAGGCTATACATGGAAGCAAGTGTCATTTTACAACCATTGAAACCTAGACTATCAGTTATCAGCGCTTTAAACTGAGGAAATCGAGAATTCCACACAAGATGAGGCATGTTAACACAAAAAGAGTGTACCTTGCTAAGGCGCCTTTTGTGTTGACATGCCTCAATATGTGCACCGTTTCAGTTTCAACTGGCCGCTGTTGCTCGACATCTTGATGGATTTTAATGCGGTTTGCAGCAAAAGAACCGTCTTTGTCTATAGAACAACTGTTGACTGCGTTTTAGCCGCACCTGGGCATTGGAAACACCCCAAAATGTCACTTTTAGTTGATCAACTGGAAAAAGGTGATAAGGTAGAAAATCTCGAAAAATTCCAAATCTCAAACAAGGAAATTATGGGATAGAAAGGCTATACATGGAAGCAAGTGTCATTTTACAACCATTGAAACCTAGACTATCAGTTATCAGCGCTTTAAACTGAGGAAATCGAGAATTCCACACAAGAATATATGTGCACCGTTTCAGTTTCAACTGGCCGCTGTTGCTCGACATCTTGATGGATTTTAATGCGGTTTGCAGCAAAAGAACCGTCTTTCTCTATAGAACAACTGTTGACTGCGTTTTAGCCGCACCTGGGCATTGGAAACACCCCAAAATGTCACTTTTAGTTGATCAACTGGAAAAAGGTGATAAGGTAGAAAATCTCGAAAAATTCCAAATCTCAAACAAGGAAATTATGGGATAGAAAGGCTATACATGGAAGCAAGTGTCATTTTACAACCATTGAAACCTAGACTATCAGTTATCAGCGCTTTAAACTGAGGAAATCGAGAATTCCACACAAGATGAGGCATGTTAACACAAAAAGAGTGTACCTTGCTAAGGCGCCTTTTGTGTTGACATGCCTCAATATGTGCACCGTTTCAGTTTCAACTGGCCGCTGTTGCTCGACATCTTGATGGATTTTAATGCGGTTTGCAGCAAAAGAACCGTCTTTCTCTATAGAACAACTGTTGACTGCGTTTTAGCCGCACCTGGGCATTGGAAACACCCCAAAATGTCACTTTTAGTTGATCAACTGGAAAAAGGTGATAAGGTAGAAAATCTCGAAAAATTCCAAATCTCAAACAAGGAAATTATGGATAGAAAGGCTATACATGGAAGCAAGTGTCATTTTACAACCATTGAAACCTAGACTATCAGTTATCAGCGCTTTAAACTGAGGAAATCGAGAATTCCACACAAGATGAGGCATGTTAACACAAAAAGAGTGTACCTTGCTAAGGCGCCTTTTGTGTTGACATGCCTCAATATGTGCACCGTTTCAGTTTCAACTGGCCGCTGTTGCTCGACATCTTGATGGATTTTAATGCGGTTTGCAGCAAAAGAACCGTCTTTGTCTATAGAACAACTGTTGACTGCGTTTTAGCCGCACCTGGGCATTGGAAACACCCCAAAATGTCACTTTTAGTTGATCAACTGGAAAAAGGTGATAAGGTAGAAAATCTCGAAAAATTCAAATCTCAAACAAGGAAATTATGGGATAGAAAGGCTATACATGGAAGCAAGTGTCATTTTACAACCATTGAAACCTAGACTATCAGTTATCAGCGCTTTAAACTGAGGAAATCGAGAATTCCACACAAGATGAGGCATGTTAACACAAAAAGAGTGTACCTTGCTAAGGCGCCTTTTGTGTTGACATGCCTCAATATGTGCACCGTTTCAGTTTCAACTGGCCGCTGTTGCTCGACATCTTGATGGATTTTAATGCGGTTTGCAGCAAAAGAACCGTCTTTGTCTATAGAACAACTGTTGACTGCGTTTTAGCCGCACCTGGGCATTGGAAACACCCCAAAATGTCACTTTTAGTTGATCAACTGGAAAAAGGTGATAAGGTAGAAAATCTCGAAAAATTCCAAATCTCAAACAAGGAAATTATGGGATAGAAAGGCTATACATGGAAGCAAGTGTCATTTTACAACCATTGAAACCTAGACTATCAGTTATCAGCGCTTTAAACTGAGGAAATCGAGAATTCCACACAAGATGAGGCATGTTAACACAAAAAGAGTGTACCTTGCTAAGGCGCCTTTTGTGTTGACATGCGTCAATATGTGCACCGTTTCAGTTTCAACTGGCCGCTGTTGCTCGAAATCTTGATGGATTTTAATGCGGTTTGCAGCAAAAGAACCGTCTTTGTCTATAGAACAACTGTTGACTGTGGTTTAGCCGCACCTGGGCATTGGAAACACCCCAAAATGTCACTTTTAGTTGATCAACTGGAAAAAGGTGATAAGGTAGAAAATCTCGAAAAATTCCAAATCTCAAACAAGGAAATTATGGGATAGAAAGGCTATACATGGAAGCAAGTGTCATTTTACAACCATTGAAACCTAGACTATCAGTTATCAGCGCTTTAAACTGAGGAAATCGAGAATTCCACACAAGATGAGGCATGTTAACACAAAAAGAGTGTACCTTGCTAAGGCGCCTTTTGTGTTGACATGCGTCAATATGTGCACCGTTTCAGTTTCAACTGGCCGCTGTTGCTCGAAATCTTGATGGATTTTAATGCGGTTTGCAGCAAAAGAACCGTCTTTGTCTATAGAACAACTGTTGACTGTGGTTTAGCCGCACCTGGGCATTGGAAACACCCCAAAATGTCACTTTTAGTTGATCAACTGGAAAAAGGTGATAAGGTAGAAAATCTCGAAAAATTCCAAATCTCAAACAAGGAAATTATGGGATAGAAAGGCTATACATGGAAGCAAGTGTCATTTTACAACCATTGAAACCTAGACTATCAGTTATCAGCGCTTTAAACTGAGGAAATCGAGAATTCCACACAAGATGAGGCATGTTAACACAAAAAGAGTGTACCTTGCTAAGGCGCCTTTTGTGTTGACATGCCTCAATATGTGCACCGTTTCAGTTTCAACTGGCCGCTGTTGCTCGACATCTTGATGGATTTTAATGCGGTTTGCAGCAAAAGAACCGTCTTTGTCTATAGAACAACTGTTGACTGCGTTTTAGCCGCACCTGGGCATTGGAAACACCCCAAAATGTCACTTTTAGTTGATCAACTGGAAAAAGGTGATAAGGTAGAAAATCTCGAAAAATTCCAAATCTCAAACAAGGAAATTATGGGATAGAAAGGCTATACATGGAAGCAAGTGTCATTTTACAACCATTGAAACCTAGACTATCAGTTATCAGCGCTTTAAACTGAGGAAATCGAGAATTCCACACAAGATGAGGCATGTTAACACAAAAAGAGTGTACCTTGCTAAGGCGCCTTTTGTGTTGACATGCCTCAATATGTGCACCGTTTCAGTTTCAACTGGCCGCTGTTGCTCGACATCTTGATGGATTTTAATGCGGTTTGCAGCAAAAGAACCGTCTTTGTCTATAGAACAACTGTTGACTGCGTTTTAGCCGCACCTGGGCATTGGAAACACCCCAAAATGTCACTTTTAGTTGATCAACTGGAAAAAGGTGATAAGGTAGAAAATCTCGAAAAATTCCAAATCTCAAACAAGGAAATTATGGGATAGAAAGGCTATACATGGAAGCAAGTGTCATTTTACAACCATTGAAACCTAGACTATCAGTTATCAGCGCTTTAAACTGAGGAAATCGAGAATTCCACACAAGAATATATGTGCACCGTTTCAGTTTCAACTGGCCGCTGTTGCTCGACATCTTGATGGATTTTAATGCGGTTTGCAGCAAAAGAACCGTCTTTCTCTATAGAACAACTGTTGACTGCGTTTTAGCCGCACCTGGGCATTGGAAACACCCCAAAATGTCACTTTTAGTTGATCAACTGGAAAAAGGTGATAAGGTAGAAAATCTCGAAAAATTCCAAATCTCAAACAAGGAAATTATGGGATAGAAAGGCTATACATGGAAGCAAGTGTCATTTTACAACCATTGAAACCTAGACTATCAGTTATCAGCGCTTTAAACTGAGGAAATCGAGAATTCCACACAAGATGAGGCATGTTAACACAAAAAGAGTGTACCTTGCTAAGGCGCCTTTTGTGTTGACATGCCTCAATATGTGCACCGTTTCAGTTTCAACTGGCCGCTGTTGCTCGACATCTTGATGGATTTTAATGCGGTTTGCAGCAAAAGAACCGTCTTTGTCTATAGAACAACTGTTGACTGCGTTTTAGCCGCACCTGGGCATTGGAAACACCCCAAAATGTCACTTTTAGTTGATCAACTGGAAAAAGGTGATAAGGTAGAAAATCTCGAAAAATTCCAAATCTCAAACAAGGAAATTATGGGATAGAAAGGCTATACATGGAAGCAAGTGTCATTTTACAACCATTGAAACCTAGACTATCAGTTATCAGCGCTTTAAACTGAGGAAATCGAGAATTCCACACAAGATGAGGCATGTTAACACAAAAAGAGTGTACCTTGCTAAGGCGCCTTTTGTGTTGACATGCGTCAATATGTGCACCGTTTCAGTTTCAACTGGCCGCTGTTGCTCGAAATCTTGATGGATTTTAATGCGGTTTGCAGCAAAAGAACCGTCTTTGTCTATAGAACAACTGTTGACTGTGGTTTAGCCGCACCTGGGCATTGGAAACACCCCAAAATGTCACTTTTAGTTGATCAACTGGAAAAAGGTGATAAGGTAGAAAATCTCGAAAAATTCCAAATCTCAAACAAGGAAATTATGGGATAGAAAGGCTATACATGGAAGCAAGTGTCATTTTACAACCATTGAAACCTAGACTATCAGTTATCAGCGCTTTAAACTGAGGAAATCGAGAATTCCACACAAGATGAGGCATGTTAACACAAAAAGAGTGTACCTTGCTAAGGCGCCTTTTGTGTTGACATGCGTCAATATGTGCACCGTTTCAGTTTCAACTGGCCGCTGTTGCTCGAAATCTTGATGGATTTTAATGCGGTTTGCAGCAAAAGAACCGTCTTTGTCTATAGAACAACTGTTGACTGTGGTTTAGCCGCACCTGGGCATTGGAAACACCCCAAAATGTCACTTTTAGTTGATCAACTGGAAAAAGGTGATAAGGTAGAAAATCTCGAAAAATTCCAAATCTCAAACAAGGAAATTATGGGATAGAAAGGCTATACATGGAAGCAAGTGTCATTTTACAACCATTGAAACCTAGACTATCAGTTATCAGCGCTTTAAACTGAGGAAATCGAGAATTCCACACAAGATGAGGCATGTTAACACAAAAAGAGTGTACCTTGCTAAGGCGCCTTTTGTGTTGACATGCCTCAATATGTGCACCGTTTCAGTTTCAACTGGCCGCTGTTGCTCGACATCTTGATGGATTTTAATGCGGTTTGCAGCAAAAGAACCGTCTTTGTCTATAGAACAACTGTTGACTGCGTTTTAGCCGCACCTGGGCATTGGAAACACCCCAAAATGTCACTTTTAGTTGATCAACTGGAAAAAGGTGATAAGGTAGAAAATCTCGAAAAATTCCAAATCTCAAACAAGGAAATTATGGGATAGAAAGGCTATACATGGAAGCAAGTGTCATTTTACAACCATTGAAACCTAGACTATCAGTTATCAGCGCTTTAAACTGAGGAAATCGAGAATTCCACACAAGATGAGGCATGTTAACACAAAAAGAGTGTACCTTGCTAAGGCGCCTTTTGTGTTGACATGCCTCAATATGTGCACCGTTTCAGTTTCAACTGGCCGCTGTTGCTCGACATCTTGATGGATTTTAATGCGGTTTGCAGCAAAAGAACCGTCTTTGTCTATAGAACAACTGTTGACTGCGTTTTAGCCGCACCTGGGCATTGGAAACACCCCAAAATGTCACTTTTAGTTGATCAACTGGAAAAAGGTGATAAGGTAGAAAATCTCGAAAAATTCCAAATCTCAAACAAGGAAATTATGGGATAGAAAGGCTATACATGGAAGCAAGTGTCATTTTACAACCATTGAAACCTAGACTATCAGTTATCAGCGCTTTAAACTGAGGAAATCGAGAATTCCACACAAGATGAGGCATGTTAACACAAAAAGAGTGTACCTTGCTAAGGCGCCTTTTGTGTTGACATGCCTCAATATGTGCACCGTTTCAGTTTCAACTGGCCGCTGTTGCTCGACATCTTGATGGATTTTAATGCGGTTTGCAGCAAAAGAACCGTCTTTGTCTATAGAACAACTGTTGACTGCGTTTTAGCCGCACCTGGGCATTGGAAACACCCCAAAATGTCACTTTTAGTTGATCAACTGGAAAAAGGTGATAAGGTAGAAAATCTCGAAAAATTCCAAATCTCAAACAAGGAAATTATGGGATAGAAAGGCTATACATGGAAGCAAGTGTCATTTTACAACCATTGAAACCTAGACTATCAGTTATCAGCGCTTTAAACTGAGGAAATCGAGAATTCCACACAAGATGAGGCATGTTAACACAAAAAGAGTGTACCTTGCTAAGGCGCCTTTTGTGTTGACATGCCTCAATATGTGCACCGTTTCAGTTTCAACTGGCCGCTGTTGCTCGACATCTTGATGGATTTTAATGCGGTTTGCAGCAAAAGAACCGTCTTTGTCTATAGAACAACTGTTGACTGCGTTTTAGCCGCACCTGGGCATTGGAAACACCCCAAAATGTCACTTTTAGTTGATCAACTGGAAAAAGGTGATAAGGTAGAAAATCTCGAAAAATTCCAAATCTCAAACAAGGAAATTATGGGATAGAAAGGCTATACATGGAAGCAAGTGTCATTTTACAACCATTGAAACCTAGACTATCAGTTATCAGCGCTTTAAACTGAGGAAATCGAGAATTCCACACAAGAATATATGTGCACCGTTTCAGTTTCAACTGGCCGCTGTTGCTCGACATCTTGATGGATTTTAATGCGGTTTGCAGCAAAAGAACCGTCTTTCTCTATAGAACAACTGTTGACTGCGTTTTAGCCGCACCTGGGCATTGGAAACACCCCAAAATGTCACTTTTAGTTGATCAACTGGAAAAAGGTGATAAGGTAGAAAATCTCGAAAAATTCCAAATCTCAAACAAGGAAATTATGGGATAGAAAGGCTATACATGGAAGCAAGTGTCATTTTACAACCATTGAAACCTAGACTATCAGTTATCAGCGCTTTAAACTGAGGAAATCGAGAATTCCACACAAGATGAGGCATGTTAACACAAAAAGAGTGTACCTTGCTAAGGCGCCTTTTGTGTTGACATGCCTCAATATGTGCACCGTTTCAGTTTCAACTGGCCGCTGTTGCTCGACATCTTGATGGATTTTAATGCGGTTTGCAGCAAAAGAACCGTCTTTCTCTATAGAACAACTGTTGACTGCGTTTTAGCCGCACCTGGGCATTGGAAACACCCCAAAATGTCACTTTTAGTTGATCAACTGGAAAAAGGTGATAAGGTAGAAAATCTCGAAAAATTCCAAATCTCAAACAAGGAAATTATGGGATAGAAAGGCTATACATGGAAGCAAGTGTCATTTTACAACCATTGAAACCTAGACTATCAGTTATCAGCGCTTTAAACTGAGGAAATCGAGAATTCCACACAAGATGAGGCATGTTAACACAAAAAGAGTGTACCTTGCTAAGGCGCCTTTTGTGTTGACATGCCTCAATATGTGCACCGTTTCAGTTTCAACTGGCCGCTGTTGCTCGACATCTTGATGGATTTTAATGCGGTTTGCAGCAAAAGAACCGTCTTTGTCTATAGAACAACTGTTGACTGCGTTTTAGCCGCACCTGGGCATTGGAAACACCCCAAAATGTCACTTTTAGTTGATCAACTGGAAAAAGGTGATAAGGTAGAAAATCTCGAAAAATTCCAAATCTCAAACAAGGAAATTATGGGATAGAAAGGCTATACATGGAAGCAAGTGTCATTTTACAACCATTGAAACCTAGACTATCAGTTATCAGCGCTTTAAACTGAGGAAATCGAGAATTCCACACAAGATGAGGCATGTTAACACAAAAAGAGTGTACCTTGCTAAGGCGCCTTTTGTGTTGACATGCCTCAATATGTGCACCGTTTCAGTTTCAACTGGCCGCTGTTGCTCGACATCTTGATGGATTTTAATGCGGTTTGCAGCAAAAGAACCGTCTTTGTCTATAGAACAACTGTTGACTGCGTTTTAGCCGCACCTGGGCATTGGAAACACCCCAAAATGTCACTTTTAGTTGATCAACTGGAAAAAGGTGATAAGGTAGAAAATCTCGAAAAATTCCAAATCTCAAACAAGGAAATTATGGGATAGAAAGGCTATACATGGAAGCAAGTGTCATTTTACAACCATTGAAACCTAGACTATCAGTTATCAGCGCTTTAAACTGAGGAAATCGAGAATTCCACACAAGATGAGGCATGTTAACACAAAAAGAGTGTACCTTGCTAAGGCGCCTTTTGTGTTGACATGCGTCAATATGTGCACCGTTTCAGTTTCAACTGGCCGCTGTTGCTCGAAATCTTGATGGATTTTAATGCGGTTTGCAGCAAAAGAACCGTCTTTGTCTATAGAACAACTGTTGACTGTGGTTTAGCCGCACCTGGGCATTGGAAACACCCCAAAATGTCACTTTTAGTTGATCAACTGGAAAAAGGTGATAAGGTAGAAAATCTCGAAAAATTCCAAATCTCAAACAAGGAAATTATGGGATAGAAAGGCTATACATGGAAGCAAGTGTCATTTTACAACCATTGAAACCTAGACTATCAGTTATCAGCGCTTTAAACTGAGGAAATCGAGAATTCCACACAAGATGAGGCATGTTAACACAAAAAGAGTGTACCTTGCTAAGGCGCCTTTTGTGTTGACATGCGTCAATATGTGCACCGTTTCAGTTTCAACTGGCCGCTGTTGCTCGAAATCTTGATGGATTTTAATGCGGTTTGCAGCAAAAGAACCGTCTTTGTCTATAGAACAACTGTTGACTGTGGTTTAGCCGCACCTGGGCATTGGAAACACCCCAAAATGTCACTTTTAGTTGATCAACTGGAAAAAGGTGATAAGGTAGAAAATCTCGAAAAATTCCAAATCTCAAACAAGGAAATTATGGGATAGAAAGGCTATACATGGAAGCAAGTGTCATTTTACAACCATTGAAACCTAGACTATCAGTTATCAGCGCTTTAAACTGAGGAAATCGAGAATTCCACACAAGATGAGGCATGTTAACACAAAAAGAGTGTACCTTGCTAAGGCGCCTTTTGTGTTGACATGCCTCAATATGTGCACCGTTTCAGTTTCAACTGGCCGCTGTTGCTCGACATCTTGATGGATTTTAATGCGGTTTGCAGCAAAAGAACCGTCTTTGTCTATAGAACAACTGTTGACTGCGTTTTAGCCGCACCTGGGCATTGGAAACACCCCAAAATGTCACTTTTAGTTGATCAACTGGAAAAAGGTGATAAGGTAGAAAATCTCGAAAAATTCCAAATCTCAAACAAGGAAATTATGGGATAGAAAGGCTATACATGGAAGCAAGTGTCATTTTACAACCATTGAAACCTAGACTATCAGTTATCAGCGCTTTAAACTGAGGAAATCGAGAATTCCACACAAGATGAGGCATGTTAACACAAAAAGAGTGTACCTTGCTAAGGCGCCTTTTGTGTTGACATGCCTCAATATGTGCACCGTTTCAGTTTCAACTGGCCGCTGTTGCTCGACATCTTGATGGATTTTAATGCGGTTTGCAGCAAAAGAACCGTCTTTGTCTATAGAACAACTGTTGACTGCGTTTTAGCCGCACCTGGGCATTGGAAACACCCCAAAATGTCACTTTTAGTTGATCAACTGGAAAAAGGTGATAAGGTAGAAAATCTCGAAAAATTCCAAATCTCAAACAAGGAAATTATGGGATAGAAAGGCTATACATGGAAGCAAGTGTCATTTTACAACCATTGAAACCTAGACTATCAGTTATCAGCGCTTTAAACTGAGGAAATCGAGAATTCCACACAAGAATATATGTGCACCGTTTCAGTTTCAACTGGCCGCTGTTGCTCGACATCTTGATGGATTTTAATGCGGTTTGCAGCAAAAGAACCGTCTTTCTCTATAGAACAACTGTTGACTGCGTTTTAGCCGCACCTGGGCATTGGAAACACCCCAAAATGTCACTTTTAGTTGATCAACTGGAAAAAGGTGATAAGGTAGAAAATCTCGAAAAATTCCAAATCTCAAACAAGGAAATTATGGGATAGAAAGGCTATACATGGAAGCAAGTGTCATTTTACAACCATTGAAACCTAGACTATCAGTTATCAGCGCTTTAAACTGAGGAAATCGAGAATTCCACACAAGATGAGGCATGTTAACACAAAAAGAGTGTACCTTGCTAAGGCGCCTTTTGTGTTGACATGCCTCAATATGTGCACCGTTTCAGTTTCAACTGGCCGCTGTTGCTCGACATCTTGATGGATTTTAATGCGGTTTGCAGCAAAAGAACCGTCTTTCTCTATAGAACAACTGTTGACTGCGTTTTAGCCGCACCTGGGCATTGGAAACACCCCAAAATGTCACTTTTAGTTGATCAACTGGAAAAAGGTGATAAGGTAGAAAATCTCGAAAAATTCCAAATCTCAAACAAGGAAATTATGGGATAGAAAGGCTATACATGGAAGCAAGTGTCATTTTACAACCATTGAAACCTAGACTATCAGTTATCAGCGCTTTAAACTGAGGAAATCGAGAATTCCACACAAGATGAGGCATGTTAACACAAAAAGAGTGTACCTTGCTAAGGCGCCTTTTGTGTTGACATGCCTCAATATGTGCACCGTTTCAGTTTCAACTGGCCGCTGTTGCTCGACATCTTGATGGATTTTAATGCGGTTTGCAGCAAAAGAACCGTCTTTGTCTATAGAACAACTGTTGACTGCGTTTTAGCCGCACCTGGGCATTGGAAACACCCCAAAATGTCACTTTTAGTTGATCAACTGGAAAAAGGTGATAAGGTAGAAAATCTCGAAAAATTCCAAATCTCAAACAAGGAAATTATGGGATAGAAAGGCTATACATGGAAGCAAGTGTCATTTTACAACCATTGAAACCTAGACTATCAGTTATCAGCGCTTTAAACTGAGGAAATCGAGAATTCCACACAAGATGAGGCATGTTAACACAAAAAGAGTGTACCTTGCTAAGGCGCCTTTTGTGTTGACATGCCTCAATATGTGCACCGTTTCAGTTTCAACTGGCCGCTGTTGCTCGACATCTTGATGGATTTTAATGCGGTTTGCAGCAAAAGAACCGTCTTTGTCTATAGAACAACTGTTGACTGCGTTTTAGCCGCACCTGGGCATTGGAAACACCCCAAAATGTCACTTTTAGTTGATCAACTGGAAAAAGGTGATAAGGTAGAAAATCTCGAAAAATTCCAAATCTCAAACAAGGAAATTATGGGATAGAAAGGCTATACATGGAAGCAAGTGTCATTTTACAACCATTGAAACCTAGACTATCAGTTATCAGCGCTTTAAACTGAGGAAATCGAGAATTCCACACAAGATGAGGCATGTTAACACAAAAAGAGTGTACCTTGCTAAGGCGCCTTTTGTGTTGACATGCGTCAATATGTGCACCGTTTCAGTTTCAACTGGCCGCTGTTGCTCGAAATCTTGATGGATTTTAATGCGGTTTGCAGCAAAAGAACCGTCTTTGTCTATAGAACAACTGTTGACTGTGGTTTAGCCGCACCTGGGCATTGGAAACACCCCAAAATGTCACTTTTAGTTGATCAACTGGAAAAAGGTGATAAGGTAGAAAATCTCGAAAAATTCCAAATCTCAAACAAGGAAATTATGGGATAGAAAGGCTATACATGGAAGCAAGTGTCATTTTACAACCATTGAAACCTAGACTATCAGTTATCAGCGCTTTAAACTGAGGAAATCGAGAATTCCACACAAGATGAGGCATGTTAACACAAAAAGAGTGTACCTTGCTAAGGCGCCTTTTGTGTTGACATGCGTCAATATGTGCACCGTTTCAGTTTCAACTGGCCGCTGTTGCTCGAAATCTTGATGGATTTTAATGCGGTTTGCAGCAAAAGAACCGTCTTTGTCTATAGAACAACTGTTGACTGTGGTTTAGCCGCACCTGGGCATTGGAAACACCCCAAAATGTCACTTTTAGTTGATCAACTGGAAAAAGGTGATAAGGTAGAAAATCTCGAAAAATTCCAAATCTCAAACAAGGAAATTATGGGATAGAAAGGCTATACATGGAAGCAAGTGTCATTTTACAACCATTGAAACCTAGACTATCAGTTATCAGCGCTTTAAACTGAGGAAATCGAGAATTCCACACAAGATGAGGCATGTTAACACAAAAAGAGTGTACCTTGCTAAGGCGCCTTTTGTGTTGACATGCCTCAATATGTGCACCGTTTCAGTTTCAACTGGCCGCTGTTGCTCGACATCTTGATGGATTTTAATGCGGTTTGCAGCAAAAGAACCGTCTTTGTCTATAGAACAACTGTTGACTGCGTTTTAGCCGCACCTGGGCATTGGAAACACCCCAAAATGTCACTTTTAGTTGATCAACTGGAAAAAGGTGATAAGGTAGAAAATCTCGAAAAATTCCAAATCTCAAACAAGGAAATTATGGGATAGAAAGGCTATACATGGAAGCAAGTGTCATTTTACAACCATTGAAACCTAGACTATCAGTTATCAGCGCTTTAAACTGAGGAAATCGAGAATTCCACACAAGATGAGGCATGTTAACACAAAAAGAGTGTACCTTGCTAAGGCGCCTTTTGTGTTGACATGCCTCAATATGTGCACCGTTTCAGTTTCAACTGGCCGCTGTTGCTCGACATCTTGATGGATTTTAATGCGGTTTGCAGCAAAAGAACCGTCTTTGTCTATAGAACTGTTGACTGCGTTTTAGCCGCACCTGGGCATTGGAAACACCCCAAAATGTCACTTTTAGTTGATCAACTGGAAAAAGGTGATAAGGTAGAAAATCTCGAAAAATTCCAAATCTCAAACAAGGAAATTATGGGATAGAAAGGCTATACATGGAAGCAAGTGTCATTTTACAACCATTGAAACCTAGACTATCAGTTATCAGCGCTTTAAACTGAGGAAATCGAGAATTCCACACAAGAATATATGTGCACCGTTTCAGTTTCAACTGGCCGCTGTTGCTCGACATCTTGATGGATTTTAATGCGGTTTGCAGCAAAAGAACCGTCTTTCTCTATAGAACAACTGTTGACTGCGTTTTAGCCGCACCTGGGCATTGGAAACACCCCAAAATGTCACTTTTAGTTGATCAACTGGAAAAAGGTGATAAGGTAGAAAATCTCGAAAAATTCCAAATCTCAAACAAGGAAATTATGGGATAGAAAGGCTATACATGGAAGCAAGTGTCATTTTACAACCATTGAAACCTAGACTATCAGTTATCAGCGCTTTAAACTGAGGAAATCGAGAATTCCACACAAGATGAGGCATGTTAACACAAAAAGAGTGTACCTTGCTAAGGCGCCTTTTGTGTTGACATGCCTCAATATGTGCACCGTTTCAGTTTCAACTGGCCGCTGTTGCTCGACATCTTGATGGATTTTAATGCGGTTTGCAGCAAAAGAACCGTCTTTCTCTATAGAACAACTGTTGACTGCGTTTTAGCCGCACCTGGGCATTGGAAACACCCCAAAATGTCACTTTTAGTTGATCAACTGGAAAAAGGTGATAAGGTAGAAAATCTCGAAAAATTCCAAATCTCAAACAAGGAAATTATGGGATAGAAAGGCTATACATGGAAGCAAGTGTCATTTTACAACCATTGAAACCTAGACTATCAGTTATCAGCGCTTTAAACTGAGGAAATCGAGAATTCCACACAAGATGAGGCATGTTAACACAAAAAGAGTGTACCTTGCTAAGGCGCCTTTTGTGTTGACATGCCTCAATATGTGCACCGTTTCAGTTTCAACTGGCCGCTGTTGCTCGACATCTTGATGGATTTTAATGCGGTTTGCAGCAAAAGAACCGTCTTTGTCTATAGAACAACTGTTGACTGCGTTTTAGCCGCACCTGGGCATTGGAAACACCCCAAAATGTCACTTTTAGTTGATCAACTGGAAAAAGGTGATAAGGTAGAAAATCTCGAAAAATTCCAAATCTCAAACAAGGAAATTATGGGATAGAAAGGCTATACATGGAAGCAAGTGTCATTTTACAACCATTGAAACCTAGACTATCAGTTATCAGCGCTTTAAACTGAGGAAATCGAGAATTCCACACAAGATGAGGCATGTTAACACAAAAAGAGTGTACCTTGCTAAGGCGCCTTTTGTGTTGACATGCCTCAATATGTGCACCGTTTCAGTTTCAACTGGCCGCTGTTGCTCGACATCTTGATGGATTTTAATGCGGTTTGCAGCAAAAGAACCGTCTTTGTCTATAGAACAACTGTTGACTGCGTTTTAGCCGCACCTGGGCATTGGAAACACCCCAAAATGTCACTTTTAGTTGATCAACTGGAAAAAGGTGATAAGGTAGAAAATCTCGAAAAATTCCAAATCTCAAACAAGGAAATTATGGGATAGAAAGGCTATACATGGAAGCAAGTGTCATTTTACAACCATTGAAACCTAGACTATCAGTTATCAGCGCTTTAAACTGAGGAAATCGAGAATTCCACACAAGATGAGGCATGTTAACACAAAAAGAGTGTACCTTGCTAAGGCGCCTTTTGTGTTGACATGCCTCAATATGTGCACCGTTTCAGTTTCAACTGGCCGCTGTTGCTCGACATCTTGATGGATTTTAATGCGGTTTGCAGCAAAAGAACCGTCTTTGTCTATAGAACAACTGTTGACTGCGTTTTAGCCGCACCTGGGCATTGGAAACACCCCAAAATGTCACTTTTAGTTGATCAACTGGAAAAAGGTGATAAGGTAGAAAATCTCGAAAAATTCCAAATCTCAAACAAGGAAATTATGGGATAGAAAGGCTATACATGGAAGCAAGTGTCATTTTACAACCATTGAAACCTAGACTATCAGTTATCAGCGCTTTAAACTGAGGAAATCGAGAATTCCACACAAGAATATATGTGCACCGTTTCAGTTTCAACTGGCCGCTGTTGCTCGACATCTTGATGGATTTTAATGCGGTTTGCAGCAAAAGAACCGTCTTTCTCTATAGAACAACTGTTGACTGCGTTTTAGCCGCACCTGGGCATTGGAAACACCCCAAAATGTCACTTTTAGTTGATCAACTGGAAAAAGGTGATAAGGTAGAAAATCTCGAAAAATTCCAAATCTCAAACAAGGAAATTATGGGATAGAAAGGCTATACATGGAAGCAAGTGTCATTTTACAACCATTGAAACCTAGACTATCAGTTATCAGCGCTTTAAACTGAGGAAATCGAGAATTCCACACAAGATGAGGCATGTTAACACAAAAAGAGTGTACCTTGCTAAGGCGCCTTTTGTGTTGACATGCCTCAATATGTGCACCGTTTCAGTTTCAACTGGCCGCTGTTGCTCGACATCTTGATGGATTTTAATGCGGTTTGCAGCAAAAGAACCGTCTTTCTCTATAGAACAACTGTTGACTGCGTTTTAGCCGCACCTGGGCATTGGAAACACCCCAAAATGTCACTTTTAGTTGATCAACTGGAAAAAGGTGATAAGGTAGAAAATCTCGAAAAATTCCAAATCTCAAACAAGGAAATTATGGGATAGAAAGGCTATACATGGAAGCAAGTGTCATTTTACAACCATTGAAACCTAGACTATCAGTTATCAGCGCTTTAAACTGAGGAAATCGAGAATTCCACACAAGATGAGGCATGTTAACACAAAAAGAGTGTACCTTGCTAAGGCGCCTTTTGTGTTGACATGCCTCAATATGTGCACCGTTTCAGTTTCAACTGGCCGCTGTTGCTCGACATCTTGATGGATTTTAATGCGGTTTGCAGCAAAAGAACCGTCTTTGTCTATAGAACAACTGTTGACTGCGTTTTAGCCGCACCTGGGCATTGGAAACACCCCAAAATGTCACTTTTAGTTGATCAACTGGAAAAAGGTGATAAGGTAGAAAATCTCGAAAAATTCCAAATCTCAAACAAGGAAATTATGGGATAGAAAGGCTATACATGGAAGCAAGTGTCATTTTACAACCATTGAAACCTAGACTATCAGTTATCAGCGCTTTAAACTGAGGAAATCGAGAATTCCACACAAGATGAGGCATGTTAACACAAAAAGAGTGTACCTTGCTAAGGCGCCTTTTGTGTTGACATGCCTCAATATGTGCACCGTTTCAGTTTCAACTGGCCGCTGTTGCTCGACATCTTGATGGATTTTAATGCGGTTTGCAGCAAAAGAACCGTCTTTGTCTATAGAACAACTGTTGACTGCGTTTTAGCCGCACCTGGGCATTGGAAACACCCCAAAATGTCACTTTTAGTTGATCAACTGGAAAAAGGTGATAAGGTAGAAAATCTCGAAAAATTCCAAATCTCAAACAAGGAAATTATGGGATAGAAAGGCTATACATGGAAGCAAGTGTCATTTTACAACCATTGAAACCTAGACTATCAGTTATCAGCGCTTTAAACTGAGGAAATCGAGAATTCCACACAAGATGAGGCATGTTAACACAAAAAGAGTGTACCTTGCTAAGGCGCCTTTTGTGTTGACATGCGTCAATATGTGCACCGTTTCAGTTTCAACTGGCCGCTGTTGCTCGAAATCTTGATGGATTTTAATGCGGTTTGCAGCAAAAGAACCGTCTTTGTCTATAGAACAACTGTTGACTGTGGTTTAGCCGCACCTGGGCATTGGAAACACCCCAAAATGTCACTTTTAGTTGATCAACTGGAAAAAGGTGATAAGGTAGAAAATCTCGAAAAATTCCAAATCTCAAACAAGGAAATTATGGGATAGAAAGGCTATACATGGAAGCAAGTGTCATTTTACAACCATTGAAACCTAGACTATCAGTTATCAGCGCTTTAAACTGAGGAAATCGAGAATTCCACACAAGATGAGGCATGTTAACACAAAAAGAGTGTACCTTGCTAAGGCGCCTTTTGTGTTGACATGCGTCAATATGTGCACCGTTTCAGTTTCAACTGGCCGCTGTTGCTCGAAATCTTGATGGATTTTAATGCGGTTTGCAGCAAAAGAACCGTCTTTGTCTATAGAACAACTGTTGACTGTGGTTTAGCCGCACCTGGGCATTGGAAACACCCCAAAATGTCACTTTTAGTTGATCAACTGGAAAAAGGTGATAAGGTAGAAAATCTCGAAAAATTCCAAATCTCAAACAAGGAAATTATGGGATAGAAAGGCTATACATGGAAGCAAGTGTCATTTTACAACCATTGAAACCTAGACTATCAGTTATCAGCGCTTTAAACTGAGGAAATCGAGAATTCCACACAAGATGAGGCATGTTAACACAAAAAGAGTGTACCTTGCTAAGGCGCCTTTTGTGTTGACATGCCTCAATATGTGCACCGTTTCAGTTTCAACTGGCCGCTGTTGCTCGACATCTTGATGGATTTTAATGCGGTTTGCAGCAAAAGAACCGTCTTTGTCTATAGAACAACTGTTGACTGCGTTTTAGCCGCACCTGGGCATTGGAAACACCCCAAAATGTCACTTTTAGTTGATCAACTGGAAAAAGGTGATAAGGTAGAAAATCTCGAAAAATTCCAAATCTCAAACAAGGAAATTATGGGATAGAAAGGCTATACATGGAAGCAAGTGTCATTTTACAACCATTGAAACCTAGACTATCAGTTATCAGCGCTTTAAACTGAGGAAATCGAGAATTCCACACAAGATGAGGCATGTTAACACAAAAAGAGTGTACCTTGCTAAGGCGCCTTTTGTGTTGACATGCCTCAATATGTGCACCGTTTCAGTTTCAACTGGCCGCTGTTGCTCGACATCTTGATGGATTTTAATGCGGTTTGCAGCAAAAGAACCGTCTTTGTCTATAGAACAACTGTTGACTGCGTTTTAGCCGCACCTGGGCATTGGAAACACCCCAAAATGTCACTTTTAGTTGATCAACTGGAAAAAGGTGATAAGGTAGAAAATCTCGAAAAATTCCAAATCTCAAACAAGGAAATTATGGGATAGAAAGGCTATACATGGAAGCAAGTGTCATTTTACAACCATTGAAACCTAGACTATCAGTTATCAGCGCTTTAAACTGAGGAAATCGAGAATTCCACACAAGAATATATGTGCACCGTTTCAGTTTCAACTGGCCGCTGTTGCTCGACATCTTGATGGATTTTAATGCGGTTTGCAGCAAAAGAACCGTCTTTCTCTATAGAACAACTGTTGACTGCGTTTTAGCCGCACCTGGGCATTGGAAACACCCCAAAATGTCACTTTTAGTTGATCAACTGGAAAAAGGTGATAAGGTAGAAAATCTCGAAAAATTCCAAATCTCAAACAAGGAAATTATGGGATAGAAAGGCTATACATGGAAGCAAGTGTCATTTTACAACCATTGAAACCTAGACTATCAGTTATCAGCGCTTTAAACTGAGGAAATCGAGAATTCCACACAAGATGAGGCATGTTAACACAAAAAGAGTGTACCTTGCTAAGGCGCCTTTTGTGTTGACATGCCTCAATATGTGCACCGTTTCAGTTTCAACTGGCCGCTGTTGCTCGACATCTTGATGGATTTTAATGCGGTTTGCAGCAAAAGAACCGTCTTTCTCTATAGAACAACTGTTGACTGCGTTTTAGCCGCACCTGGGCATTGGAAACACCCCAAAATGTCACTTTTAGTTGATCAACTGGAAAAAGGTGATAAGGTAGAAAATCTCGAAAAATTCCAAATCTCAAACAAGGAAATTATGGGATAGAAAGGCTATACATGGAAGCAAGTGTCATTTTACAACCATTGAAACCTAGACTATCAGTTATCAGCGCTTTAAACTGAGGAAATCGAGAATTCCACACAAGATGAGGCATGTTAACACAAAAAGAGTGTACCTTGCTAAGGCGCCTTTTGTGTTGACATGCCTCAATATGTGCACCGTTTCAGTTTCAACTGGCCGCTGTTGCTCGACATCTTGATGGATTTTAATGCGGTTTGCAGCAAAAGAACCGTCTTTGTCTATAGAACAACTGTTGACTGCGTTTTAGCCGCACCTGGGCATTGGAAACACCCCAAAATGTCACTTTTAGTTGATCAACTGGAAAAAGGTGATAAGGTAGAAAATCTCGAAAAATTCCAAATCTCAAACAAGGAAATTATGGGATAGAAAGGCTATACATGGAAGCAAGTGTCATTTTACAACCATTGAAACCTAGACTATCAGTTATCAGCGCTTTAAACTGAGGAAATCGAGAATTCCACACAAGATGAGGCATGTTAACACAAAAAGAGTGTACCTTGCTAAGGCGCCTTTTGTGTTGACATGCCTCAATATGTGCACCGTTTCAGTTTCAACTGGCCGCTGTTGCTCGACATCTTGATGGATTTTAATGCGGTTTGCAGCAAAAGAACCGTCTTTGTCTATAGAACAACTGTTGACTGCGTTTTAGCCGCACCTGGGCATTGGAAACACCCCAAAATGTCACTTTTAGTTGATCAACTGGAAAAAGGTGATAAGGTAGAAAATCTCGAAAAATTCCAAATCTCAAACAAGGAAATTATGGGATAGAAAGGCTATACATGGAAGCAAGTGTCATTTTACAACCATTGAAACCTAGACTATCAGTTATCAGCGCTTTAAACTGAGGAAATCGAGAATTCCACACAAGATGAGGCATGTTAACACAAAAAGAGTGTACCTTGCTAAGGCGCCTTTTGTGTTGACATGCGTCAATATGTGCACCGTTTCAGTTTCAACTGGCCGCTGTTGCTCGAAATCTTGATGGATTTTAATGCGGTTTGCAGCAAAAGAACCGTCTTTGTCTATAGAACAACTGTTGACTGTGGTTTAGCCGCACCTGGGCATTGGAAACACCCCAAAATGTCACTTTTAGTTGATCAACTGGAAAAAGGTGATAAGGTAGAAAATCTCGAAAAATTCCAAATCTCAAACAAGGAAATTATGGGATAGAAAGGCTATACATGGAAGCAAGTGTCATTTTACAACCATTGAAACCTAGACTATCAGTTATCAGCGCTTTAAACTGAGGAAATCGAGAATTCCACACAAGATGAGGCATGTTAACACAAAAAGAGTGTACCTTGCTAAGGCGCCTTTTGTGTTGACATGCGTCAATATGTGCACCGTTTCAGTTTCAACTGGCCGCTGTTGCTCGAAATCTTGATGGATTTTAATGCGGTTTGCAGCAAAAGAACCGTCTTTGTCTATAGAACAACTGTTGACTGTGGTTTAGCCGCACCTGGGCATTGGAAACACCCCAAAATGTCACTTTTAGTTGATCAACTGGAAAAAGGTGATAAGGTAGAAAATCTCGAAAAATTCCAAATCTCAAACAAGGAAATTATGGGATAGAAAGGCTATACATGGAAGCAAGTGTCATTTTACAACCATTGAAACCTAGACTATCAGTTATCAGCGCTTTAAACTGAGGAAATCGAGAATTCCACACAAGATGAGGCATGTTAACACAAAAAGAGTGTACCTTGCTAAGGCGCCTTTTGTGTTGACATGCCTCAATATGTGCACCGTTTCAGTTTCAACTGGCCGCTGTTGCTCGACATCTTGATGGATTTTAATGCGGTTTGCAGCAAAAGAACCGTCTTTGTCTATAGAACAACTGTTGACTGCGTTTTAGCCGCACCTGGGCATTGGAAACACCCCAAAATGTCACTTTTAGTTGATCAACTGGAAAAAGGTGATAAGGTAGAAAATCTCGAAAAATTCCAAATCTCAAACAAGGAAATTATGGGATAGAAAGGCTATACATGGAAGCAAGTGTCATTTTACAACCATTGAAACCTAGACTATCAGTTATCAGCGCTTTAAACTGAGGAAATCGAGAATTCCACACAAGATGAGGCATGTTAACACAAAAAGAGTGTACCTTGCTAAGGCGCCTTTTGTGTTGACATGCCTCAATATGTGCACCGTTTCAGTTTCAACTGGCCGCTGTTGCTCGACATCTTGATGGATTTTAATGCGGTTTGCAGCAAAAGAACCGTCTTTGTCTATAGAACAACTGTTGACTGCGTTTTAGCCGCACCTGGGCATTGGAAACACCCCAAAATGTCACTTTTAGTTGATCAACTGGAAAAAGGTGATAAGGTAGAAAATCTCGAAAAATTCCAAATCTCAAACAAGGAAATTATGGGATAGAAAGGCTATACATGGAAGCAAGTGTCATTTTACAACCATTGAAACCTAGACTATCAGTTATCAGCGCTTTAAACTGAGGAAATCGAGAATTCCACACAAGAATATATGTGCACCGTTTCAGTTTCAACTGGCCGCTGTTGCTCGACATCTTGATGGATTTTAATGCGGTTTGCAGCAAAAGAACCGTCTTTCTCTATAGAACAACTGTTGACTGCGTTTTAGCCGCACCTGGGCATTGGAAACACCCCAAAATGTCACTTTTAGTTGATCAACTGGAAAAAGGTGATAAGGTAGAAAATCTCGAAAAATTCCAAATCTCAAACAAGGAAATTATGGGATAGAAAGGCTATACATGGAAGCAAGTGTCATTTTACAACCATTGAAACCTAGACTATCAGTTATCAGCGCTTTAAACTGAGGAAATCGAGAATTCCACACAAGATGAGGCATGTTAACACAAAAAGAGTGTACCTTGCTAAGGCGCCTTTTGTGTTGACATGCCTCAATATGTGCACCGTTTCAGTTTCAACTGGCCGCTGTTGCTCGACATCTTGATGGATTTTAATGCGGTTTGCAGCAAAAGAACCGTCTTTCTCTATAGAACAACTGTTGACTGCGTTTTAGCCGCACCTGGGCATTGGAAACACCCCAAAATGTCACTTTTAGTTGATCAACTGGAAAAAGGTGATAAGGTAGAAAATCTCGAAAAATTCCAAATCTCAAACAAGGAAATTATGGGATAGAAAGGCTATACATGGAAGCAAGTGTCATTTTACAACCATTGAAACCTAGACTATCAGTTATCAGCGCTTTAAACTGAGGAAATCGAGAATTCCACACAAGATGAGGCATGTTAACACAAAAAGAGTGTACCTTGCTAAGGCGCCTTTTGTGTTGACATGCCTCAATATGTGCACCGTTTCAGTTTCAACTGGCCGCTGTTGCTCGACATCTTGATGGATTTTAATGCGGTTTGCAGCAAAAGAACCGTCTTTGTCTATAGAACAACTGTTGACTGCGTTTTAGCCGCACCTGGGCATTGGAAACACCCCAAAATGTCACTTTTAGTTGATCAACTGGAAAAAGGTGATAAGGTAGAAAATCTCGAAAAATTCCAAATCTCAAACAAGGAAATTATGGGATAGAAAGGCTATACATGGAAGCAAGTGTCATTTTACAACCATTGAAACCTAGACTATCAGTTATCAGCGCTTTAAACTGAGGAAATCGAGAATTCCACACAAGATGAGGCATGTTAACACAAAAAGAGTGTACCTTGCTAAGGCGCCTTTTGTGTTGACATGCCTCAATATGTGCACCGTTTCAGTTTCAACTGGCCGCTGTTGCTCGACATCTTGATGGATTTTAATGCGGTTTGCAGCAAAAGAACCGTCTTTGTCTATAGAACAACTGTTGACTGCGTTTTAGCCGCACCTGGGCATTGGAAACACCCCAAAATGTCACTTTTAGTTGATCAACTGGAAAAAGGTGATAAGGTAGAAAATCTCGAAAAATTCCAAATCTCAAACAAGGAAATTATGGGATAGAAAGGCTATACATGGAAGCAAGTGTCATTTTACAACCATTGAAACCTAGACTATCAGTTATCAGCGCTTTAAACTGAGGAAATCGAGAATTCCACACAAGATGAGGCATGTTAACACAAAAAGAGTGTACCTTGCTAAGGCGCCTTTTGTGTTGACATGCGTCAATATGTGCACCGTTTCAGTTTCAACTGGCCGCTGTTGCTCGAAATCTTGATGGATTTTAATGCGGTTTGCAGCAAAAGAACCGTCTTTGTCTATAGAACAACTGTTGACTGTGGTTTAGCCGCACCTGGGCATTGGAAACACCCCAAAATGTCACTTTTAGTTGATCAACTGGAAAAAGGTGATAAGGTAGAAAATCTCGAAAAATTCCAAATCTCAAACAAGGAAATTATGGGATAGAAAGGCTATACATGGAAGCAAGTGTCATTTTACAACCATTGAAACCTAGACTATCAGTTATCAGCGCTTTAAACTGAGGAAATCGAGAATTCCACACAAGATGAGGCATGTTAACACAAAAAGAGTGTACCTTGCTAAGGCGCCTTTTGTGTTGACATGCGTCAATATGTGCACCGTTTCAGTTTCAACTGGCCGCTGTTGCTCGAAATCTTGATGGATTTTAATGCGGTTTGCAGCAAAAGAACCGTCTTTGTCTATAGAACAACTGTTGACTGTGGTTTAGCCGCACCTGGGCATTGGAAACACCCCAAAATGTCACTTTTAGTTGATCAACTGGAAAAAGGTGATAAGGTAGAAAATCTCGAAAAATTCCAAATCTCAAACAAGGAAATTATGGGATAGAAAGGCTATACATGGAAGCAAGTGTCATTTTACAACCATTGAAACCTAGACTATCAGTTATCAGCGCTTTAAACTGAGGAAATCGAGAATTCCACACAAGATGAGGCATGTTAACACAAAAAGAGTGTACCTTGCTAAGGCGCCTTTTGTGTTGACATGCCTCAATATGTGCACCGTTTCAGTTTCAACTGGCCGCTGTTGCTCGACATCTTGATGGATTTTAATGCGGTTTGCAGCAAAAGAACCGTCTTTGTCTATAGAACAACTGTTGACTGCGTTTTAGCCGCACCTGGGCATTGGAAACACCCCAAAATGTCACTTTTAGTTGATCAACTGGAAAAAGGTGATAAGGTAGAAAATCTCGAAAAATTCCAAATCTCAAACAAGGAAATTATGGGATAGAAAGGCTATACATGGAAGCAAGTGTCATTTTACAACCATTGAAACCTAGACTATCAGTTATCAGCGCTTTAAACTGAGGAAATCGAGAATTCCACACAAGATGAGGCATGTTAACACAAAAAGAGTGTACCTTGCTAAGGCGCCTTTTGTGTTGACATGCCTCAATATGTGCACCGTTTCAGTTTCAACTGGCCGCTGTTGCTCGACATCTTGATGGATTTTAATGCGGTTTGCAGCAAAAGAACCGTCTTTGTCTATAGAACAACTGTTGACTGCGTTTTAGCCGCACCTGGGCATTGGAAACACCCCAAAATGTCACTTTTAGTTGATCAACTGGAAAAAGGTGATAAGGTAGAAAATCTCGAAAAATTCCAAATCTCAAACAAGGAAATTATGGGATAGAAAGGCTATACATGGAAGCAAGTGTCATTTTACAACCATTGAAACCTAGACTATCAGTTATCAGCGCTTTAAACTGAGGAAATCGAGAATTCCACACAAGAATATATGTGCACCGTTTCAGTTTCAACTGGCCGCTGTTGCTCGACATCTTGATGGATTTTAATGCGGTTTGCAGCAAAAGAACCGTCTTTCTCTATAGAACAACTGTTGACTGCGTTTTAGCCGCACCTGGGCATTGGAAACACCCCAAAATGTCACTTTTAGTTGATCAACTGGAAAAAGGTGATAAGGTAGAAAATCTCGAAAAATTCCAAATCTCAAACAAGGAAATTATGGGATAGAAAGGCTATACATGGAAGCAAGTGTCATTTTACAACCATTGAAACCTAGACTATCAGTTATCAGCGCTTTAAACTGAGGAAATCGAGAATTCCACACAAGATGAGGCATGTTAACACAAAAAGAGTGTACCTTGCTAAGGCGCCTTTTGTGTTGACATGCCTCAATATGTGCACCGTTTCAGTTTCAACTGGCCGCTGTTGCTCGACATCTTGATGGATTTTAATGCGGTTTGCAGCAAAAGAACCGTCTTTCTCTATAGAACAACTGTTGACTGCGTTTTAGCCGCACCTGGGCATTGGAAACACCCCAAAATGTCACTTTTAGTTGATCAACTGGAAAAAGGTGATAAGGTAGAAAATCTCGAAAAATTCCAAATCTCAAACAAGGAAATTATGGGATAGAAAGGCTATACATGGAAGCAAGTGTCATTTTACAACCATTGAAACCTAGACTATCAGTTATCAGCGCTTTAAACTGAGGAAATCGAGAATTCCACACAAGATGAGGCATGTTAACACAAAAAGAGTGTACCTTGCTAAGGCGCCTTTTGTGTTGACATGCCTCAATATGTGCACCGTTTCAGTTTCAACTGGCCGCTGTTGCTCGACATCTTGATGGATTTTAATGCGGTTTGCAGCAAAAGAACCGTCTTTGTCTATAGAACAACTGTTGACTGCGTTTTAGCCGCACCTGGGCATTGGAAACACCCCAAAATGTCACTTTTAGTTGATCAACTGGAAAAAGGTGATAAGGTAGAAAATCTCGAAAAATTCCAAATCTCAAACAAGGAAATTATGGGATAGAAAGGCTATACATGGAAGCAAGTGTCATTTTACAACCATTGAAACCTAGACTATCAGTTATCAGCGCTTTAAACTGAGGAAATCGAGAATTCCACACAAGATGAGGCATGTTAACACAAAAAGAGTGTACCTTGCTAAGGCGCCTTTTGTGTTGACATGCCTCAATATGTGCACCGTTTCAGTTTCAACTGGCCGCTGTTGCTCGACATCTTGATGGATTTTAATGCGGTTTGCAGCAAAAGAACCGTCTTTGTCTATAGAACAACTGTTGACTGCGTTTTAGCCGCACCTGGGCATTGGAAACACCCCAAAATGTCACTTTTAGTTGATCAACTGGAAAAAGGTGATAAGGTAGAAAATCTCGAAAAATTCCAAATCTCAAACAAGGAAATTATGGGATAGAAAGGCTATACATGGAAGCAAGTGTCATTTTACAACCATTGAAACCTAGACTATCAGTTATCAGCGCTTTAAACTGAGGAAATCGAGAATTCCACACAAGATGAGGCATGTTAACACAAAAAGAGTGTACCTTGCTAAGGCGCCTTTTGTGTTGACATGCGTCAATATGTGCACCGTTTCAGTTTCAACTGGCCGCTGTTGCTCGAAATCTTGATGGATTTTAATGCGGTTTGCAGCAAAAGAACCGTCTTTGTCTATAGAACAACTGTTGACTGTGGTTTAGCCGCACCTGGGCATTGGAAACACCCCAAAATGTCACTTTTAGTTGATCAACTGGAAAAAGGTGATAAGGTAGAAAATCTCGAAAAATTCCAAATCTCAAACAAGGAAATTATGGGATAGAAAGGCTATACATGGAAGCAAGTGTCATTTTACAACCATTGAAACCTAGACTATCAGTTATCAGCGCTTTAAACTGAGGAAATCGAGAATTCCACACAAGATGAGGCATGTTAACACAAAAAGAGTGTACCTTGCTAAGGCGCCTTTTGTGTTGACATGCGTCAATATGTGCACCGTTTCAGTTTCAACTGGCCGCTGTTGCTCGAAATCTTGATGGATTTTAATGCGGTTTGCAGCAAAAGAACCGTCTTTGTCTATAGAACAACTGTTGACTGTGGTTTAGCCGCACCTGGGCATTGGAAACACCCCAAAATGTCACTTTTAGTTGATCAACTGGAAAAAGGTGATAAGGTAGAAAATCTCGAAAAATTCCAAATCTCAAACAAGGAAATTATGGGATAGAAAGGCTATACATGGAAGCAAGTGTCATTTTACAACCATTGAAACCTAGACTATCAGTTATCAGCGCTTTAAACTGAGGAAATCGAGAATTCCACACAAGATGAGGCATGTTAACACAAAAAGAGTGTACCTTGCTAAGGCGCCTTTTGTGTTGACATGCCTCAATATGTGCACCGTTTCAGTTTCAACTGGCCGCTGTTGCTCGACATCTTGATGGATTTTAATGCGGTTTGCAGCAAAAGAACCGTCTTTGTCTATAGAACAACTGTTGACTGCGTTTTAGCCGCACCTGGGCATTGGAAACACCCCAAAATGTCACTTTTAGTTGATCAACTGGAAAAAGGTGATAAGGTAGAAAATCTCGAAAAATTCCAAATCTCAAACAAGGAAATTATGGGATAGAAAGGCTATACATGGAAGCAAGTGTCATTTTACAACCATTGAAACCTAGACTATCAGTTATCAGCGCTTTAAACTGAGGAAATCGAGAATTCCACACAAGATGAGGCATGTTAACACAAAAAGAGTGTACCTTGCTAAGGCGCCTTTTGTGTTGACATGCCTCAATATGTGCACCGTTTCAGTTTCAACTGGCCGCTGTTGCTCGACATCTTGATGGATTTTAATGCGGTTTGCAGCAAAAGAACCGTCTTTGTCTATAGAACAACTGTTGACTGCGTTTTAGCCGCACCTGGGCATTGGAAACACCCCAAAATGTCACTTTTAGTTGATCAACTGGAAAAAGGTGATAAGGTAGAAAATCTCGAAAAATTCCAAATCTCAAACAAGGAAATTATGGGATAGAAAGGCTATACATGGAAGCAAGTGTCATTTTACAACCATTGAAACCTAGACTATCAGTTATCAGCGCTTTAAACTGAGGAAATCGAGAATTCCACACAAGAATATATGTGCACCGTTTCAGTTTCAACTGGCCGCTGTTGCTCGACATCTTGATGGATTTTAATGCGGTTTGCAGCAAAAGAACCGTCTTTCTCTATAGAACAACTGTTGACTGCGTTTTAGCCGCACCTGGGCATTGGAAACACCCCAAAATGTCACTTTTAGTTGATCAACTGGAAAAAGGTGATAAGGTAGAAAATCTCGAAAAATTCCAAATCTCAAACAAGGAAATTATGGGATAGAAAGGCTATACATGGAAGCAAGTGTCATTTTACAACCATTGAAACCTAGACTATCAGTTATCAGCGCTTTAAACTGAGGAAATCGAGAATTCCACACAAGATGAGGCATGTTAACACAAAAAGAGTGTACCTTGCTAAGGCGCCTTTTGTGTTGACATGCCTCAATATGTGCACCGTTTCAGTTTCAACTGGCCGCTGTTGCTCGACATCTTGATGGATTTTAATGCGGTTTGCAGCAAAAGAACCGTCTTTCTCTATAGAACAACTGTTGACTGCGTTTTAGCCGCACCTGGGCATTGGAAACACCCCAAAATGTCACTTTTAGTTGATCAACTGGAAAAAGGTGATAAGGTAGAAAATCTCGAAAAATTCCAAATCTCAAACAAGGAAATTATGGGATAGAAAGGCTATACATGGAAGCAAGTGTCATTTTACAACCATTGAAACCTAGACTATCAGTTATCAGCGCTTTAAACTGAGGAAATCGAGAATTCCACACAAGATGAGGCATGTTAACACAAAAAGAGTGTACCTTGCTAAGGCGCCTTTTGTGTTGACATGCCTCATATATATATATATATATATATAGTCTGTACAAAGAATGTCCAAACGCCTTCAGCCAAATATTGATTCCCAGTTCTTGTCCACGGTAATAGTTATAAACTTGAATAAGAAAATGAACAAAAGCAACTTATGACTGTTATTAAAAATTGACTAAAACGTTTATATACATACATGCCAAGTATAATACAGACACAATAGACTTCTACAATACAGACATAAGATAGACTAAAAATTTCGAGATGACCCAGTTAATGTCAATAATAATTAAATAATTTTACACAATTTAAGTAAAAAATACATCTTGAAGCTAAACGACTTATTAGAAATTTATAGTACTATATATTTTTCATATCCACAGAGAATGTATTATTCAACAAGAAACAACCGAGGTGCTGGCTGCAAGTAAAGTGGGTAAAATGGAGGAGAAGGATATTTGGGTTCTGTCACAGACATGCCAAGTAAATGAAAATGGGGAGTTAGTAAAAGATGAGGATAGGACTGTACAGTGGATATCCCATCTGTATAAACCTAAGCGTGGAGGACATGATCATGTGTGGGCAGATAGTCTAGGAGTGTGACATCATCCTCCCACTAAATGGAGATGGTTTAAAAAAACTAGTCTCTGCTATGTGAAATGCATTTGGTGGAAACTGGCTGTCATCGATATTTTTTTAGGTAAGTTGTATTAGTAAAATCTAGCTTTTTTTATTTTATTTTTGTATTAACGTTCCTTTAACACCTGCCTTAAGTTACTAATACACACAGTTGCACATTTACGCCTCAAACTTACTAATAATAATGCAATACAGTACATGAAATGAAAAATAAAAGATAATAATTAATAAAACTGCAACTATCTTCTTAAAAAAAAAACTCATTAACATTCTTTTTAATCTCTTTGGGACAATGCACTCAATATATTTTTCCATTTATCAAAGCTTTTGCCAATTTAAATTCTATTTTCTCGTAATATGATAACATATTTTTTACATAATTTGAACAATAAAATAATGTAATTAACTGGTTGCTCATCAACACCTAAAATAATATTCATCAAATTAGACTTGGGTAATTTGACATCAAACGGTTCAAGCCAGGTTCTTATTGCAAAATATATTTTTTTTGACTCTATACACTCAACAAAGAAATGATCGACCGTCTCACTTTGGACTAAACAGAATGTGCATGATGGCTGACTTACTAACTTAAATCTAAATAAGTCGTAGTTAAGATAATTGTTAAGATAAGGTAATTGTTTAATATACGATATTGAAAGTATCTAGAATATGTATCTACCGAGATTTTGTAAATCCTCTTGTATATAATTGTCCAATGTAGTGATTTTTCTGGTTTCATTCTTCTACATATATTGTTCTGAGAGGTTGAGTTCAATGCTGATGAAACGGGATTTTTGTGGAAAGCAATCCCCACTCGAACGCTCAACTTTAGAGGTGAGAAATGTACCGGTGGAAAGAAAAGCAAAGAGCGTGTGACTGTCATGGTCGTCTGCAATCAGGATGGAACAGACAAATTGCCCCTTCTAGTAATTGGAAAATACGCCAAACCTTGGTGCTTTAGGAACAGCAATATGGACTTGCTTCCTGTGACCTACGAGTCGCAAAGGAAAGCCTGGATTGACCATGTTTTGTTCGAACAGTGGCTTCGAAAGGTAGACCGGAAAATGAAAGTGGCAAACCGGCATATCTTGATGTTTGTGGATAACTGTACGTCACACGTGTCAGTCACTGGCCTGACAAACACGAGATTAATTTTCTTCCCGCCAAACTGCAGAACTAAGCTACAGCCGGTGGATCGAGGCATAATCCAAAACCTCAAGGTCCATTACCGTCAGACAATGGTCAGGAAGATGTTGCAGTATTTGGATGACAATAAGCCCATCAAAGCGATAGATCTAAAAGATGCTGTATTCATGATGGCAAAAGCCTGGGACCACGTGAGCCAGACAACCATCAAGAACTGTTGGAAGAAGGCGGGATTTCCAGGCGAAATGTTAGAGCCAACAGAGGACCCATTTGAGTCAGACGAAAAGACGAAGGAACATCAGAAGAGCGTGGTTTATGGGGAAGGGTTGTGCAAGAGTACCCCTTACTGGCAGATGTACCCTTCTCGCATTTTGCATCGCTAGATAGTGATGTTATCACAGAGTGCCAACCAACGCAGGAAGATGCAACAAGGCAGGCTTTGGAGGCAGTCCAGTCTAAGCAGACTATGGCCAGCGGTAAAGGGGATGAATCAGATTCAGACGATGACAGCATCTTTGTGATAGAGCCATCGCCTCTAACCCCTCTGGAAGCAATTGAAGCGGCGATTACGTGATGACCATTGCCGAGTCAAGTGCAAGGGAGAGAGAATTTCTGCGCTCTCTTTCTTCGATGGAGGACGCTTTTTTTAGAGTCCCAAAAAAAGAGCAGAGAAAATCAAAACTTCACAAATACTTTCAGTGACAAATGGAACTCAGAAATGAACATCACGAACACTTATTTCAAATGTTTAAGTTTTGTTATGCGTGCACACACATTAATAAAAGTACACAGCATTGCTAATCAAAGTTTATCAAATGGTCAAATGTGTTAACTCAAAAATACATTATATGGACAATGACCAAGTTGTTATTTCAAATGTTAAAGTTTTATAGTTTTAGAGTATGTGTACACACGGCACAATGTACTGAAGTTTATCCTTGGAAAGATGGAAACCAAGAACAACGTGCAATAATAAATTACACAACGGACACTACATGAAAAATCAATTATTAACAATACCCCGATATAACGATATTTTTGGCTCTTCTCCCGATATAACGATCTAATTTGGTCAGTCCCTTGGTACATCGTTATATCGAGGTTCCACTGTATTACTTAGTAAATTCTCATAATTTATAAGCCAATTACCAAATGTAAATGCTGAATTTGGTAGCCCAAACAATAAAAATAATACTCGTTTCCGTAATAATTTTATTTCTTTGTACCACGATTGTGTAGTAGCATTGTGAGGCACACAGTCATTCACACAGTCATTTCAGCTTCTGTGTATTTCAGTGACAGCTATAGTATATTGATCTCCACTAAGTCCAGCTTTTCGACTGAATTATTCTCAAACTTGTTGTGTGTCCTATGGTCCTATGGGTCTGTACTCGTAATGGCTGAATCAGAGCACGCTAGCTTAATCGAAGCTCATATTCAAAATCTGGGCAAATTTTGCTGTTTGTGGCAACAGGCTTAAGAAGTATAAAGAACGATATAAAAATAGCTACGACTGCCAAGAGAACAAGGCATTTTTGGCCGAGACATTTTTGCTCAATGTCGAGAAAGACGATTGTAGCATTCATCCCCCACGGCTCTGTCGCCAGTGCTACTGCACTAATACAAGAGAACCTGTCTTCTGGGAGATACACACTGAAGAAAATTGTAAGACGTGCAAAATGGAGGAGAAAACCAAGAAAGGTGGAAGACCCAAAAAATCTAAATGGTGAGGCATGAAACGAGATTCCAAGAAAACTGAGCCAAAAACCCGCAAGGCCGACACTGCGGCGAACATCAACGCCGTTATCCTTAAGAAAGCAAGGGAAATACTACAGAGCTCGCGTTCTCCTCGTTATCCAAATATAACAAAAATCTTTGACTTCACTGAAACTATAAAATATGACTATTATAGTCCTATTTGCAAAGAAATTCTTGAAAGATCAGTTGAAATTTCCTGTAGTCATTTACTCTTGTACCTCCTGTTTTATAAAAGCATTGGAAAATGGTCAGTTTAATTGCTCCGTGTGTCACACAGAAATTAAAGTAGTATATAGAGTGGGGGGTTTGGCGCAATTACAATAAAATGTAACGAACACATGCTACCAATTCGTAAAATTGTTGCATTTTTGTTGTTTTTTTCATCTAATGGACTATCCTCACTTCGTTCGGGGTCCATTAGATGAAAAAAAAAAAAAAATGCAACAATCTTACAAATTGGTAGCATGCGTTCGTTACATTTTATTGCAATTGCGCCAAACCCCCACACTCTGTTTACTACTACTATAGTTCACTTATTGTATTTATACGTTTTATTAAAGTAGTGGAGTTATAAGGTATTACATAAATGATGAGTATATATTAACATTTGTTCGAACACTTGGTTTATAGCGAATTTATTACATTTCAACACCCTATTAGAGGAACGATATTACACAGTATATCTGTCCTATTACGTTTATTACATTTATTACGTTTTTAACACCTATTAAAGGAATGATTAGTTTACAGTATATCCATCCATGGTACTAACATATATTCTCTACTTCACGATATTAACGTATGTTGTTATCTTAGTACGTATTAATACCACACAGATTAGACAAGTGCGTATGATTGAAGAACCTCAACGTAAACGTTACAACTAAGATACCAATTAGACATATAGTACATATAGGTATATTACACGACGATTGATAGTTGCACGATGATTGAGACAAGAACTTGTGATTGGTTGATACGAGGAAAGACCACGAAATGTATAAGGAAGTGTTCAAAGATGTCAGAGTATTGCTCTCAACATAACTTCCAGATAGGAAGAGGATGTGCCATATTCGTTCCATGTTTGACGTGTGGTCGAGGCTGTCGTACTATTCACGAACTTTGTGCAAAATGTGGTGCACCTCAACGCCGCACCATTCGCAATAAGAAGAACCTTGATAAGAAACGAGCTAACGGGTCGGCGAATATCACGTATCCAAATGTAGCAGAATCGGAGAAAGATCTAAATGTAGTGGAATCGGAAAAAGATCCAAATGTGGCGGACATTCACAATCTCAATAAGGAATTGGATGACCTCTCAATTGGTGAGAAAGATCTAAATGTGGTAGAATCGGAGGATAAAGTAGAAATCACGATACGAAAAAAAAAGAAAAAGAATGAAGAGAAATTGTTATGCGACCTCTCTTCATTTTTTTCTTCTTTTTTTTAACGAACAAACAATTAGACAATTGACAGGCATATGGTATACAACTAGTATGGACGATCTTATTAGATTACTTGGTTCAGAAATTTGTGCAAGCCTACATATTAAACCACGGTTGCATATTAACGCTGGGGAAACATGTTCCGAATGTCTATGCCCAATGGAAGTGCAAGGAACGGAATTCATATGTCCCACCTGTGGTCTTGTTTCCGAGGTTGAATCATGTGAAGAAACAACTATCGATCTTACTACTCGGTTACGTATAGTAGGGCCGGATAGCTTTAGATATCAACATGATCTAGACCGCACAAGCCCAAAACGAAGTGATAACAATGAATTACAACTACGAATAATCATGCGAGAACTACAGGCATACAACACTATTTATAAACAAAATTACGACCTCTCGTTCCCCACAAATGTATTAGTAATCGTAGCCGATGCATTTATCCAAGTAAAGAAGGTTTGTATCAAACGTAGCTATACGAAACGAACTATTTTAAGCTGCTTTACTTTATCAGGTATGTATACAATGTGGGTTCGTTCGATCTAAAGGTGAGGTCGCTCGTTTTATGCAACTAAACAATAAAAGCATATGTCGTGGAAATGTCTTTATACGTTCTCTACATGATGACGATAAGATCGATATAGATTTAAATACTGATCGAATAGCTCCTCACATTGCAACGACTTTTGCTAAACTCGACCCCCAAGGAGTACCTAAGAATGTCCAACAAATAGTCTATGAGATTGTTCATAAGGCAATAGAAAACAATATAGGTACCAACTCCATACTTAGAACTAAAGTCGTTGGAGCAAGTTACGAGGTATTACACCGTTCAGGATCACATATATCTCTTATCGACGTTATTAAACGATGTGGTACACATAAGGGTTCGGTCGTGCGTTTTATCAATGAGTTGATTGCTTACAATTTCCACTTTGAGCTCATCTATATGAGACACGATCTAACTATCGATAGTGAAATACGCGAGAAGGGTCAATAAAACAACTTCAACGTGCTATGTACACAAATAGTTTTTATTGTATGTTAAATTACCAAACCGGTCCTTGTCGGACCGCATTCTTACATAATTTATACTGAATTACCAAACCGGTCCTTGTCGGACCGCATTCTTACATAATTTATACTGAATTACCAAACCGGTCCTTGTCGGACCGCATTTTTACATAATTACTTTCAAAGCGCCTTGAATCAGCCGTTTACGATTTAAACATCAAAATTCATATCTAGAAAATTTCAAAACACACTATTACTAATGTAAAAAGGACAAGGAACACTATAGAAACATTCTTAAAATGATTCACCGACTGTGAACGAAGATATTCGACTCCACCGTACATCCTACATTGCGACATCTCTTCGAGTGGCATTTTCCTCTTTGTTGGTCGGTCAATCGCGAGTTCTTATCCAATTAGTACTTGAAATGAATTCTTCTCCGGTATATCTAGCCTTTCCCATGTCTATTAACTCCACCAACTTGATCAAGAACGCCATTTAAGTCTCTAACGAACGCGAGGAACCTTCTGTGCTCCGTGGGTGAACGACAATGCTAATAGGGATGAGTCATGATCTCTATTGCACCATCAATACCACCTGCGTGCCGACCTCGTGGTCTATATGACGGCATCGATATCATAAGTATTGCACCATCAATACCACCTGCGTACCAACAGAAATTTACATATGAACCAGATGTCAGAATTAATTTATACGAAAATTGTAAGATCCAAGTTTTTCTCGCATTTCCTTTCGCACTTCGGAGCGAATTTGTTCTACGTTTTTTTCGTTTATTTGTCCTTGAGTCTCTCGGCGAATTTCAGACTTCATAATCTCGTATTTATCTGCTTCAGCGAGTATGAGACTGTATTCAGAGTCAGATATATTTTCATCACGCAAGGCTTTCGATACTAGATCACGAATCGTATTAATTTTCGCTTTAGCTAACATAGTTGTTTTCTCATGTTTAGATACTTTTATTCCTAATTTTTTAGCTCCAATGGTCGTAGATGCTGAAATTAATCCACATAAGCCACCAATAACGCCAAGTGGTAAACCAATCACTATTCCGAGGCCAGTTAAAGCTATTCCCAATCCAGACCCAGATAAAATCACAGATAGACCTCCTGTTACCACGGCAATACCATGAACTATTCCTTGAGAACGAGCATATTTCTTACGTACGCCTTCATAGTGTTTTTCTTGAATTTCGATATCCGAAAGCGTATCTCGGATCGTTTTCAGTCGAAAATTCTTTCCAGTGCCACTAGCAAGCGATGGATAGATTTTTGGTGCTGATGGAAGAAGGGGTTGAATTGAATCGCCGTCCATCGTATATGTGTATACGTATGATTTACTCAAGCTTCAATACGTATGATTTACTCGAGCTTCAATACGAAACGTAGAGGCTGCTTGTTGAAGTCTATGATATTGCCTTTCTCATCGCAAACTGTGAGGCGAATGTAGTTTCGTACTGTTCCTAGGGCTCGAATGGGTATGAGGACCGTTGTGTAGTAAGTCTTTTCATTAAACATGTGGGGTATCGTATTAAGAGCATATAGGATTTTAGATGGCTTCCCCTCAAGAAGTGAGAAGTCGGAATCCACCACATCACAGTAGATATATATATGCTTAATATCTTTTGGCACCAGGGTGTATTTTCCCACAGCGATAGTCACATAGTCTGTCACATCTTTATCTACTTTGATACCAAACGAATCGCAGATATTCTTAGTGAACTGGATTGGTTTCTTGACCTTCATAACCCAATATTTCCTAAATGAGTGGTCTATGAATTCCAAGAAACCAGCCGTGACTGCGGGATCGAAGCGGTCTATAAAGTATGCCATACTATAATGTCCCGGCTTAATTTCGTATGGAAACACCACACCATTGCCATCCCACTTAAAGCTACCTTTCTCAGTTAGGTTCCACCAATTATGACTAAGAGTGATCTCGATTAGTGAAATATTCTTGATAAGAATTGGGTTATCGAAGTAGACCGTATGGTCAGCCGTAGGACAGGTGACATTTAATATAACCATCTTATATATTAAAGACATAAACTATATATGTGTATAGCTTCAATATGATAGATATTATGTCTCATAAAGTTCATTTCGAAGGTGATTGGGGTGACTATATCGCACCTCGCAATGCAAAGGCTTTAGCGTCCTTTAAGAAAAATTATCCTCACGCGGACTTCGATAAGTTCTCAGCTAGGACAACGGCATCCGACATACATGATGAGTCTACATACGAGACTAGAATCATGTTTTACGATAATGGACAGCATTGGAATATAAGTGGTCTCATACCAGTGTGATGGTTGGTGGTTTTCCACTTCCATTCACGGAAACAGATTTTAAGTATCCAATTCCAGCCACTCCCTGGAAGATCCTTTTATTCGAGATCTAAAGATTTACGTAACAATCAATCAGTTCTTCATATATAAACCGAAAAATATCTTCCAAGACCTAGGATTTGACTTTCCTACCGATACCATTAATGACAACGACGATGACGAAGACGATAAATCCAAACAAGCACAAGAATGGTTAGATGCTAAACCAATGAGACATTGGCAACAACAATTATGCTTTGCACTTTGGTGCGCGACGGCGGGTTGTGGAGTGTCATTTGACGATCATCTTTCAGATGATGCACCCATCTCAAATAATGTTCGTAGCTTTTATCGCTTTCATGTGTACTTCACGACCAGGAGACTACTGTACGAATTAGGAATCCCACTTCCCAAAGATTCTATATTTAATAAGAACAATAACGAGCCATGGAATTCCGTCGCTTATGATAGGATAAGGAGAGAGTTCGGAGTAACTAACTTAAACTTCGCTTTACGTAGAGCGAGATTTACTGATAAGTCGTGGGGATTCGATACCAATACCCCCCTTGATATTCCAGTGAGGTTTTATCGTAATGATATGGCTAAGAAGCAACACAATTGGTTCGTTCCACAAACTGGTAAGGGTTTAACTGATGCTGGAATTGGAAGATTAGATCGATCAGTTGAGGCTTTTGGGCATTGCATCATAACTGCTCAATCATCCGAACGTGCGTCCATCGTAGATAATCAAAACGCTAAATTAATGTTTACCTCTTTAGTAGAAGCCGCAATTATTGAAGACGATTTAAAGAAAAGCGTAGATAACTATCAACTCGTTATCAATGCCACGAAGAAGAGGCTCGATCTAGTAGTAGCTGAAAAAGTATGGTTATTACCAACCAATCTGGTGTACGACATCGGTACGGTAACTGGTTATAATAATGCATTTAAGAAGGCTACGAAGCGTATGGGGTTAGGCTCGTCGACCTCCATCAACAAGGAGCATATTAAACCAAAACCAAAACCACCAGATATGGAAGGAATTACAACGAAGAAACTATTACCACATAGCGCAAATCAACAAGGTTCATTTCCAACGATCAGTGAAACTATCCATACCATTGCAATGCATCACACGTCGAAGCCCAATCTACAACATGAGATCAATCTAGCGATAGTATCTATTGCAGGAGCTGGAATCGCATGGGTGTTATTTCGTTAACGTCGTTTGTATTGCTCTATTGTGATCACCACTATAGCTACGATAAATAACCAAACGTTCTCTGCTAATACTCCTAGAGCTTGACCGGCCATAGTAAATATGAAATTCGCAATTGATCCAATCATTCCAGGTAGTATCTGTCCAAGTTTCTTTCCCATTTCCTTTAACAAATCACCTACCGTTTTTAATCCCTTCTTTACTGTATCTGCCACTTTGTCGATACCATCTTTTACTGGTTTCGGTACGGCTTTCGATAATTGGGAAACTATTACACTAACGATAACACCAATAGCAGTTGTCACCGCAAGAACAGTCATTCCATACTTTTTGAAAATGTATTTGATCCTCTCACGTAGCGATATACGTTCTAGTATAGCTTCTTCTTGACGTTCAAGTAATTCTCTTGCCCTACGGATAGACATTAACTCTTTATTAGCTACTTCTTTCTGAGCGTCGGTAGATTCGGAGTCTCCAAGAATAGATTCGTTATTTACTTCCCGCTCGGCGAGTTGTCGTTCTGCAAATAATACTTCATTGGTAGCTTCTTCATTATTTGGACCTAAAGCATCTTTGAGATCTTTCCTCATCTTCACACGTAATTTCTTATTTTTCTCATTACCGGCGAATAGACGCGTATAGTCTTCGTTGCTTCCAAGTTCGCGAACATTGAGTTGTCTATTATTTAAGTAGATTTCGATGTTATGCCGAATACCCGCATCCGGATAATGCTCTTTTACATCTTCAACCAGCCTTTCCTTTACCGAATCTGAAAAGGTTTGTTCGAATGTGAATCCTCGAAGTGGGTCACCTTCTATAGCGTAGTCATGCAAATCATCTAAGGTAATTGTCTCACTACCTCCAGCTTCATCTTGATTATCACCTAATAAGTAAGCCATGTATCTTTCGTTTGCTTCTCGTTCTCGTTGATCTTCTTCATCTCGTTGTCGTCGATTTTCTTCATCTCGTTGTCGTTCTTCGTATCTATCGGTATTATCCTCAGGTCTCACATCAACGTCGACCCTATCTTCCATATTGAACATAACTATATATCTTGGTATATTCAACATGATATCAACGAAGTTAATTCCTACAGAAGCACTAAGAGTGCCACTTGCACTCAAAGCTCAACGAACCCTATATAGAAAAACTTTCACTCCATCATCTGCCAATCCAGGTGAGACTCTATATGTGGAAGTACCAACGATAGGAAAAGATATCGTATTAGTACCTGGTAGTTTAGCATTATTGGGTGATATCGTATTGTCTGGTGGACATGCTACTAATCGAGTTGTTGCAAATGTTGGACGTTGCTTAGTCATACATCGAGTTTGTAAGATGGGAGCTGAAATAGTAGAAGACATTGCTCGATCGGATCTATTACAAACATATTCCGAAGGAGAGAGAATCGAGAATACAACAAGGTATCCAATCAGATAACACAAATAAGCTACGATCTAAGGCCACTGATGCAAGTACTTCGAATGCTGGTGAGAATGCATTGTTAGCTGCATATGGTTCCAAATATAGAATTCCATTAGACGTTGATATTCTTACACAACATGGAGTTCTATATCCACATGCATTAGAAGACACTATTTCATTCGAATTAACTCTAGCCCGCGCTATCGATATAATCGTTGGATCAGATTCGACAAAGATAGGTACGTACAAGCTTACCAACATCCAGTTAGAATACGAAGCAATCAAGAATGAAACACTAGCTAGACACGCACTTAACGTATATGAAAAAGGTACTGCATTCCTATACGATCACGCAGTTCACTTTAAGATGGTACCTATCGCCAAGACATCAGATACTTTAATATCTCAAAACATCAATGTTCCACGACGATCATTTGCTGGATTACTTCTTCTATTTGTAGATCCACCTACCACGGGTACACGAGATAGTGAAGCATTCTCGAATCCTGATATTTCGAAGATAGAGGTAGATGTCAATGGAGTTCCAAATAGATTCTTTCCTGGAGGTATGTTACCACCAGATTTTTGGGAATCCGCAAAAGGATGGTTTTCTACATCTGAGACCTCTATGACTCCTACAAAATTTTACAACAATAGATTCGCTATTATAGTCGATTGTCGCACAGCAAAAGATTCCTCTGCTCATGGTGATGGAATGGCACAAACTGGTGGTGGAAAAGATATCGATATTCGTATACATAGAACTGCAAAAGGAAGTGGAAATGTAAACATGCATATCTATGTCCTTGCGGATGCTCAGCTTAAGATATTGAACAGATATTTACATAGTATAACATACTGATGGATTCTCTCGTAGAACATATTCCATTTAATGCACTCATAGTAGGTCCAACGAATTGTGGAAAGACTGCGTTTCTCATAGAACAACTTCGTGGACCATTTCGTGGTAAGTTCGATTATATAGTATTAATTTGTCCTACGTATGCTCACAACAAAACATATCATGGATTTGCTAATCGAGATCCGCATTTTTATGTTATATCGCCATCTCAGAATGCTATCGATACCACATTAAATATTTGTGCAACCTTTTGGTCAGGTACCAATACATTATTGATTCTTGATGATTGTGCCGCATCAAAAGATGTAAAACGAAGAACTGACAAACTAGTAGATTTAGCATTCTCTGCTCGACATATAGGACTATCTATTTGGGTACTATCCCAACAATTAACTAGTATATGTAAACCATTTCGTGAGAACGTAGCTATCGTAGTAGCATTTCATACAGCATCGGTTATAGATGGTAAAAAGATATTTGAAGATTATGGAGGCTCACAAGAATGTAATGAATTACGAATGATACTTCGATGTCATAAGTTTGCTCGTATGTGTTTTTGTTTGCGACATCCTTTTGCAGTAGTGTTAGAGCTACCCGCACCTATAACATATTATCATGGATGAATACACCAAAGAACTGGATGGATACGTCAGAGAACTGAAAGATGAGTGCGCTATTACTTGTCCTACAACCAAATTGGAATTTCCAACCGAATTGGAGGATATCGAAGAATGTCGTGAAGCACTTAAGACCTTAGCTGTATTGGGTAAAACGAAAGAATGTCTAGGACAGAATTTCTCCCTAACAGATATAACTAAACTATCTGAGAAGGACGTAAAACGTTTACATAGTAGATACCAGGCTGTAGTAGCAAATCAAATAACAGTACACTTAGTAGATGGCGTACTACGTCAAGCTACTCGCGCAGTCGCATACGTAGCTACACTAGACAACCAACAAGCACTGCTTAAGGATCTACAAGAAAACCAATTAGCCCGCCATGAGATATCTATGACGACTGGTCGATTAGCACTTAAACACGGTCGATTTGTAGCTCTAGCTAGTGTTTTGTTCAATGTAGCTGATCACATAGTCATTCCTGGTACACCTATTGAACCTTCGCAAGTAATTACTATATCGAATCAAGATGGAGGAACAGACGGATCAGATAACTGCGAATCCACCAACGACTGCACCAACGAAAGTAAAAGATCCGAAGAGGGTTGCTGCTGGGAAAGCATTAGCACTAAGTAATAAACTTGCTAGAGAGGCTCAAAAGAGAGAGATTTCTCGTGAAAGTGAATTATCTAAAGAAATCGATGTAGATGAAAGTTGGATGAAAAATGTGTCTATCAATACTACCATCGCAGTTCTTGGTACTGGTGCTGCATTGGTTGGCGCATACTATCAATACAGAAGATATAGAGATGACACTCCTAAGAACGTTAGTCCTATACGACCAGCAAGTCCGATAAAGACTACGGTGCCAGATATGGAGTAACAATTAAAGACTAGAGATATACGATATATATTAGGATGGATAAAGAATTGATGAAAACAGCAACCGATGCTGCTATGATAACTGGAATCGCTACTGGTATTGGTTGGATCGTAAAAAAGGTTACCAAGGAATCTATGCTTAACGATCCTTCTATTTCTATTATAAATTACGTAAAGTGGACTGCAGTAATAGCTAGTAGCATATATGCAAAACAATATCTCGAGAAACAAAAGACCAAACAATAGGATTCGTAGTATACTATGGCTTCAGCTATCGCAATGATGCTCTTCACGGCGATTGTAAACGCAGCGGCATTCACGGGTGGTGGCATACTCTCTAGACTGTTTGAAAAAAAACGACGGTGATGCCGATGCAGAACGAAAAAGGTACAATAGGGCTATGGAAAAACTCGATGCTGCTCGCATCGCAGCCCATAAGAAATATCAAGAGGTATTAGATTGGGACCGCAAACGAAAAGACAATGAGCACGATGCCACATTGGACTGTATCGAAACCAAATGAGGTTCATCAAGCTGATTTGATATTTCTACCTCATGATAGACCTGGACGTGGAAGGAAACTATATAAGTATGCTTTAGTGGTAATCGACGTTGCTTCTCGATATAAAGAATCTGAACCATTAGCATCGAAAGATAGTGGTGAAGTGTCTGCAGCTTTTGAACGAATATACAAGCGTAGTCCATTAGAATGGCCAAAAACATTACAAGTAGATCCTGGTAGAGAATTCATGGGACGTATGTCTGAAACGTTAGAACTACATGGTACTAAAGTCCAACGAGGTGAAGCCGGTCATCATAGGGCACAAAGTTTTGTTGAACGAGCAAATAGAACGATAGCTGAAAGATTATTTGGATATCAATATGCAAAAGAGATGGTACTTACATCTGAAGGATCGGATGCGCGTAGTAGAGAATGGGTATTGAGGCTTCCTGATGTTATCAAGGCTATGAACAATGAAGTTACTCGACTAACAGGTAAGGAGCCTTCAAATTCTATAGAGGCACAACAAGTAAACATAAAGACTCCTACATATTCTCGAATTATTGGATTGAAAGAAAAGCGACTACCATTCGATGTTTTAGTTCGATATCTATACTCACCGGGAGAATTGGAAGGTGGAGTAAAACGAGCAACTGATCCTGTATGGAGTTTACATACATATTATATTTCTCGAAATGTCGTATCATCAAATCAACCAGTTCTATACTATTTAGGAAAAGATGCACCAAAGCGAGGGTTCGTTCGTGAAGAGATACAAGTGGTACCACTAGATACGAAACTACCACCAAGAGGTATTCTGTTCGTACCTAATCGATCTAAGATAGAAGCAACTCACAAATAAAGTCGTCCATGTCTTCATCCTCTGTAATGACGTTTTTACGATTGTAGGATAGTGTATCAACTACGTTTGATAGTATATTGCTAATAAAACCGTCTAATTCTTCATCGTCTGGAAAAACGTCTCCATGACCATAGGCTGTTGTATCTATTCCGTTTGCTGAAATCCATCTCTTACTATCGAACGGTGATAGAGATACTTTGTTCATATGCATACCATACATCTTATGACCTTCACTTCGAAGCATATTCATTCCATGTTTGAATACTTTCTTATCCATCAAGCACTCTTTATATTGATCATGACGAATACGATGTTTCACTACTGACTTCTTTGTACCTTTAGCTCTACGAATCTCGCCACCATCTACTTTCAATATAGAATAGAGCTTCGATCGTAGTCCGACATATTCTACAATTGGAATACCTCCACATTCGTCTTTCATTTTACCAAGTACTTTCTCGTTGTCAATACTATACAGCGGGTGATCTTCGCTGTAGTTACTAGTATCATATAGATGTTTATTAGTTGTTATATCTGCATAGATGTCTTCAGTTTTAATGTGTAGTAGTAGGCTGTCGGTATCGGTATAAAGTAGATTACAGTGTTGTCCATATTGCTTCTTAAGCTCGTTGTAGTAGAAGTCATACATCAGATGCTTCGATAGATCTAGAATTGACATTCCAACATATATGGGGCGGTTCAGCAATAGCTTACTTTTGTAGTTACGTACTGCGGCAAGATCATCATCAAAAATTGTGGATCGAGCATAACTAGGTTTATTCAATAGACGTTGTAGTTTGTTTCCTTCTGATGCACGCACTAATTGAATATCTATACGCTTACGTAGGTTCTCCATTGTTTTTCCAAATACGCTATTGTTCATCAATTTGTATAGATCCTGCTTGAAGGTGCTCTTCGCTTGTTTTCGTAACTCTGTATTCATTTGTATATATGGTTCCATCCATGGTGATTGGTCGAATCGTAGTGCTTTATGGATTTTTTTCAAACGCATACCAAGAGATAGATACAATTGTAGGTTACGGTAGTGGAGCACATATCGTTCTTTGTTATATAGATTAGGTACAAGTTTTTCTACTTTCAAAGATCCATTACCTTTATATAGTTCCTCAAATAGATTGGTCTGATACTCTGAGAACAAATCTTTATTCGCCTGAATTCTCTCGGGAGCTAGTGGATAGTCGTTGTGTGTATCGTGAAGTTATCGAGGATATTCGAGATCAACTTCAAGGATATAACCTTTATCTGAATCGATTGCATGAGTTGTTATTTGTTCTTCTGTTGGTGTATACCACTCAAATCCTCCTGTTGGTAGATATTGACTCATGGCCCAACCATATAGATTATTGGCATCAAGATAGAGTATGTGGCTATTTGGCTTATTGGGATCAAAATCGGGTATTACTTTGGTTATTTGCTTTGGCATAACGCTGTGATACCATGGATATACCACCGCGTAGACCTTTCTCAATGAATAAATACATGTCATAGTCAGTTAATAGTTCACGTTCCACTCCTGTTTTCTTTAATAAAGCGTCCCATGACAGTCCTGGACTCGTATAATAATGTGCAGGATCTAATCCATAGTTTTGCATACATGTTGTACGAAAATCCTCGAACACATCTGCTATAAGAAGTACATCGGTTTGTAGATAAAGGTCATGATAATCACCTAATGTCTTGCAATCAAATACGTTCCAAACTTTTATTGCGCGTTCGTAATCTTCATCGGATATATACTCTAGAGTTAGTTTACTATAGAACGCATCTTTCGGTGGTAGAGAAGTCTCTGCAAATCTATCCCACGAATCCATGTACTCATATGGATATACTCCTTTACGAGTTAATAGATTGGCTTTCTCTTGATTAGATGTATATTTTACAATTTGTTGGAATGTGTCTGATGCTGATCCTTTTACCAACTTATCAAGAGAGAATGGTAAGAATTGAAAGCTATCAATGAATCGTAGGTTACCAAGTGAGAATGAAATATATTTCTCCATATTGTTTGGAATACAAGATATCTTACCTAATGTTATGGATATGGATTGCATTATTAGGTGAGCATCATATCCACGAAGATTATGGAATACGACTGGGATGGTAGGAAAAGCACGTAATTTTAGATTACAGGTATTGTGTGCGGCACCTCGAAACTCACCTGTGATGTGGCAATGATCACGTACTCTATCACCAACCAATGGCTTCTGACAGATATGACAAATCGTTGCGCTATTATAAACCTTATAGTCTTTCCATGACATGCATAGTGGTTTAGCCTTTTGGGCTTTGATCTTCGCCTCTTCCTCTTGTATACATCGTAGAAAACGTTCTATAGTATCCCTGCCTCTATATAGTACTGGTGGTTCGCTATGACCATCAGAACGTACGACTATATAGCAAAATCCACAAGGAATGTGTTCTTCTGTTTTAAGTGTGTTGCTCTTCTTTGGATCTTGAGCAGGTCCTTCGATCTTAGTGGTCAATGCCTCGAGATCTGCATAGATAATGTATGGTACTTTAAGCTGTTTGTGTATATTCTGAAATGAAACTTTGTTGTTCTTATTGGTAGGCATTTCAATGCGTATAGCTCTATCATTAGCGCCATTACACTCGGGAATGTGATTCTCAAGTAGAATTTCTGTGGTATATCCATGTAAACATCGTTCGCAGAAGTGTTTCCTACATTTATGTTTCGTTTGATCAAATAGGAGTTTGTTGAAGTCCTTTATCAAACAGTAGTGTTGCTTACCACTCTTTGGGCACTCTATAAGTAGTAGATGAACGTACTTCGAAAAAGTCTTCTTTGAGATGTGATATATGATTAAGCACTTTTCCTTTGGGTCCCAACCATATACATTAATAGAAATGTTGTTTTGCTTCTCCAAAAGTGGTATTTGCGATATTGGTGTTGGTGAGTACACCCCATTGGATTTCACCATATCTATCTGATACTTTGATGTCCTCTGAGGATCTTTCTTAACTGGAAACATTGCTGCGCATATCGACCAAAGTGCACAGTGGTCGTCTTTGTTGTTCACATTGATCACGGCTTTCTTATTCGCTATTTCTGGAGGTAGTGGTAAATATGAACCTCCACGTAGTGGTTGGTATCTAGCGATGTTTAACCATAGAATGTTGACTCTATCTATGACCCAATTTGATCCACGACTGATCCACTTCTCAATTTGGTTGTATATCTGAGTATGTGCTTCTACTATTACACTACGGATCCCAGCATCGTTGGTTAAAACAGATTGCACGCTATAGAAGGTGGCTGTCTCATATATGTAACCATCAGGTTTATCAAGTACGAAAGTTATGTTTAAAGCTAATTGGGCCTTAAAGGTATTGTGGTTTTGTAGCTCTTCCTTAAACTTTTCGGTAGTTTGTTTACGTACACCGGCAAGGAAAACAGCTGGATCCGCTCCCATAGGATTATCATCGGGAACATCCATCTTCTATCCGCGTAAATAATTCTTTAAAGGACGTACTCGGACAAATGTTAGTATATGCTCAGCCATGATATAATACCTTATTAACAACACTCCTCTAATAGGTCATTGAAACGTAATAAATTCACTATAAACCAAATGTTCACTTGTCTAATCTGTGTGGTATTAATACGTACTAAGATTAACAGCCTGCGTTAATATCGTGAAGTAAAGAATATATGTTAGTACCATGGATGGATATACTGTAAACTAATCATTCCTTTAATAGGTGTTAAAAACGTAATAAATGTAATAAACGTAATAGGACAGATATACTGTGTAATATCGTTCCTCTAATAGGGTGTTGAAATGTAATAAATTCGCTATAAACCAAGTGTTCGAACAAATGTTAATATATACTCATCATTTATGTAATACCTTATAACTCCACTACTTTAATAAAACGTATAAATACAATAAGTGAACTATAGTAGTAGTAAACAGAGTGTGGGGGTTTGGCGCAATTTTACGAATTGGTAGCATGTGTTCGTTACATTTTATTGTAATTGCGCCAAACTCCCCACTCTATATACTACTATTAACAATGCCGAACAAAAACGTCCAGCACCCAGAGTTTTCCCAAAGTTAATAGGTGAACAACCACTCAAATGCAAGAATTGCGAGGATTTTTCAACCCACATTTGTCGAGCTTCTGCCCTGGCTACGACCACTGTTGCACACAACCCAGCCATCAGACCTGGTAAAGCGGCGGAATCAGCCACAGCTGCTACACCTGATCTGGCCTTCGGAAGGGTTATAGACGAGCTGAACTCCAGAAATGGAAAAGTTGGGTACTTTGTTAGTAAAAGCAAAAATGAAAGCCTTGACCGACGGGAAAACAGCTGTATTAAAAACACAGGGGAAGGTAAGTTAGCCTTTAATTTAATATACCGTTCGTTCTGGTGTTTGGTTCCCAAGCTAACATTAAGGGTATATATATTTTATTTTTAAACCACTTACTGTTGTTCACGTACCCCGGGCTGAAAAACCCAGTGACAAAGTCAGTTCCCGCCACCTTAGAAACCGAACCCGCAATCTACAGGGAGTTGGAACAGCGATAAGTGGTGGACAGATGGACCTTCACGTGGTACACTACCTAAAAAGTAAGTCCAGGAACGAGGCACTTATGAGGGAGGCGCTTGGAAAGGAGTTGGTACTTCAGTTACCAGAGGAGGAGGCATTAGCTATGAAGGCGGACATTGGCTTTTCTTGGTTTCGTCTAAACAAATTACGAAGGTTTGTATGATACTCTCTGTAGTTCAGTTTTTCAAGACAATGCCTACAAACTGCTAAGGTTTTTCATATTACATACTTTTTAAATATAGCTGGTTTACCCAGTGGGGCATCAAGATGGACAGCGAAAAGATTCAATGGCTCCAGAAAGAGGACCTGGCCTCTGAATTTATACCGATGGAGCATAATGTAAAGAAAGGGCAAAAATTGTACTGCCATACGAGAAACTGCATGTGCCTATGTTGAAGATCTGCAGGAAAAAGTTATTTCCTTTCTGGATCAAAATTCCAAGTAAGTTTTCATGACTTATTGCCACAGTGAGGTTTATCCCATTTTTGCTCAAATTCTATCCCCGTGTTATACATAGGTCTAATCTGTTAACTTGGCATGACGAGAATATTCCTGCTGACGAGTTCTACATAAAGCTGGGAGGAGATCATGGACAAGGAACAATGAAATTCGAGTTTCAGCTGGCCAACATAGAAAAGCCTAATTTGAGCAAGAATACAGTAGTATTTTGTGTATTTAATGCAAAAGACACCCGTAACAACCTCAGAACTGCTCTACATCGTTACCAACAGCAACTTAAAGACCTTCGAAAGTAACAGTGGCAGTAAGAAAATAATCAACTTTCTTCTAGTTTATACCATAACTGTCTTCAAATTTAATAATGAAACCCATATAATTATAATAAAATGCATTTAATTAATAATTATTGTCCTCGTCTTGACAGAGAGAAACAGATTAGGCTCTTCCTGTTTGGGGATTACGAGTTTTTGTTGCAGAGTAATGGGAATATCTGGAGCAAGTGGTATGATATCCTAAGCAGCAATAAAACACACAACTCAATACATGTATAACATTTAGTCACCATATATATTTTTGCTAGGACGTGATGCTTGCTTATGGTGCGCAACTCTAGCAACAGAGATGCGCCTGCCAATTGACCAGAGGAACAATGTGCAACCACGATCCCTGGAGCACTTGGAGGCCATGCTCAAGGAATTCAATGAAATAGCTGGAGGCAATTTAAAGAAAGCCAAAGAATTGTACAATGTTATGCACGAGCCTCTACTAGATATTCCTATGGACCAGGTAAAACACAGCCCTCCTGCAAAAAGTAATATTCATTACTCTTAGCAATTCTCTTTGCTTTGATTTCTTCAGGTCTGCATATTAGCCTAGGGCTCTTCCTAAAGTACTACGACATGCTACTTGAGGAGTGCGCAACCATGGACATAAAACTGGCAGCAAGGAAGGCAGTCAGATGGGCATCTAGCCGGAGAAACTTATGGAAGCCCAGAACGGTATTTCCTATTACTGTTTGCCGCTATTGCTAGTTTCGGTACCAAAAACGGTAATAGGCAACAAATTTCCTATTTCCTATTACCGTTTTCCGCTCTATTGCTCGTTTCGGTACCAAAAACGGTAATAGGCAACAGATTTCCTATTTCCTATTACCGTTTTCCGCTCTATTGCTCGTTTCGGTACCAAAAACGGTAATAGGCAACAGATTTCCTATTTCCGTTTTCCGCTCTATTGCTCGTTTTCGTACCAAAAACGGTAATAGGCAACATATTTCCTATTACCGTTTTCCGCTCTATTGCTCGTTTTGGTCCAAAAAAAAACGGTAATAGGCAAGAACGCATCTCGTGCATCTCGCAGTTGGGTAGACGATCGATTCGCACGAGGCATGGCGCCCGATATGGAAAGAAGAGTTCTTGTTCGCCTTGCAGGCAACGAAAGTCATGGAAAGGTTAGGTACCGTAATTCACTCAATGTTGCTGTAAAGTCTGTATTTACGTGTGGTAATAAAGTCCTTCTCTCGAATGTGGCTAGTCAGCTAATTATTCACTTAAAGTTTATTGTTTACTGTATTTATAATAACAACTAGAAGTAATCACAGATTATTGCAAGTGCTTTCGCTAGTATTGCTGAATTAATCAGTGTGAAGATTGATTTACCATTTCTTTTACTTTCTTTTTAACATAAGCACTATATGCCTAGGCTTTGTCGTTTGACAGTTCAGTTAGTTTGACGATCAAATCATGGAAAGAAGATGAAGAACAACTTTTTATTTTGAAGTCCATAACAATGTTGATACAAGTTTAACAATGTTCACAGTCCTTGAATATCCCCAATGAGATATTCTTGATCAACTTTTTGGAAAATAAGGTATTTGGAAATAGTAACAATAACGAGGGAATTTCCCTAGTAAACAACTAATTGATGCTTATAAATGAGTAGAACAGCTTTTGGCCACTAGCAAATTTGAGCAGAGGACTGTCAAATTGAAGGGCTGTGTGCACTCATGATCACATTCTAAATTCTCCCTTAGAAAACAAAAAAATTGAAGGAGAAATTAGAATATGATCAGGAGACACTTACGCCCTTTTTGCACACAGACCTTCAATATGATATGAGCATATCATAATCCAGTTGTTTATTACATTTGTTAGTGGTCAGCTTTAGACAACAACTAATTGACTTTGCTATATGATGTGAACAGTCCTTGAGCTTCCTTGAGCTATCTCAAGGACTGAGTACAATGACCCAATTAATTTACTATAGGATGACCACAATGGGTCACTTGGCACAATGGCCATTCATTTGGAGGGTCACTTGGCACAATGGCCATTCATTTGGCTTGTGATGACCACAATGGGTCATTTGACACAATGGCCACCGAGTACAATGACTCAGTTCATTTAGATTGTGTTTGAGACAACTATAATAATAATAATAATAATAATAATAACTTTATTTAACGAGGGTATAAACACTTTACAGTCGCAGACTGATAAACTAGTGTCCCGCTATGGGTCAGAGAGTACAATGACTCAAGTTATCATATGGCTTGTTTTCCAGCAAACTCTGCGCCATCGACGGCCTCTCACATGACAATAGCACATGCCATGTTCGGTTTGTTATAGCTTGAACTACGCTCCAGGAGTAGTAAACAATTCCCTGATCAGGCTTCGAGGTATCACACCTACGAACGTTTTGAAAAACATTGCATTAACTTCGAAAAAAGGATAGAACTTACCGAGATAGCCGAGTATCCGTCCTAGACGGACCCCATCACGATACAGTCCTTAAATTAATTTAAAATGGTGCAGATTTGGTACAATTCTACCCGAGAGATCGAGTTTATTTACGCTTGTGCCGTGGCACAGGGATCCCGCATCACTATCCAGTCCTTGAATTAATTGAATTAATTTAATGACCCAGTGGGCCAAGGATATATTACAAAGGGCCAGCCATTGGCTTAATTAACAATGGTCATCTTAAATATTTGGCAGTGCTATGCATTATACTTCAGCAAGAGCCCAGTTATTGACATAATTTTATGCACAAAACAAGAATATCTAGCTGTCTTATAACTGGTGCCATGTAATGAACTTGAAATAAATAAAATGACAGATACATTGTTATCGGTCACACTGGGTCTGGGAGGGAGAATAGCTACAATCTTCAACATGGAACCCTTGACTCTTGTATTTTCAATAATATGCTGTCATCACGTCCTTGTATTGGCTATATTAAGCATCCACCCCTCCCCATACAAATTGTTATTTGTTATCAACAAATGCATGGCACTGTAACAATGGACCCAACACTGCAGAGGAGAGGGGGTGGTAATCCTTCTATTATTTCATTTACTTAAGTGATTTGTATGGAAAACAAGTACATGTGCTGAAGAGGCTTTTTCTCGACAGGTTTTGTCTAGGGTCGTAGTTAGGACACTGACATTTAGAGGCTTATTGTAGGATGTTTTACCTTGCTTTTCAGTATTTCAAGCTCTTACCATCTTCTAACCTCTCTACTCTAAAAGAAGAGATAAAACGTATTTTTTTCAAGGAAGAAGAGGTAGGGTCACTTAACCTGTTTAATGCTGATGGTGGTACGATATCCGATGATGATGATTTGGCTATGACTCGGTAGGTGAATGAAAAATACATATCTGCATGATAGCTGGCAACCATTAATTGTGATACACATACAAAAGTCATGTATATCTATAGAGTGCAGTAATCATATTTGTGAAAAAAAAGTTAACAATTAACACTGCATAGCACTAACTAAATAAAAGAAAACAAAGGATTTGCTATTTGTATACTTAAAAATACAAAAGTTGTTCCACAGATATAATGACTGTGGCCTAGAACAAGCATGTTGGTACATTTGGATGTGAAACAAGGGCACATGCACACATTTTTATACTTCCAGGTGAATTATAGACTCATGAACAAGAAAGTAAAAATATTTCTGTAATAACCTTTTAGTATGATTACAACCTCTGTTTCTTGCAGGGATGATGACATCATTTACATTGGTGATGATACATTATCCAAGCCTGTAGGAATGTTGCAGTCTAAGTGTAAATATTTGACATTTTTTATTAATAAACAGTAATTCATATTACTGATTGTTAATTTTCTAAATCTCATTCTTGCTCGTAAAGTGACTATTTGTATGTAAAACCAACTTAGTTTATTTTTCCTTCAGCACCCAATTACACCACTGAATAACTGTAACCCATTTAATCATGTTTCAAAACACTGATTGTGGACCTCATGTAGAATTGGTGTTCTCAGAATTACTGTCTTCACGTCTATCACTAAATTATAAGATGGTCTAATGGGGTTATAAACTGTCAACCATCAAATGACCTAATATTTTACCGTCAAATGTATACGGAAAGAATTATTATTAGTTGAGTTAACTGTCAACCATAAACTATCAGAGCACTCTGCCCTCCATTTAAAACCCCTCTTATAATGAATGTCCTCATTTCCCCATCAACTGTCATGTAGTTTCATGGTGTTGTTTGTATTGTATGACTTTTTGCCACAATCTTTGTTTGAGGTGATGTTCATATAATTATTATTTTATGTCAATTTTGTGCAGAGCCATGGAATGAGAAAATGAACCAGTTTCTGTCATTCCAAAAAAAAACAGCAAAGGCAGAGAGGTGCGTTTGTGAAAGTCAAGAGTAAAAAAACGAAATACTAAAGACAACGAAGCCTCTTCAGTGATTTTGAGGAAAGACTTGAAGGTAGAAAAATTGTTTTCAATTTGATTTAATCAAGTGTTTGCTGTTTACTTATGGTGCATAAATCCTGGCTCTTTTTGGGGGGTGGGGGAGAGAATCGAGGACAAACTGACATCAGTTCAATTTTGTACTACATGTGCCCCCATTAATACATAAGACACTGCAAATTAATTTTGTGAAGGCCTCTCAGCCTGGCCTTTCACACTTTTTTTGAATAATTGTCAGTCACTTTTCTCCTCAGGCCTCCTGCAACAAAAATAATAAACAGTGCCAGTCTGTCCTTACATTTTGAATTAAGTTAAATAGTTAAAGAAATAATTATGTAGTGCATGATATGGCAAACATGTAATTATCTTGTCACTTCCTTTTACACCTACAGAAGTATGCTAAACCAATTGCAAAGCATCCCAAGAAAGAGAACAGGAATAGAACTATACAGGTAAGCTAAGTAACATCATTGTCAGTTTGAAAATTAAGAATGACATGTACTTGTCTGAATAAGTCTCATTTATAAAATCAGATTGGTATGTGTGTGTACATATAATATACACAGAGCACTCTGTGTATACGATTCAACTTCTAGACCATGTAAACAACATTTATTATATACATACTGAGACATACTCACTGAAAAGCCCAATCTCGTTCCCAGAGCCCGCGCGTTTTTCGGCCAGCGGTGACCAAACGCTTTGAGGCTCTGGGATAATCCATAACCGGAAGCAGGATTTTATGCTTCCGGTTTAAGAGCGCATGCGTGAAAGGTCGTTTACTGAGCATGCGTCGTATATCTAATGTATTATGAATATGCGCAGAGAAAGCAACCGCTGTGGTAATAAGAGCGCTGGCTTACTAAATTGATAAAATGGCCGACGGCTGAGAAAAAAATGTTGTTCGTCCGTCTCGTGGGGAAAAAAGAGAAAAAGATCCTAACGACAGTGGAACTGCTAAAGGTACCTTTTTGCCAATCGATACTAGGTTCCCTCAGAGACAAGAAAGCTATGATTTAAACTGCCGTGCTCCAAAATTCACGAGGAGGCGCTAGGTCTTAGGACTCGGGATGCAGTAAGTGGAGTTTGCTGAGAAACATGATATCAAAACTTTTAAAAATATACACGGTGTTGGTCCGAACAAGAAGTTTAATTGCTCCACGGGCAGTCCTTTTCGTGTCTTGGACGTGTAATTTTCTTGAATCGGTTGAATAAATGTTGTTTTACTGATGTGGTATAGTTATCGTTGAATATTTCGCGGTGTAACATCGCCGGGATATCGATAGCGGATATAATTGAAACGTTTATTTATTTTGTTACTTTGCCTTTGGTTGATTGTTTTATATAATATTCAAATATAAGTTACATGTTATTCCGTTTACATAAATTTACAATCAGCCTTGATTTTTTCCGGTGAGTTTTAATAAGCTTAATTACTTTGTGCTAGAATTAACTTTTAATACTCTTCTTTAATTAGGAAACTTTGTATTCCTTCACCTTAGTACAGGCTTATGTTGTATCAAATATATTTTATTCATTTAAATCTTAAAGAATGTAATGTACCTATCAATGGGGAAATTTCAGTCAAATTCTCAAGGGTGGTGAAACATTGCTTGTTTAATTTTTAATCAAAATGTACCACCCAGGACCGAGTTGTTCGAAGTAAGGGAAAGCACTACCCCGGGGTTAAATTGCTAACCAGAGGGTAAACTGTACAGATTTAGCACTATCCTAGGGATAAAGTTACCCTTGCTTCGAACAACTGGGCCCTGGTCCAGAAAGACTACAAGCTTATGCAGAAATCTAAAAGAGCGAGCTCAAGCACAGGAATAATAATATTGTAAAATATATATATAGTTCCTTAGAAATGGCTTCAATTTGTTTAACCCAAATCTGAATGAGAAAACCATGCTTAAAGCCTTCTATTTTGGGAAATATAACACCAAGGCCTTGTTTTAAGATGTTCTGTTTGTCTTACTGGGAACTTACTCAGAACTATGAAGTGCAACAAAAATATGATGCTCGTCAACCATTATTGAAGGTTGGGCCCATACTTTTTCTTTTCCCAGTCAAAGTCTTCTACAGTTTGTAATGCCTTGACCCTGGGCCACAATTCAGGATCAAATGCCTGACTCTGGGGATTCAGGGGTGGATTGAAATGGGGTGCACCATATGAGCACCATAGACACAGGGGGGTTGGCCCCCCATTTTTTTTTTTAAATCAGGTCTCTGAAGTAGTATTTTCTGAATTTTGATACCACTTGAATCTCAAAAGGGGGTACATCCTCCAAATCACCTTGCCCTCCCATAGATCTGTCCCTGGAGATGGCGAGGTCTAGCAAGTATAAGTGGGTCAGATGTTCTTTCCTAGTTCTTTTACAATCCAGGGTGGAACTTATATATAGTTGGTACAATGCATGTGCAGCCATGGCCATGGGGTCCTAAATCAGACCCAGTTTTTCACAAGTTCGCTCCAAACCCTGTATTTCCAAGTTGTTGTGAAAATGAACCCATTTTCAACCTGATTGATTATTTTGAGCTGTTTATATAAACTCAGAATTCCACAGTTTTACACAAAAGCTAGACCCTCTAAAGTAGGTTCAAATCTGACACACAATATATATCATAAGTAAGTGTGCCCCTGGAAACAGTCAACTGCTGGACCACACCATGTACATTGTATGTTCACAAGCTGCCATGTTAGTGTGAAGTCTGAATGTACACATATATATATATTTATTTCTGCTACACAAATGTTTGAATATTTCCTACTAGACATGCTGGAATTCTGATAATGCAAATATTATTTCAATGGCAGATAACTGATTGATAGGCCCTTTGCAGGGCCTGGTCGCGTGACCTTTTTAGCCTGTCAATAAAAAAAAAGTTGGCGCTAGAACAACATGAATGCCAGAAATGAAAAGAGCAAGCTAAAATTAGTAAAAAGCCCAAGTTTAGGTTCATATCTTTAAAACTGAAGGAATGGATTTTTTTTGAAAACTCTATAATTTAGCTTAATTTAATAGAGTTTGTGAGACTTTTTTTGCTGACTGGTATGGCTTGTTACGGCACAAACTCTGTTAAATTAAGCTAAATTATAGAGTTTTCAAAAAATTGTTTTTGATTGACAGGCTAAAAAGGTCACATGACCAGGTCCTGCAAAGGGCCTATTGACTCCAATCTTCGGAAAAACACACTTTCAATTTTTGTTTTTCATTTCTTTGAATTTTACCAAGTTCAATTCAATAACGCTAAAAATAGGTTTAAAAACTCTTCCAGTTCGCAATTAAAATCTATTAAAAGCAATTAAGACAATTTAATCAATCCAACTACCATGTTTGTTTACAGAAAACACATCAAGTGACTGTGAACCCACGTGGCATTCTGACACTGCATTTCTCTTTTCAATTTTGCAGCACCAATCCCAAAATGAATTGTGGGTAATGGACAAAAATCCCATTGTCTACTGTGCCAATTTGGGTTAAATACATAGTACTACCGGTAACTCAACTAACCCCCCTCCCCCTCAGTCCAAGTTTGGCTAGCCCTGTTCAGTTACAAACTGCCAAACCATAAAGTCAATCGCTCAAGCTTTCCCCAGAATGTCATTTGGGAAGATTCTGTGGCTTTGCCGATGTCCTGCAGCAATTTCTCTTGTAGGATTTTGAATGGAAACTGCTCTAATTTGGTCAAATAGGCCACTGGTAGAAAGCCAAAGGACATCCTGAGGTCTGAGGGTGGCTGAAAAATACTTGGCTTGCTTTTAGTAGGCTTTGTGAGGAGTTTTCATTGGGGTTTTCTCTTGCATATCTGCATTTGACACACCAATTGGTGATATTTTTACTTGTGAGATTGTAGGAAGAAAAACCCTAAGGTGATGTAATATATCCACTTCCACCACAGTGCAAGTGCAAAGGAGCAGAAAAATAAATTGTGCAGGCTGACTGGTAGGGATCGAGCAAAGCAGCCTATACATCTGTTGAAGTGATCAAAATGTCCTTGTTTGACAATCAAATACTTGCATTGGTTTCCAATAATTATGACTGGCATCTAAAGGTATAAAGAAAATAATTTATCACTGGTAATGGCTCTATCGATTCCAAATCTGCCCATCTTCCCAGCCATACATTTTGTATGTGGGGTATTGACTGAGTTTCTGTCCCAGGGATGGGGCATTTGCCAGCAAAGAAAAGTTGGGAGGTGGGGAATTGGTCAAAGAGAGTCAAAATAGTAAGTATTTATAACATGGTTGCCACCCATCAAGAAAAAAAAATTCCCCGACCAGAAAACAATTTTCACTGACCAAATAATAACACTGTTCAACATTCCCTCATCCAAAACAAACAACATTTAATATCAAAACCTGTAGCCTCCCCTCGCAGACACTTTGAGGCATGAGAGGCCATCATGTAAACCTAAATATAAAATTCCCCGACTTCTTCGTGACTTTGACAAGAAATTTAGAATTTCTCTGACCAGATGCAAAATTCCCTGACCTTGAAAAACAATTTTTTCCCTGACTTTTCCCTGACCTGTGGCAACCTAACCTGAGTATCAGGCCTTCCCCTCCCCTGATACTCAGGTTAGTGGCAACCCTGTATAAGAGATTTATACTTGTTCCAAAGCCCACAGAGGGGCATATGCATAGCTTAGCTGACCCCTACGAGACTGACCCAATGAGGCACTTGCAATGCTCTGAATTAAAAAATGTCAAGTGCCCCACAAATGCCGGGGTGGGGGAGTTATATGTGCAATAATAATAACTATTAACGTGTCTAAAGGTATTTAGCAAAAAAAAAGGGAATTGGGGACACAAATTAAAGAGTAAATTAAAACAATCTATGTATCTATATCTATGATTAAAAAGGTAAAACTGATGGATATACACATTCTTCTGTGACCTAATTCTAACTAAGTCGTAAATACATATATCTGTATGTCTATCTGTGACTTAAAAACATTGATAAAATAGAATAAAATAGAACAGTATAAAATAGAAATAGTATGAAATAGAATCAGTATATAACTATATTACATGTTGCTGTCATCATTGTGCTGAAGTGGACTTTCTCAGCTTTCTTCTGCTCAAGGCTGAATGATAGTTATTATTCATCTACTACATGTAGGCCCGGGATGTAGGCCTAATAGTAAATACTTTATATGCAAAGATAAAACACGTTTTATTATTGGTTTCACTTCACAAAAGAGATGCACACACGTTTTATTCTAGTTTTCACTCAGTTTTTATTTCCGCATCTGCCCAGAGTATAAAGTCAGGTATTCAACACTAAATCAGCAATTTACCTAGTGGCAATTTTTCTCTCGCAGTTCTAATTAATCTGGTAAATATTTTAGCAGTTGAATTTCGTCAAAGATAATCAAAGATTATCTCCCGAACATCTGACCTGACATATCGTTCTTAAAAGCCTTCAGAATGTGTCTCTTCTTGATTTTTTATCCAGACAGTTGAACACGATGATTACTTACTTGACTGCAGCAACGGCAAGAATGACAAACTTGATTTTTAGCGATTTTTTCACCACTTTTTAGGCCGGTCTTTATATGGCCGATCGCACGAAGCAACTCCATGGCGTCGTTGTGAATTTACTTCCGGTGAGATATGCTAGCCAATCAAATTTGACCTCGATGTTGATTATCCCAGAGCCCTGTATCTTGGCGTTGGCCAGAAGATCGCGGGCTCTGGGAACGAGATTGTGAAAAGCCATGCTGTAAATGTTAGTACGGAAATGGGTTCTAGCCAGTCAGAGGCCGCGAACGACATTTTTCACGTGTGACAAAAATCGTTCGTCTAATCAGAATTCGCGAACAATATTTCTTCACTGCCGGGGGGTTTCCCGCTAACTGTGCTGTGTCTCAGCGGCGGCGCCTCGCTTAATTCACTCATTCATTCATTCAACGAGATTTGTTTGGAGGGAAGTTTGACTAAAGAAAAATGGAAGAGAATCGATTCGCCAACTTCGATATTTCCGTGGAGGATTAAGTGTATAGTCTTGAAAACAGAAACACGAAGGAAAAAACGGAGCGAGACGTAAGATTACTTTAAAAGTTTTTGACATCTCAAAACGAAGAACGAGAACTCCACGAAATAACCCCGCAAGAGCTGAATAGACACCTAGCAGAGTTTATTCGTTCCGTCAGGCGTAAAGATGGAGCAGAATACGAACCAACAAGCCTGAGAAGTTTGATAGCGAGCTTCGAGAGACACCTAAAGCGAAATAATTATCCTGCGAGTATTATCACAGATAGGGAATTTGAGCTCACTCGAAAATCTTTGCAGTCAAAGCAAAAAGAATTGAAAAAATCAGGCAAAGGGAACAAAGACAAAGCCGCAGTACCGTTAACTGACAGTGAACTTGATATTCTCTACGACAAAAATGTCCTGGGTGTTTCATCAGCTGAGTCAATGTTGAACGCACTGTGGCTAAACAATACCGTCCATTTCGGATTACGTGGTTGTCAAGAACACAGAGAAATGTGCTGGGGAGATGTAAAACTTTGCCAGGATTCAAAAGGAGAAGAATACATAGAATATAATGAAAGGCAAACCAAAACAAGGACAGGGGCAGACACATCTAATGTCCGTAAAGTGACTCCGAAAATGTTCTCGACGGAAACAGAGCGTGATCCAGTGGCTGTATACAAAATCTATCGTCAAAAGCGACCAGAAAATATGCTCGATGCCGATTCACCGTTTTATCTGGGGATTAATCACACGAGGAATTCCCAACAGGAAATGTCCAACAGGAAATGTCAAACAAGAACTGGTTCAAGTCTGCCCCGATGGGAGTCAATAAACTGAATTATCTTATGAAGACAATGGCGGCGAAAGCTGATCTTTCCAACGAGCGGCTTACAAATCACAGTGCTCGCAAACGCATTATGCAAAAACTCAACGATAATGACATCCCTCCAACGCATATTATGCAGTTAAGTGGCCATAAAAACTTACAAAGTCTTAATAACTACAGCACTGTTAACCTAGAGCAACAACGTAACATGTCACAAATTCTGAGTTGCACCGAATCAAAAACACTGCAAAAACGGCACTTTCAGTCATGGCGCGAGCTCACCAAACACTGCAATGCCAACTATGTTGAAATTCTTTGAGGGAGCAAATATAACTGGAGGTCATTTTAACATTTCAGTAAACACTGTAAATTCTTCGCCTACTATGATTGCCAGTCAAAGTGAGAGCTCCGTCATTGAAACGAAAAGAAAATGGAAAAGAATCAGACCACTAGACGAGTCAGATTCAGATTAATTTTCCGAGTATCATCCGTTCAAAGCAGCGACTTTCCCTCTCACGGATTCTTTTTGCACTTCATAATCACAACTTAATTCCTATTAGGGAATTAAGGCTCGCAAAGCCTCGTTCGTTCGATTTCTGATACGAACCAACTCGTGCGTAAATTCCGTACGCGCGCACTTTCCATGTAGTATTCTCTATTTATTACGTAACTAGTAAGTAGTATCACACCTTCACAATAGGCCATTACCATTACGCATTTTGTGTACACAATTCAACTTCTAGACCATGTAAATTTGAGTGTTCCATGTTATTAATTAACATAAGTTGCAGCATTCACCTGAAGAGTGTGGTTAGCTTTGCTTGCCATACGAAACAGATTTGTATTGAATCAAAGTTCTATGAAGTAACCTAAGTTTGTCTTCTATTTTACATCCTGCTCTACCTTGGTATCGAGCACTCTATCCATATGAATTTGACATTTATATAGATATATATAGATTATACAAGTTGCACTATACATGATACATGTACAAATATTGATGGTCATGCACTGAATATACTAATAGTGAAATAGATGGTGATGTTTAATTCTTGTAATTATGAATTCTGCTATGACCGTACTTTACATGTAGGTTTTTATTACCATTGGAGTAATGGAATTTAGCAGAAGGTACAAAAGGTGTACGCAAGGAAAAAGGAGGTGGCATGCACACAACAAAAATGCCACGTCATACTAGTTATGAAACCCTAGTAACATCCGAGAAGAATGTTGTTTTGGCTGTGAACCCACGCCTCAAACTAGATGACTGCATACTGGTTGATAATGCAAGACTAGCATTAACTACTCGATTCAACACCACACAGTTTACATTGTAAGATTACCTTGATGTGATTGGCAAAAGCAGGCAGCCATCCAAGGCCAGTCTATACATTGTCACAAAACTGGACTATGGTAAGTTTAATAATACTAAACTACAGTAGTATATTGCATCTTTTAAATCATAAAATATATTTATTATTGCTTATAGCCAACTTTAGTGGACACTGTAACCTATATGAACAGGCATTAAGAAGATATGTACATGTACGACTGTATATAGACAAATATAACTTAGTGTGGATGATAAACTTGTTAAACCGTAACTCTACGTAGCCTAATGCTATGTGAAACTACTAATTATATTTATCAACATTTTTGTACAGGTGATGCATATTATTTTTATGTTTAGAAATTCATGAGCCTCGTCTGGTGATGTGTGAAATATATAATGGAAAGTGAAAGTTCCATTAAATTAACCGAGGATCAAAATGGCCAACTAAAATTTATGTGACATATTCCTCCTTGAGCAGATAATAATTATGACAGGTCAATGACTTCTGAGAAAGGACTGCATGCACACCATAGCAGTAGTATAGTAATGCATGTAGCACTATACCACTACTACTACTACTGCATGGTGATACTGATACTAGTAGTAGTAGTACATGTAGCAGCAGCAGCAGCCGCAGCCGTACTAGCAGTTTATTTTACTGTAGCAGCAGTAGTAGTAGTGGTAGTAGTAGTACATGAATTGTATAGGTAGCAGTAGTACATAGTAGAATGCACAATGTACTGTAATGTAATATATAATAGTAATAGTTATTAGCCAGTAGCAGCACTAGTAGCAGTAGTTAAGTACAAATTGTAGAAGCAGATTTCGTATGAGTGGGACAAACTACAACATGTTTGTAGCCTTACTGTTACTGTACTCTAACTCTCTTTTTATTATGTGGTATACAAGGCATGATCTACGGAAACTACAAAAATCTTCAGACATCATAAAGTCTTATTTCAATGCCAAAATGTAGTGTTAGATGTGTTTAAAGGTATATATTTAACAAGATTTTAATTCATTGCAGGAAGTTAATTGCAGCATGATAACATAGGTCTGTTATGTTTGTATACCGGCCCTGATTGTGTTCTTGCCGACTGGTAATAACTAGTAGAACTTGATAGTAATAATTTCTATACTTATTAGTAATTTTAGTAGATAGAGTTAACTTAGTAGTTATTTACCAATATATCACAATGAATAATGCATTGGTCTTGAACAATGTTAAGTATAATTATTTCACAGTATATGACAAATGTATGATTTCTTTTCCACCCTTTGTTGTTCCAGAAAATTGGGAGGAAGAGGTAATAATTATTTCAAATGTACATTTGTATATAGCTTAATATTTAAATGTAAACTAGCTATTAATTAGATTAATTATTTACATCTAATTTATTTTAATATTAGTATTTTCTGATTTTAATCAACTATTGTAACTATATTGATATGAAGTATATTTGTCGATGGAATAAAGACGTATTATTATTACGTATTATTATAAATGAGAATAGGTTTAAAATAAAATGATAAATTGACATAGTACCAGTTAATTATTCTGTTTAGTGATATTGGTAAAGTCTAAGTGAACTCTGTTCAGTTAATAACTTATTTCAATTTCAGTTATTTGAATTAAATTATTAACATACATATACATGCTCTCGCTTCTTTTATTTTGCAACATGTAAATCAGTAAATCAGGCTTTGTGGTTTCCCAAAGTGGGACCCAGTTGGTCAAAGTGCATAGTTGGCATACAATTAAGTCAGTGAGACTGACATCCTGTGTAGTGTATAATAAATATCATAAATGAGCTCCCAGCTGAGTTCACCCTAGGGTGCACAAAAAATTATATTATTTATCAAAGCCAACATTTCCAATTGCAGACCTGAGTTGGCCATAGAAAGTAGATCCTTAACTCAAAGCTACTTCTTATTTAAAAAAAAAAGGTAAATGTGATCAATTTCCACATATAAACGGTGGTACAGGGACTGTCCATCGTACATGAGCCACTGATGCTGATGCAGAATGCTGATATTAATGAGAGAACCAGCAGACACACAAAAATAAACCTTTATAGTCTGTCCCTGATTCAAACGGGAGACAGAGGGAGTGAGGTTGTTTGTAATGCATTACAGTAATTTATACATTAGGTTCGGCACATAAGAAATATGGTGTCTGAATCTGACAGTCTATTACTGTCTATACTGTCTATACTGTCTGTTGGGAACTCAATATTGCTGGAAGGGGGGGGAGGAGAGGGGGTTGGGGTCAGGTACCCCTTTGCTGACATACTGGATTTGCAACTGGTGCAGTCATTAAGTTCAGAAAAATATATATTTAAAAGGATTGCTTTCATTTTGAGCCTGATGAAGGGTTTTTGTGACAGTTTAATAACCCAAAAATAATTAGATTAAATATATAATCTGCTCAGTATATCATAACGTTTGTGAATCTTTTTTTCGTGACTACATTTTAAACATTGATGATTATAAAACTAATCAATATACATGACTGTAAAGTATAAAAAAAATCAGTATTTTTGTCTTATACTAGTTTCTCTTTTTAAAAACACAAGACCAAGGAAAACAAAGAGAAGGAAGAAAGGAACGATCACGAGTCGGATGATCCTGAGGTACATGTATGGAAATTATGAATGTTTTTTAAATTTAAGTTAATTTGCAGAAACATTAAAATAATGTTTTAACATGCAGAATCAATGATAATAGCCATATCACGTAAACACTGCCAATTGAATCGTAATAGGAGAATTGCATCAAGTATTCATTCTGTGCTCTATCACTGTATTCCTTTGCACAGAAAACGTTTATATTGTATATTCTACATGCCAGACACGTTGTATTATTAGGAGAGACGCATACCAGTTACGTTTATTGGAGACGATTAAGAGATGATTACATAATTTACAATTTACAAGTTTCAAGATTAATATCTATGTTGTACAAGTGAGTTTCTAGTAGCTAAAGTAGATTCTATAGTAGTTATGCATTGAAATACTGAATAAAATTAGGCCCAGTTAAGCAGAACAAAGTGAGTAATGTAAACTGGTAAGGTCAAGTGAATTCGTAATGTGATTACACGCTAATATATTTCAGGGGGAGGTCCTTAGGGAATGTGCAAAGCACTGATTACGAATGCCCAATATAAACACATTTTCACTATAGGCGAATCCTTGTTTACGTTTTTTCCTCATTAGCATAAATAAAACTTCAAGCGACGTACAGTCCCTGTCAAAAGTTTTTCACACCGTACGAACCACATAAGGTAGAATGTGGCACATGTGCCATATGTGTTTACCACTTTCGGTAAAATGAATGTGGCGAAATGTGGCGAAGCGAAATCGGTGGCTCTACCACTTTCGGTAAAACGAAATCGGTGGCTCAACCACTTTCAGTAAAACGAAAGTGGTGACTCAACCACCTTCGGTAAAATGAATTCGGTATCTCAACTAGCTCGAGCAATGTAACGAGGTACATGTCTATGTAAATGTGGCGCTACGTACAATGTAACATTCGCAATTCAAGTATATAAAGTCGCAAAGTTTGTAGTGAACATGTAGTTTCTGCTTCCATTTGATTTCATTGACGTTTGAGTAAATAAAAAAGAAGTGAAATAATTTAAAGTCAGATTACCTCTCTATAAGGCTGGTGATTCGGATGATGTCTTTAATTACCGCCCGATTTCAGTTCTGCCTATACTATCTAAATTAATTGAGAGGCAAACACATGACTCTCTGTACAGCTATCTGACTGACAATGATCTATTACATCCAAGGCAGTCTGGTTTCCGCAAACGCCATAGCACAGAGACGGCCCTTATCCAGATCATTGACGAACTACTGTTTAATCTTGACAAGAATCGAGTCAGTGGCTTAGTGCTTATAGACTACTGTAAGGCATTCGATATGGTTTATCACCTTATCCTTTTAGACAAACTCAAGGCGTACGGTGTGAACAACTGCTCTTTGGCATGGCTGAAGTCTTATTTATCAAATAGGCGTCAACTTGTTACCTTAGCTGGGATAGAGTCAGATATGGCCTATGTAAAGCATGGACTGCCCCAAGGTAGCATCCTTGGCCCTCTCTTGTTTATAATCTTTATAAATGACTTGCCTCTGCACGTGAGTTCATCGCAGATTGATCTGTACGCAGATGATACGACCATTACATCGTCTGCAGATTGTAAGGGAGTCATGAAATTGCAGGAAACGCTTAACAGATCCGTCGCAGAGGTCGTTGATTGGGCGACAACTAACAAGCTTCCTCTTAACGAAAAAAAAGACCAAGGTCCTGCTAGTCACAGGAAAGCGCCTCTCCTCAAAAATGGACTGTGTACCAGCTGTTACGGTTAATGGAAGCAAGCTCTCCAATGTGTCCAGTGCCAAGCTATTAGGCCTTGAAATTGATGAGGAACTTTCCTTTTTACCGCATATCGATAAACTTTGTAAGAAACTCTCGCAACGTATAGGTATCTTAAGGAAAATTAGAAGCTGTTTACCTTACAAACAGAGAATCTTATTCTATAATAGTATGATAAGGCCTATAATGAATTATGTAAATGTTATCTGGATAAGTTGTGATAAAGTAAGTTTAGGCAGAGTGTTGAAGTTACAAAAGCGAGCCGCGAGGGTGATCCTCAATGCTGATCATCAAGCACCTTCTGTTGCGCTTTTTAACCAGCTGAAGTGGCTACCTTTTCATGAGGATGCTAACTTAACTAAGTGTCTTATCGCATTTAAAAGGCTGCAGGGTGAGGTGCCTTTATATCTGACAAATCTACTCAAATTGAACAGTGATTTACATGAGCGACATACAAGATACTCTAATTTCAACTTAGTATGTCCTAGATTTAATAGACAGACTGAGGGAGGAAGGACTTTTAATGTTACAACATGCCAGCTTTGGAACCGTCTACCATTATCGTTAAGACAGACATAATCTATCAGCGATTTGCTTGGTATCAAAGTAGGTGGGGGTCCGACAGGCTATGTGACTATCAATGTGGGAAAATACCCCCTGGTGCCACAATATATTCACTATATGTATATCTACTGTGACGTGGTGGATTCCCTCTTCTCACTTCTTGGGGGAAAGCCCTCAGAAGTCCTAAGTATATTTAATATGGAAACCCATGGCTTTAGTGCAACGACTTACTCTATATCAAGCCCCCTAGTCGTTAAAGCTCTAGGGACAAGACGAAACAGACTTCGCCTGACAATTAAAGACGAAAAAGGAAACATTATAGACTTCCGTGGTCGACCTATACGATACGTATTGAAGATTGAGTAAGTTATGATATAGCGAAGATATAACATAATGGCAAGCGATTCGATTCAACTACTTCCAACGGCACCACCGATCTATCCATCGCTAGTTCCAGGGAAACGGAGTGACACTGGAAAGAATTTTCGGGTGCAAACAGTCCGAGATACTCTTTCAGATATCGAAACTCAAGAAAAACAGTATGAAGGTGTGCGTAAGAAATACGCCCGCGCACAAGGAATTGTCCATGGTGTCGCTGTGGTAACAGGAGGTCTATCTGTATTATTATCGGGTTCAGGATTAGCGGTAGCTCTAACTGGTTTTGGTGTAATAATCGGCCTACCATTCGGTGTTATTGGTGGGGTCTGTGGGATGATTTCAGCAGCTACAACCGTTGGGGCTAAAAAGATCGGAAAAAAAGTTTCTAAACACGAGAAAACCGCTATGTTAGCTAAAGCGAAAATAAATACGATTCGCGATCTAGTATCAAAGGCCCTTCGCGATGAAAATATATCTGACGTCGAATACAATCTAATCCTCGCTGAGGCAGATAAATACGAAACTATGAAGATCGAAATTCGTCACAAAACTTCGGCTAATTTAAGCCAAATGAGTGAAAAAAGAGTGGAACAAATTCGAGGCGAAGTCAAGCAAAAAATGCTAGAAGAAATGAGAGAAAAATTGGGATAAAAATCGATCTCTCATATGAGAAAAGTGAGCGTGGGCGATATTTACACTTTTCTAAAAGCAAAATCGTATAAATTAACTTGTATGTCGAGTTCGTATGCAAATTTCGAGACATAGCGTAGGCGTTGTCACTGTCTAGCATATATAGCCCTCGCGGTTCAACGCTGGACTGGAAGGAAAATGGAGGCCCTTTCAGTTCAGAGTTCGAATCCGTCTGGGGACTATATATGGTAGATCCGTTTGTGGGGGGTAAAAAGCCTCCAGCCCCTCACAAATCGTAGCGCGTCTGTCGATGTGGCAGAAGACGAACGAATACAGTACAAACAGTGTCAATCCTGGGTCGGGTGCTTGGGTGAAGCTCAAGGGATCTTAAAAGGGACCCACGGGTGCCGGTTGTGCCTCAACCAGATAGGACCAAATACAGTGGACCAAATACAGTAGACCGAATACAGTAAGCCGGGCCCGGTAATAAGCAAAAACCTCTCTAGGAACGAAAAGGAGAAAGTGGTTCCTAGAGAGGTTCTGGAGACGTCCAGTTTTGCTTTTGGTCTTTTTCTTTGTTTTGATTTTTTCTTCTTAGAACTAAAATCATATGTTCTAGTTCGAAATTTTTCTATCTATATCGTGACCAGAAATGGAGAAGAAATGCTTTTTACCGGCATCGAATAGTGTATAATAAATACAGTCACACTCTATGGTAAGATGCCATAATACATACAGTCACACTCTATGGTGATTTCGTAGACATCGAATACGGTATAATAATATAGTCACACTCTATGGTGAAATGCGTAATTTTCGTAGACATCGAATAATGTATAACAAAATACAGTCGTACTCTATGGTGAACTGGAAGTGCTAAACGAGCCACATAATGATCTTCGAAGCTGCATACTCTACGATCTTAGTCAAGATTTCTACAGGAAGGTATAATATATTAGTCATAGTATTTACATACTTCAGATGTTTCGACATAGTGGTTGCGACATTAGAACGGTACGGCATATTATACATAGTATACGGGACGTTTTTATATAGTAACTGTGATACAACCTCATAATATGATGATAACATGTCTCTAATTGGGATTTATTATTGGTTACATTAAATATAGTTGGGGGTGGTTCTTACTGGGGGAATAAGAGGGGCTTATATAAGGCACATTTTTTTTGACGATTTTCGACGATCAAAAGCGGTTTAAAGCAGGCGGTGTAATGGTTCTTACTTGGGGGAATAAAGGGGGGCTTATATAAGGAACAAATTTCAACGATTTTTTCGTGGAGTAGGGATATACGATGGGAGAAAAAAGGCTTAAATAAGGATGTGAATTAGAACCCCCATCATATATACTACTAATGCTGCTGCTGCAAAAAATAATAATAAATAATGAATTATAATCGTAGGCCAATGTTTATATCTTGCTTGAATACGTTGTTGCCTTTGAAGCAGCCGCCATTTCATTGGTTGACCCTCTAGGAGGTGGGAACAGAACATTTATAGATGTCATAAGGTAACAATGTTTTTTTTTCCTCTTTTGTTAATTGGCACATATGCTTCACCTATTAATATAAACAATATATACAGAAAGTAGTTAGATTTCATAGCTTCATTACAGAGGTTTCTGAGCGGAAAATTCGCCAACATTACTCATAAAAACACTATCACAGACTTTCATAAACAGGATGTTTCTGTGTCAGAGGAGGCTGGATACCCAGACCTGGAATGAGAAGATCATGAAGCATCCTCTCCAAGAAGATGGTGTAAGCTGTGGGGTTTAAATCCTAAAGGTAATTACTCCAGTTTTATGTCTACAGGTCGCCACGTGATTAACGTATTAATGTTTGATTTTTGAAAAAGTATTTATTTTAATCTCATACAACACATTCCTTGCTCTTACTAAAACAGTTGTCAACAACTGGAACCCCATAAAATATGTCATGAGGTCCGTTTTTGCTTGATGCGACTCTGAAAAGGGTTTCAGTTTGCTCTTCACTTTTAAACAGAAATGTCATGTTATCTAAATAAGGCAGCTTAAGATGTTATTATTCTCTCCGAGGTAAACGAACATTGTAAATATTATTTGTAGTTTGGAAAATAAAGAAAACGGTATTCCTACAGGGAAAAAAACAATGGAAAAAATTCCATGTCTCACAAATTATTATTATTTTTCGTAACTTAAAAGAATTTTATTGGCCCTTTTTTGTTTTGTAATTTGTTATTAAAAATTATTCCTTTTTTGGTATGTACATTGCAAATGTACAAAATACAACAAAGATTTTTGTTCTGTGGAAACTTAAAACATTTCCTTGGTTTCGTATTAAATGGCAAGAAAAGAAATGATCTCTTGTCAAAATTGTTTGTCGATAACTCAACACCATTACGTCAACCATATTATGTTCTAGATGGCTGCTCTATAGACTATAGTAAGAAAATGCTTGCAAGTTAAAGGACTGATTTTTTGGTAAAAAGGGAGAGAATTTTGCAGTTTTAAAAACGTGCAATTGGAAAGCACGCCGAGGCTTGTTTAGCAGTAGCCAGTTTTCCCGCTTTAGTGTCTGATTTTTGAAAAAGTATTCATATCAGCCTCATACAACACATTCCTTGCTGTTACTAAAACAGTTGTCAACTACTGGAACCCCATAAATATGTCATAATGTCCGTTTTTGCTTTACGCGACTCGCACGTAAAACATGAACACACTATGAACAAGGTTTTAGTTTGCTCTTCTTCACTTTTCAACAGAAATGTCATGTTATCTAAATAAGGTAGCTTAAGATTTATTCTTCTCTCCGAGGTTAAACAACATTGTAAATATTAATTGTAGTTAAGAAAATAAAGAAAACAGCATTCCCACATGAAAGAAAAATGTCTCACAAATTAATATTATTTTTCGTAACTTGAGAGAATTGTATTGGTCCAGTTTTTGTAATCTGTTATTAAGAATTTTTCATTTTTTGGTATGGACATTGCAAATGTTCCAGTTGTCAACTCTTTTGCTCTTCACTTTTCGACAGAAATGTCATGTTATCTAATTATGGTAGCTTAAGATGTATTATTCTCTCCGAGGTTAAACAACATTGTCAATATTAATTGTAGTTAGGAAAATAAAGAAAACGGTATTCCGACATGAAAAAATCCTTGCTGTTACCAAGACAGTTGTCAACTACTGGAACCCCATAATGTCCGTTTTTGCTTGACACCACTCGCACGTAAAACATGAACGCACTATGAAAAGGGTTTCAGTTCGCTTTTCTTCACTTTTCAACAGAAATGTCATGTTATCTAAATAAGGTAGCTTAATATGTTATTATTCTCTAAGAACGTTGTAAATATTAATTGTAGTTAAGAAAATAAAGAAAACAGCATTCCCACATGAAAGAAAAATGTCTCACAAATTAATATTATTTTTCGTAACTTGAGAGAATTGTATTGGTCCAGTTTTTGTAATCCGTTATTAAGAATTTTTCATTTTTTGGTATGGACATTGCAAATGTTCCAGTTGTCAACTCTTTTGCTCTTCACTTTTCGACAGAAATGTCATGTTATCTAATTATGATAGCTTAAGATGTATTATTCTCTCCGAGGTTAAACAACATTGTCAATATTAATTGTAGTTAGGAAAATAAAGAAAACGGTATTCCGACATGAAAAAATCCTTGCTGTTACCAAGACAGTTGTCAACTACTGGAACCCCATAATGTCCGTTTTTGCTTGACACCACTCGCACGTAAAACATGAACGCACTATGAAAAGGGTTTCAGTTCGCTTTTCTTCACTTTTCAACAGAAATGTCATGTTATCTAAATAAGGTAGCTTAATACGTTATTATTCTCTAAGAACGTTGTAAATATTAATTGTAGTTAAGAAAATAAAGAAAACAGCATTCCCACATGAAAGAAAAATGTCTCACAAATTAATATTATTTTTCGTAACTTGAGAGAATTGTATTGGTCCAGTTTTTGTAATCTGTTATTAAGAATTTTTCATTTTTTGGTATGGACATTGCAAATGTTCCAGTTGTCAACTACTGGAACCCCATAAAATATGCTATAAGGTCCGTTTTTGGCCTCCTCTGCAGTTAACTCCCGTAAAATAGGACTCCGCCGGACAGGGATTCCTGTGGTAGGAGAGAAGCTGGAGGGGAAAGAAAGGGGGAGAGGGGGAAGAGAAAAGAAGAGGGAGATGCCTGCCAAAAATGGAGGGCAATAGATGTTATTACGAGTCAAATACCATGAAACGGTCAGAAGTTTCACCCATCTTATCAGGTCATCGACTCGTTTGAGGCTGTTTCAGGTTTGAGCCTGTTTGAGTGAAATTTTCCATGAAATATCCTCGTTTTACTCTGCTTTATCATTCCTGTCTCTTCATTCAATGCACTAGTAGCGATTGTAAGACGCTGATTAGCCTAAGGATGGACTAACCGATTTCATAAGGCTGAATGCTTAGAGGAGTTATCGTGTGAGTTGTTGACTTTATGGACCCAACAAGCTTCTGAAGACAAGGCTTGTAAAAAAATTCTGTGGAATCACTCCAGTGGCCAAGGACAGACACCGCTTAACATTTATTCTTGCTTTTCTTTAGAAAATAATCGTTTGGGGCATCATCTTCTTGGTGATCTCCATTGAACGTGACTCCATGTCTGTACCATTTTGAAATGGTTGACCCGAAAGCCTTGTTTTCATGAGGACTGATGGGTGAAACAGCTATTATCCGTTTCACGCATCTCATTCTGCGCATAGCAAAACTGACAAAGTGTGGGAGAGTAAGTGTAAAAATGCCTCCCTCAAATTTGGGGGGATGGCTCGGGTGGATGGCTCGCGAAAAAATCGCACACTTGTGAGTTTTGAAAATGGCATTGTTTGATCAAGAGCTTGAGCTCTTTGCTTTGATGGAAAAAGTAGCTTCTATACCACCACTAGACCCCAACAATGTTGGTAAATACTCTGTAAACAACGGTGAATTAGTATTGTGTACTGATGCTAGTTCAAGTTTTGAAGCAGCAGTCAAGTTTTTGTTTTCCCTTCACCGTTTCCTTAATAGCGAGGATACAACGGCTTTGGATTTGGAATTTTGCGAAATATCCACTGGAAACAGATACGTGTACACTGTTCAAGGCAAGTCAGGCTGTAAACCATTAGTAGAATTTAAGTACATAGAGAGGAAAGCAACTGAAGATATTGAACAGGAGATGAGAAATACGACTTGCGGTACGAATGAGGGATCATTAATACCGAATAGTATTGATCTTGTGAACGATGAACTGATCGACAGCACTCTGAGGCATTTCATTGGTTTCCCCTCGTTCCACCCTCTTCAAAGATAAACAATTTATTCGACTATGAGTGGTCAGAATGTTCAGACCATCGTTGGAACTGGTTGAGGAAAACCGATGATGTATATGTAGTTATGATGTATATGCTGCCTGCAGTTCTTTCATCAAAGCCCGGCTTAGTTCTCTCTCCGATCAAGTCCCTAATAGATTATCTCCTCTTGCGTTGCTTTGATCTTAACATTACTGCCTGGAAATTTACTGGAGATGTTCCCCAGCAAGTGCAGAATATTCAGTTAGTAAAGTTGTGTAGTTACAAGATTGTTTTTGCCACTACAGAGATGCTTCTAAATGAGGAAATTTGTGAAAGAATCCTCACGATGTCATCCGAAGGTCAGCTTGACCGCATTGTTTTTGATGAAGCCTACACCATAGTCACTTGGGGAGATTTATTTCGGCCTGATTACAAAGTGGTTTGCGAAGAGCTAGCTAAATTATCGTTACTCCTCAGTGCAACCGTGCCTGCAAAGATTGAGGCCAAGCTAAGGGACATTTTTTTCTAACTTTGTTGTATACAGAGCTTCAGTCTTCAGAGAGAATCGTCTGCTTGAGGTGAAGGAACGTCCTGCCAAGTTCTATGATGATCTTTGTGACCTGATCTAAGAAAGAGAAGGACAGTGTGGTAGTATCTACTGTGTGTTACCTAACGATGTGTCCAAAGTTCATGCAGAGCTTTTAAAACAAGGGAAAACGTGTGTAACGTATCATGAACAATTGTCTGAAAACGTTAAAATAACTAGCTATACAAAATGGGTCACTGGGGAAGTGAAAGTCATTGTGGCCAATTCTTCCTTTGGGATGATTATTGACAAAGCAGACGTGCGGTATGCGATACATGCTAGGGTGCCTACCAGTATGGATGAGTACTACCAGCAGTGCAGGCATGCAGGACGTGATGGTGTACCCTCGCCATGCATTACATGTATTACATGTATTACTCGTATGTAGACAAAACTACCCTGTACAAGCTGTTTGCAAAACAAGAGAATTGTGCATCTCAATTTGCATCCGTAAATTATTTGATAGATTATCTAGAGGACACTGTATAATGCAGACAGAGATCATCATGTATCAAGTGACAGATGGTACATCTGATGATGCTTTAAAGATTGTACAGTCTGTGGTACAGTTGACTGGCCGTAACATTTCATGCAACACCTTGAAACTTTTCTAGCAGGGAGCCGACAAAAGTGCATACTGGAGTTTGGACTGGATACTTTTTCCAATTTTGGAGTTCTTGGAAAGCAATTTGTACCAATTGGGTTGCTTGCAAAATGTTTGCATATCCCAATCCTGAAAGGAATACTGGATGAAGTTGCACATTGGAAGGGTAGTAACATAGCACTGTACATTGCTTTGGGCAGCAAGGCACATGACCTGCTAGCACTCAATATTAATGTTCCAATCTGACTAAGTTCAAAGAGATTCCCACATACCTTAACGTATAGACCAATGATCCTATTTAACTGCATTAGGCATATTAAAAATGAATAATTTCATCTAAATCCTCCTCTCTTTGCATAAGTTAACTATAGTTGACATTATTTCACTGCAGAAAAAGGGACTAAAATGACAGTTACAAAAAAATATATTTCTCCTCAGATTCTAAATTTTCTCACAAAAATGCATATTTCACATAAAATTTAGAGTTTCATGTTTGCACTAACCTCACTTTCTGTCTCCCAACACCTAAACTTGCCCAGTACCAAGCCATTCTGTTCACAAGCACTTCACAGCAAGCTAAATTCATCCATAATGACAGCAAAGCATGCCGGGAAATTCAATCCACTGGCGGCATAGCACTCCCCCATCTTCATTCTTCAAAATATATACTAAGTCTAAAGCCATTTCGACCTAATAGCTTCATATTGGAATCAATGCCAAGTAAATATTGTCCAATATTCCAAAAAAGCTATGATAGGTGGCTCCAGACCCCCATTTCGCTAAAGTGACAGAAGAAGTCCTAGCCCATTCACGAGTGGGAAAGGAAGCTCGTTCTCTATCACAATTACACTGGCACAGACTCGGTTCTATGAAAAAGTGCTGATTGAAGCTCTCGTCAAACTTAATGATGTCCTCCAGCACTCTATAAATGGAGAAAAAGGCTTTAAAAAGCCTGAAATTCTCTGTATTCCCCCAAACAAACTTCCCTCCAGCTCCGTAGAGATCTGACGTCAACATATCCAAAATGGCTGACAAAAAACCTTGAGCCCCCAGTAATATAGGTCAGTCGAAAATTCCATGGTAACAGTGACTACAGTTTTCTTAGGGGGGGAGGGTTTGTTGTAGTCTAGAATGAGCTAAAAATCAGTTAAAAGCCCTTGGGGCTTAAATATGGGAAATATATGGGCCACTGCTATCCCATATAATTACCATATATTTCAGTGACCCATATAATACCCACATAATGAAGTTTAATGTGGTAAATATATGGGCAACTGCTAGCCCATATAATTACCATATTTCAGTGACCCATATAATACCCACATAATGAAGTTTAATGTGGGAAATATATGGGTTACTGCTATCCCATATAATTACCATATTTCAGTGACCCATATAATACCCACATAATGTAATTTAATGTGGGAAATATAGAGGTAACTGATGTCCCATATAATTACCATATATTTCAGTGACCAATATTACCCACATATAATAGGCCTAGGGTTAATGTGAAAAATATAATTATATGGGCATGCAACTTCTATCCCATACTGTATATCTCAGTCATGCATATAATTCCCACTTATCCTAGTGAAAATAGATCTGGAATTCCGGTGAAATCCAGAATTCCAGGTAGTTGAAACATGGAGTCCAGTGTCCAGCGGGATTCCGGTCCGGAGTTCTGGAGTCCAGCAGAATTCCAGATGGCTGATACTCAGAGCTCCAGAGTCCAGCAGAATTCCAGATGGCTGATACTCAGAACTCTGGAGTCCGGTGGAATTGCAGATGATGATTAGTCTTTTATGATTGCATTTAGGTGTAGTTTGTCTATTGTGTGTGTATTGAGTTTTAAGTAGTAGTTTCACACGTTTGTATATTTCTACACTGGTACGATGCTGTTGGCTTGATTGTTTATATGCTAGTTATATACTTATTGATTGTATTATTTTCAGTTTTTACGTTAATTCAGCATTTAAATGATCTTCAATAATTTATTACGACAAGTGTTGAGTTCTGAGTTATAAAACCCTGCTCAAACGGCCTATCAGGGATGGATGTTAACATCCTAACATATGACCTTGAACGACCTTCCCAGCCGTTAGATGTAAATTACCCAAATGTAAATCTCCAATTATAAAAAATATACATGAATAAGTTCTATAAAGACAGTCAGAAAATTACTAATACACAAAAAATAGAGATTTAAGTGATTTACATAAACATCCTGATTGATCGGTAGCAAATATTAGCATGCAATTATAGTACACAAATACAATTATCAAAGTAGTGAACCTTGTCCTCTCAGATGCAAATTAGACGATAATCACAATCAAAATCCACAAGCTGCCTCCCTATTTCCCCTTAGTACTCTTTCTTACCCATTAAGGCAAAAAATTTCTCCTACATCGTCTTTCTTGTTATGATCGCTCAGTTGTTAGCAGTTAATAGAGGAAAACTCTGAATTTCTAACGAGACCTGAAACCACCATCAGGTCCCCGCTATAAATCCACAGATCGAAAGGAAGCACTCACTTCTCTGAGTATTATTTATGCAGTGGGAGAATTACAGAGAATATAGCCGGTTGTAAAAACGTTTTCATCGAGCTATTTCTGATGCCAATAATCTAACAAGTCTGCGATTCGCCATCTTGTTTGTTTGAGGATTTCCCAGCATGCCTCAAGTGGAGCCTCGTTTCAATGCTGAGCATTTTTCGCGCATTTTTCAGTTCTTCCCTCCGAAAGAATAATGAGCGGCCATTTCTGCTGTGTGCCCGAGTGAAGCATTCTGTAAACCTAGAAAAAGGTAATAAGTATACCAGGCTGTTTATTGTTTCTTGGTATATGTTTTTTTTGCCCCAAAAAACTTTTGTTGACTTGAATAACCACGAGTTTGTACTGGTTGATAATGTGCCAGGCCTGTCACTCAGTAGAATGGATTTTCTTATTGTTGAAATCTAATCTCTACTTAAATCATCGAAAATGGATGACACTAAACTCAGTTTATAGCTACTTGAAGTAGTGTTTCAAACCATAAAGTTTACCCTGGGACACCGAGACGTATAAATCCCACGCGCTGGCGTTCGTCAGTTCGTAGAGAACCAAGACGGCGACGGCAGTGATGACAGGATGTAGAGTCTAGAGAAGTGTTCTCTGCCGAAATTTGGTGTTTACTCTTTCCTTTGTTCGCCTTTAATTGATCCAACCAGATTTTCGCAAAATAGGACGAGTATAGTCATAGAGCTCCGTTCACGCCGAACGAAAAACGGATTGATTATCTTCCTTACCACATTCATGTTCTAAAACGTAAAATTTGGGGTTTTTACGTTGTGTTTTTGGAGACAACGTCAACGGTTGAAATGTAGGCAAATTTTGATTAAATTCGCTGAAAATCACTCCACGCACATAAAATAACTACAAGAAGACACACTGTAAGTTATTTTGAATTTTATTAAGGATTTACATTGAAAATAGAACACAGTAAACTCCCATACAAACTCTGTAATTATTATAATTGACACATAGCAAGCTTGGGCTACCTGTGCTGTTAGTTCCGATTTGAATTGTATTTTTTTCGTAAAATAAGAGTTTATACATGTACACTGTATATTTGCATGCCTTTGTGTTACTTTCCTTTCAGGAGGGATTACCAAGAAATAATTATATCCTGTCAAAGAATATCAAAGGAAACTTTTTACACATTGGAATCACCTGGACAGTTTTCCATGCAATAAGCTAGGTCATCAATTTTTATGTCAGTATTGTTGCAAGACTGTAAAGCAGGGAACGAGCCATTTCCCACTTTAAAAATACATTTGTCCCTTGAAAAAATACAATAATGGTCAAATTGACCCGCTTTGGCCTCTTCCAAAGGAAATTAAATGCCAGGACCAAATTGTCCCTTCTGGCTCAATTTCTGGCTCAATCCCTGGTAAAGTGTAATAATTTTACCACTTTTTTTTATGATAAGTGTATGCTAATAATACATGTTTAGTTTGTTAACACTGACCAGTTATCCACAAAGGCATTTTTATACAATATACAGTTAATTATACAATAATAGATGTTCCTTGCTTTCTATTATCTGTGGATTTGATCCTTTAAAGTGCCTATGAACCTTATTTTTTTATTTTAGATATCAATGGGGATGATGATCCAAAAAATTAACCAAAAATGCTCCGAGGCCAGAAGGCCTCCAAGAATCAGGAAACAGATGCAAGCTGAGTGAACTGTTGTTCTCGGCTGATACGTGTGTTCGAGCCCATGGTGCTTGGCGCTGGCCATTGTTTTGATTAGGTTGTTTATCAATGGCCGCATAAATTAAAGCTAGCTTTTAGTCAAACTAAAATGCTCTCAATTGTTTATTATTTTCAAAAAAGAAGTACACATACACTTTGGGTGACAAATTTCATATTTTCTATGGGATTACTGTAAAATCCCAATCGAGCCCTTGAATTTTCCCCTGGTATGTGCTTCGAATATGATTTGAACAGTACTCAGCAGGATGCCAGTTGTACTGCCTTTAGATCCCAATTTGAATTACGAGTGCGACTTTTCACAACTCTACAAGCAAACAAATACTCTTGGTAGCTTGTTTTCATGTCTCCAGCATTGTTTAGCTGCATTTGAAGATCTCTACTTTCCTTGCGAATGATATATTTTGAGTGCAAATGTCGTACTCGAACTCAACTCAAGGGAAAACTGTCATTTAAAATTTCATTTAAAATTGTATATATGCAAAACTAAAGATAAAAGAAAGTCAGTTAAACACATTATCATGACCCGTACGGCCATGTGCACACTTTCCTTTCAAAACCATTTACAAAAGTCACATGATATGGTGAGGGCCGGATGTGTATGGCGTGAGCGGGCCGGAAAAAGCTGTCCGGCCCTGCACAATTTTTTCTTGTGTACTCCTCATATTTGAAGGTCAGTGATGCTTGTAATATTATTAGAGATTGAAATTGCCAATCCAGTATTTTTTAGGGGGTCATTTAGGAAAAAAACAATTGTTCTAACTGCATGCATCTGGTATTTTTTTTAGGGATAAACAGGTTCTTACGACAATAACAATAATATATTTATACACGCCTGACTAAACTGAACATGTGCAGCTGGAACATTAGTTAGAAAATTTCTATGGTTGACAATTAATGGCAAGTTTCTTTTAATTTTTTAGAGCATTTTGAGGCCATTAAAGTATTTTTAGAGTAGGACACTTTCTTGGTGAAGTATATATTAGGGTATTTTTCCAGCTTTTCAAAAGAGCATCCCCGACATTTTCACAATGAAGTACCCCCCCCCCCCCCCAATACATTTGTATACATGTACCTATATCTTGTATATTTGACTAATATAATATATATATATATATATATAGAGAGAGAGAGAGAGAGAGAGTCAAATATACAAGATATAGGTACATGTATAGTGCTGAAAGCTAATTGGCAAAAAAAATGTTTTGGTTCTCATACACACGTAATTACATCTCAACTTTGAAGTGTTGGATATTTCAATATTATTATCCTCTGCAAACCATGGGAAGTCCATAATATTATATTGTACACTTGCAGATTTGCAATCCCTTTGCCTTTGGCCTGTGTTGCACTTCAAACTGGCATTGATGTTGTACATATTGTTAAAAATATATTAACTTACTTTTATTTGAGTAACATCTTGACACACAAAGGTTTTTAGTTATGACATGTAATTAGTGACATCTGAAAAAGGGCTGCTGACTTGACACAAATTATGTAACCACTGCCAGATCAGCCATCATGTCAGATCAATTATACCCTGCAAAAGTTTCTTGAAATGTAAAGATATTTGTTAATTTTATATTTTACCACAAAACGTGGTAAATAAGAGGACATATATACCATGGTAAACAATCGTAAATTTGTTAAATACTTTATACACATGAATGTATAATGTTGTTTGTTCATGCAACTGCTTTCAAGTTTTACCAACGATATACAATAAACAAAGACCCATGTGATTGAGTAGTCAATCTTGTCAATTTTTTCAATTATTTGTCAAACTTTATTTACAGTAAATCAGTTAATTGTTTTGCCATTATTTTAACTTTAGTCTTCCTTAATTATGCCAACTGATTACATATATACTATCAGAGTTCTCTTCCAGCATATCATATGGCAAATAAGAGAAAAAGAGAAGAGTCCACCTGAAGCTGTGTATGATGCTTTCTTTGTTGCATATGATATGTACGTAAGAACCCTTGTCATAAAATAATCCCCCATGTGACTGACATGAACATGGACCTAGATGATCCCCATTTTAGGCCCATATATAAGGGATAATAATATGGGCCTACATATTTGTAACCCATATAAATTCCACATATTGCCCATATATGGGACATGTATGGGCCTACTACATTCTGTATTTGGTTGATTCCCATAGTAGGCCCATATGTGGTAAAATATGGTCCATGTATATATTTTTTATATGTGGGCCATATAATCCAACAGTCATGCATGGAACTGCCAATACATGGGTTATATGGGCCATATATGGAAAATATGTGGCCTTTATATGGTCTCATAAATTCTGCTGAATTTGGATATGTTTGTTTAATGTGGCCACATAATATCCATATAATATCCATATTTTGCCCATATTTTGCCCATATTTTGTTCCATATTATTTCCATATATTTGGGCTATATTAAAATTTTGGTAAGGGTAAGTACTCTGTCTACGATTGTACTTATAATTCGCTGGAAAGTGTCTCAATCTACTACCAAGTGCTTTTTCTGCGAGATTTTACTTCGTCTTCGGACGATTTTACGCCAATATATATCAATTACCGAATAGAGCTCAAGCGTGTCAAACTCAAGGCTGAGCTTTTCCATGGGTAAGATGACCAAACATGGACTCCTATTACCGGCTCTTCCTAACAAACCCTTTACTATGGACTTATCCATTTACATGGATATCGAGGTCAACCCAGGACCAGACTTTGCTGATAATCTGACTCAACATTCAAGGAAACGCTTCATGAATTTAAATTCACGCACCACTGACAGCTCAATTACGTATCCAAGAAGTGAACTGTTCGGGCTGAAATCAAAATACGACGTGTCAGATGAGTGTTATATAGCCCTGAAGTATCTGGAGATAATAAGAACTCGTGGTACTCGAGGTGGAGTGAAAGTTAGATCAAGAGTCCACAGAATTTCCACTGTTGACGTCACCTCGAGGAAACAACACTGCCATCTTAAGCAACCTGATTTGCATTAAAACCATGACAAATCACAAGAGACCCGACCCGTATGCTAAACTAAAGCTTAAAATAGCGCATCTTAATATCCAATCAATGAAGAACAGAAACCATCTTATCCAAGCCAGGCAATTAGTTAAGGAGAATGACTTTCACGTTTTCACCGTCTCTGAAACATGATTCAATTCCACCGTCAAGAACACAGAGGTCGAGCTATAAGGCTAGAAGCTGTTTAGACTTGATCGTCTTCATAAAGCTAGAGGAGGTGTATGTACCTACGTGAAATGCAATTTCAAAGGTGCAATCCTTAAACATCAAACACAAATGTCTGAATCGGGACTTCATCAACTTTGGAGCATAAGAAGGCCAAATCGTTTATTATATGTGTAACTTACAGACCTCCCGACTGCCCTCTCAGCTGCTTATGTGACAATTGCATGCCTAATTATACCAGCGCATTAAGTCTTGGAAAACCGATTGTAACACTGGGCGATCTAAACTGTGATCTCCTCAAAAGGGGCCAAGAACAGGCAGTGATTGAAGATCTCTGCACTAACATGAATTTATCCCAAGTCATTACCGAACCAACAAGGATCACAGATCGATCCGCAACACTTATTGATCTGATCCTTGTTTCAGATCAAGACCTAGTCACCGAGTCTCGCGTTGTTGATGTTGGCATTAGTGACCACTCGCTTGTTTATTGTACATTAAATCTGAAAATTCCTAAAGTAACATCAGCATCAGTAACCACAAGATCTTACAAGAACTTACAAGAACTATGATCCTAATTTATTCTCCCTAGCAGTCTCCCTGGTACCCTTTGAGTGGATTTATCGCGCCGTAGATGTTAAACACAAAACTATTCACCTTTAATCATCTGTTCTCAGATGTCCTAGATCGCTTTACGCCGGTAAAAACGGTGAAAATTCAAAATCGCTCAGTACCATTTATCAATGACGAAATAAAAGGAATTTATGAGAGAGATATATGCCCTAAACAAACGCTTCAGGCTCACGTGACACTGCAGATTGGTTACTGTATAAAACTGCACGAAACAACGCTAAAGATATGTTAAGGCAAGCAGAAACTAATCATGTACAGGAAGAGATCAACAGACATAAAGGTAACACTGGCTCTATGTGGAACACGATCCGGAAATGTCTTCCTTCGAAACTCGTAACAAGACCCCCTTATAGTAAAGACACAGATCTAATAGCTGGCGAATTTAATGAGTTTTTCACCTCAGTGGGATAAAATGCAGCAGAGGCCGTGAGTGAACTGTTGGCAAAGTTAGGTTCTGTCAATTCCAGCATTCCAGTCCACCCTCCTACTAGCTCTGCTGTCCAGCCCTTTAGTTTCCATCCTGTATCAACCCATGAGATCCGTAAACTTATCTCTAAACTTATCTCGACAATGTCTTCTAATAAGGCCCCTGGTCCTGATAAAATTTCTATGACGGTTGTTAAGGAGTCTTCATCACATACTGATACATTCTGAAAGAAGGTGATCATGAAGTAGCCCCCAATAATCGCCCCTTGTCCCTGTTGCCTACCATATCTAAGGTGTGCGAAAAAGTAGCCCTTGTTGTTGAAAAGGCCCTATGGGAACTTATATTAAAGATATGTATGTATGTATGTATGTATGTATGCAGCTGACGCCACCAAAGACCTTGACCCTCAGAAAGCTTTGTGGCATATACTACCACAGTTGAGTTGACCATGCTCCCCTACTGTATAGACTTGTCTGTCTTAGATCTATATGTGCATAACTGTTTGAAAGGTACTTCAACATAATTCAGGATATCACAAGAAAAACTTGGAACAAGCATGTAGAAGACCTTGTACCAAATGTTTTCCTTCACATCCAAGCTGAAGATCAATTCGAAATGGAAAAAAAAGCCTTGTACACCAAGAAAGAGAAATATCTCGACTTGCCAAAGGTCTACTACAGCCATCGAATACAGTCATATCAAAGGAAACAATGACAAAGCACTCAAGCCTGTGGCAATCACATGTGATCAAGATATCAGATTATCTGACCCCTGGACCATATGTATGGCGGAGCTGGAAAGAAGATGGTTCAGTGGAATTTTTTGATGCCCATACTGAACAAGATTCAAGGCAGGAAAGGCCACAACTTAACCACTACAGAAGTAGAACAATCAAGGATCTTCACCTGAACTTACAGAATACCTGGCAATCTACCCCTATACAAATTAAGGGGTTCTGAAGGAAAGCTTCTCTACTCTAGATGTGAGCAAGAAACAGAGGCTGAAGAAGGTCAAGGCTTAGAAGAATCGACCTGTTATTGCCACAATGACTCAATTCATTTTCAAGGATTTGTAATGTTTTTAAAAGTAATACTACGACCATTAATCGCCCAAAAATGGTTGAACAAGATTTAGAACACTTTACTGCACCCAAGTATATGATTTCTGGCTAGGGCTTATAGGCACTTTAATTCGCGTGCCCAGTCTGATAAAGTAATTGGCATGATCGAAACTAGCGGGAACAAAATTGGAAAGGCAGCCGTTTACACCCTTGTTTAAAATGACGACAGCCAAAAGAGTAACAATGAAACATGTGTCCGTTACAAAATAATCATCTACCATCAGTGTAGAATTAACAGTAAAGAGGGTGAAAAATATATTACTGTTTTGCCGCATAATGAATAATAATAATAATAATAATAATAATAATAAAAAGTCTTTATTTCAATCATAAGATAAAAATACATATCTTACGTTTCAGTTAAAATTAAAATATATACATATAAAAAGCTAAGGCTGAATAATTATAAGTTATAAAGCTATGTTATAGTTAAAAATCAATCTATTTATATAACAGTTCTTAAAACGGTTTGCATTCACTTTGGGCCGTAGGCTTGATTTGGGTCGTAGTTAATCTTGAGTGGCTTTTTGTTTTGGCATTAAATTATTGAGAGGATGCATATCTAAATTAGCTACTTTCTTAAAAATCTTTCTGTCCTGCTTCTCTAGGGCAAACTCTCAAAATTATATAAGGCACCTACCTGTTTACAGACTGACTCATACTCAAAACACTGAAGTTATCAACTGAACTGACAGAGGGAAGGGGTCAAGTGACAAACGCCAGAACAAACCGGCACATCGGGCACCAGAATCAAATCAAAATCATGAAATGTAGGCAAAACAACACTTGAAGTGCTCAGACTTGCTTCACTTGTAGTTGTGTCTGGTGCAGTTGTTATATCACAAGTGTAGACATTATCATTAATGGACTAAAGTACAAGATGTACATTATAAATAAAGAAACATCACCAATCTCTATATGGTAAATCAGATTGTTTGTGTCTGTGCTTGCATGGGGCGCACGTTTTATCATTCACACAGGCCGGATATCGCTTGGTAATCTAAGCTAACTATTTTGTGTAACCCAATCTCGGAACACGTTTTCGCGGGAACTTGGCACCATGAGTGAGGAGTGGACAGCTCCACCTCTTTCTCAAGTTTCTCCACCACAATATCAATGCAATTGTATTACAGAAATGTGACAGTCTGTGTTAAATGATATATTTTGTCTGTGGTTTCCTGCTTGTCATTTTACTCCATGTTGCTTGCCTGACAACCAATTTTAAATACACGACATGTCCTTTTTTGTGGGCAGATTTAATCACAATGTGGAAACTGGCAGTGTGGATGGAGGGAAGGCTGGAAGAAGAGGGAGTTGTGCCAGATATTTGGGTAACAGAGGAGCATGTTTTCTGGCCACCTGGCTCAAATGCTTCCAGGGCCATGACAGAAAGGCGAGAACCCACTGACAAGTGGTTAAAGTTTAAACTTGTGAAAGTTAAATTTATCTCAGGTATGATGCAATTTTTTTCTAATGATAACAATACCTGCTTCTTAACTCAGCACAAGGTCGGTACAGAGAAATATCAGGCCAAGGTCTTTTCAGAACGGGCTGAGATATTTCTCTGTACAGACCGAGCAAGGGAGGTTAATACATGGTTTATTATATGGCTTTGTTCATTTCGGTTTTCTTTGAAACTAGTGCCACCAGTCTGGAGCATGAAGGCATATTGTCCATGGTGAAATCTGGAAAAAAAATTGGCTAGCTCTCAACCAATCAGAATGCACAATGTGACTTAGCCATATAATAATATTAGTAACGTGAATAACTTCTTGATGTGGCATTTTCGTTCTTATCTTAAAGCAGCTTTTCAATGCTGTCTTAACATCACCATTATTGCTGTGTTACCCATTATTGTTTAATGAAATATTTGCTTGCGAATATAATTTTTATGTTTTTCTGCTGGCTTGTTGTATCGTAGTTTTTAATTGAGAAGGTCACATGTAATATTATTATATAACAATAGAAGGCACGTGTGACGGTGCAAGGGAGCCACAAAGCGTTTCCACGTGACCTCAATGTTCTTTGGTCATTCACTTCAGATTTTTATCTAGTGAAGACGTTTTTCAGCTACTTGAAACCTGAAGAACATAATGCCTCCTAAACGTTCTTCACAAAGACTAAGGCGGCCTTCGGCCAAGGCATCGGCACAATAAAGTGCAAAGAGGTTGAAGCGGTCAGAGTCTGGACTAAACACACCATCTACCAGTAGTTCTCAGCCACAAGAGGTTGTGCAGATCAATTCTCCGCTGCAAGCAGCTCCAAACCATGAGCCCCAAACAGCCATACAGGAGTCTGCGTGTACCTTCCCGCCTGGTCTGCTTGATGCCCTGGTGGCAAGAGTGGCGGATGAGGTAACCAAGCGGTTATCTCTAGCACCAAATCCAGACCAACCAAGTCAAGTATCCAGTTTTTCCACTCCACAGTTGGCCGACCAGTCAAACATGACAGAGGTTCAACTGCAGATCATGCAGCGTCCTGTACGAGGGTCGATAGATGCTGCTCATCAGGCATTGTCGGGTATGTTGACAAATGCCCCTGTTCCAGGTCAGTTGTTTCAATCATCTGGTTTGCCAATTGATACTCAGGTCTCTGATAAGCTAAAAGCTAAGATATGGAACCAGGAGTTCATCGACTTTGGAGCTCTTTTGACAAACCCGATGTTTGATAACAAATATCAAATAATTATACAGAATGCAGAGAGTGGACCTGTTCCCTCCCTTTGTTTAGAACCAGTGACTAAAACGAGAAAACATTTCTCTATATAATCCTGGGTTAACAGTTTTCATGTTTTTGTCGGTGTTTATACCAGTAAATACCCAACTGAGGCCCCCGCCCTCATGAAATATGGGGAGATTATTCAGGATTTGGCAGCTCGGGGACACAACTGGAGGTATTATGATGAAAATTGTAGGTTTTTGCGACAGGCTCAAGCTTCCTCTCTTCCCTGGGGTAACATTCATGGGGAATTGTGGCTTTGAGCCCTATGCTGTTCAAACCAGGGGTAAATCAGACTCTCCACATGTTCCTAGGGGTCTTTGTTTTAAATTTCACAGGAGCCGTGAATGTTGGGGGGGGGGGGGGGGGTGTGATTTTAAACATACTTGTTTTAAGTGTGGGGAACACCACCCAATAACGAAGTGTAATTTTCGTGGCCATAGCAAAGCCTCCAGTAAACACCCTCAGCCTGCCAAATTCCAGCCTGCCAACTCCAGTAAGAATTCAGAGGTTGAATTTTCTTCTCACTGGTTATCACCATTCAACTGCAGAATTAATTTCATCTGGTTTTACACAGGGTTTTCCTGTTCATTATGAAGGTTCTCGGGAATCCCCAATTTGACCTCAGCTTTACAAAATCCTCAAGTTGTGGATGCAAAAATTGGGAAAGAGCTGGAGGCCCATAGGATTGCTGGTCCATTTCAGTTTCCTCCATTCTCTCCATTTCGGGTTTCCCCTCTGGGTGTTGTTCCTAAGAAACATCCTGGTGAATTTCGTTTAATCCATCACTTGTCTTTCCCTAAGGGTTCATCAGTTAATGATGGTATATCATCCGAGCATACTAGTGTTAAGTATGCTACAATAGAGAATGCCATTCATTTTATTAAGATTGTTGGACCAGGGTGCTTTTTAGCTAAAACTGATATCAAATGTGCTTTTCGGATAATACCAATTCATTGAGGTGACTATCAATTACTTGGAATGCAATGGAGGGGGCTGTATTACTATCACCGTTGTATGCCTATGGGTTGTTTCAGTTCTTGTTTAACTTTTGAAACATTCAGTACTGCAGTTGAATGGATTGCCCGACAAAAATTGAAAATCAATCACATTTTGTATCTTTTAGATGATTTTCTTATAGTCGCTCCTTCTGACAAGCTCTGTCAGGACCAATTAGACTTATTTTTAAGTTTATGTTCCTATCTATCCCATGGCACCGGAGAAAACTTGTGGCCCAGCCACTGCTTTATTATTTGCTGGCATCGAATTAGATTCTATTCTTTTAGAAGCTCGTTTACCTCTGGACAAGATCACAAAATGCGTACCAATAATCTGACTTTTTACATCGTAAGAAGGTAACATTGAAAGAGGTACAGTCCTTAACTGGCATTTTGAATTTTGCATGTTCAGTTGTTAAACCTGGGCGGGCATTTCAACGGCGATTAATCAATCTTACCCTAGGGATACGATCACCTAACCATTACATAAGACTTACCCAAGAGGTAAAGGAGGATCTAAGACTTTGGCTTTCTTTTTTGTCTGAATTCAATGGGAAATCCTTTTTCCTCGATGAAACATGGCTTTCTTCTACAAAGTTAAACCTTTTTACAGACGCCTCAGGTGTACTTGGTTTTGGTGCTATTTTTGGAAGTCATTTGTGCTATGGGAAATGGCCTGATGATTGGGTTCACTGCAACATTGCCATTCTAGAGTTTTACCCAATTGTCTTAAGTGAGTACCTGTGGGGTCAGGCAATGAGCAACCAATGTATCCTATTCTTCACTGACAATGAAGCTCTTGTTCATGTAATCAATAAGCAATGTTGCAGGGACAAGAGCTTGATGTTCTTTGTGCGGAAGCTAGTTTCATTTTTTTACAGCACAATATTGTTTTCAAAGCCAAGCACATATGAGGGATTCATAATGATTTAGCGGATGCTTTGTCTCGATTACAGGTTCAGACACTTGGCACCAGCTCACGTGCACGTATCCCCCACAGAGATCCCCCAGTATCTGCAGCCTCAGAGTTGGGAACCATAGTAGCCACTCTCGTAAACTCGAGCCTTCAACCTTCATCAATTCCAACCTATAAACGAGCTTGGAAATTATTTCACCAGTTCTTACATTCTACTTTTATTGAAATTTCTGCAACTCTTCCGATTTTGCCTCCTACGTTTGTACTTTTTATTGCCTACATGTATGATCACCATTATGCTTCATCAACAGTTTATACATATGTTTCGGCATTAGGCTATTCTCACAAGCTTTCACGATTTCCCGATCCTGCTAAAGCCTTTTTTATTGTCCAAATGCTTAAAGGTTATGTAAAGCTGGGTTCACGATTGGATAGTCGATTACCAATTACACTTCCAAATCTACATAGGTTGATTGACTCTGCCTCAAATTTTTCCAGTTCTAGATACGAAATTTGCCAATTCCAAGCTATGTGCTCTATTGCTTTTTATGCTTTTTAAGAGTTGGCGAGATCACTTCAACATCCAAAAAAGCTTCTGGTTCTCCTTTACAAATTCATCAAATGGCCAAGCTAGTTAATACTACACAAGAAATTGTAGCCTTGAAAGTTACATTTTTAGACTTCAAACATAGCTACAATCAGCATCCTTTTTCCATGGTTATAAACCGACAGGCAGCATTTTGCTGCTTTTCATTTCAATAGATGGTAGTCCTGTTTCTAGGACTTATTTCACTGACAGGCTTTCCCTAGCAATTAATCATTGTGGTCTCGATCCTGCCCGGTATAAGGGCCATAGTTTTCGCATAGGGGCTGCCTCTCATGCTGCAGATCGGGGAATGTCTGATGCCCAGATAAGCATTCTGGGTCGGTGGAAATCTAATGCGTTCCACAAATATATTCGTATTGCTTCCTTAACTGTATAGCTGTTGGAACTATTTTTTATCCATTCACAACTTGTGGAATTTACATGGGACTGATTAGCAAGGGCAGCAGTTCCCATTTCCCTTTTCGTTTATTTTAATTTACCTACAAATTGTCGGATTTATGGGACTGATTAGCAAGGGCAGCAGTTCTCATTTCCCTTATCGTTCATTTGGATTACTATTGTGGGACTGATTAGCAAGGGCAGCAGTTCCCACTTCCCTTATCTTTTGTTTAGATCTAACTATAAATTGTGGTATTTATGGGACTGATTGGCAAGGGAAGCAGTTCCCATGTTACCTTATTATGTATTTAGCAACTGCTTCAGAGTTGTTCTTTGTAATTTATAGTTTATGGAACTGATATGCAAGGGCAGCAGTTCCCTCATTTCATTTGGTTAATGACAATAGTTGTCAACAGTCTAATTTTGCTATCTGTTTCATGATATTCATCCCCTTTACGCAGTTTGCTCGGATTTTAGTGCTGCATTTCCTTTGGGTGGGGCGGCATCATAATTAAAATCATGATTTTTTGGCGTTTTTGTGGCCATCACCTTTACTGGGCCAAAAAATCATTCTCCAGATTGTGAATATTTATAGAATGATAATTTCGATATTTATTAAAAGCGGCTTTGGACTTTTGCCCTTAGCCATTTTACTCCAAATATTTGGTGTGTGTGTTTAGTTGGTGCCCAGTCAATGCAGCACTAAGAACAATATAATTTTTCCTTAAGCTCAGGGGGAAAACATAAATGAAATATTTTCTTGCGAAGGCTTGTATCAGTTTTTAATTGAGAAGGTCACGTGTAATATTATTATATAACACTAGAAGGCACGTGTGACGGTGCAGGGGAGCCACAATGCATTGCGCCCCCTCTTCAGAAGTGTTGCCACGTGACCTTGCTGTTCTTTGGTCATTCACTTCAGATTTGTATCTAGTGAAGACGTTTTTCATCCCACCTCCTCCCCTTATCCAGACCACGTTGTTTTTTGGTTTTAATGTAAGCCATATGGCGTTTTGCGTTTTTGTGGCCCTCACCTTTACTGAGCCAAAAAATCATCCTCCAGATTGTGAATATTTATAGAATGATAATTTCGATATTTATTAAAAGCGGCTTTGGACTTTTGCCCTTAGCCATTTTACTCCAAATATTTGGTGTGTGTGTTTAGTTGGTGCCAAGTAAACTAGCCCAGTCAATGCAGCACTAAGAAAAAGAAAAACATTCCTTAAGCTAAGGGGGAAAACATAAATATACTTCTTTGTTTATAATAGTGAATAAAAAAGATTGTGAGGATTATAATCAAACAACTACAGCAGAAATTAGTGAAGAAGAAGAGGTATTCACCCGGAGAAAAGTTAAGAGGAAAACCTATGAAAACTTCATAACAGCTGGTAATTACTGATGTGTATTAATTATTGAAGGCTGTGTGCAACAAGGGAGTAAGTGTTCGTGCTCGTATTCTAAATTCCACTTCAAATTCTTGTTTTCTAACGGATAATTTAAACGTGATCAGGAATCACCTACACCCTTGTTGCACATAGCCCTTCTAATATTCTGATCCCAATAATACAAATACCGTAAACACCGGCAGATAAGCCGCACTCGCCCTGTCGAACATTCAACGAGATTACTTCGTAGTTTTACCCATAATTTTAAATCTGAAAGTGTTTTAACTTCATGTCTACTTGCCTACACATATACAATAGAACTTTCCATAGCATTTGCTTGATGGTACTTTTTCATCCACGGTCGATTGTTAGTTAAATGTAGTCCTGAATTTCACGTCAACAAAAACATGCTTGTGCGATCGTGTTCATCAAAGCTTAGTTACCATGCATTTTATTGAAGAGAGAACTAGAATGCTGCCATGTGTGCACAGAACAAAATCAAAACATGGAGCACAATGAGGTGCGTGGTTATCACATCTACAAGGACATCTGGAAGTCATCTATCGGGGAGAAACTGATTGCTCGTAGAGATGGAAAATTAGTTCGACAAATATACTGTTAGAGTACCACATTTTAATCAGTATGACTTTGTTTTTTCAAAATGTTAATTTATGGACATTTATTGAACTTTTATAGATGTTTTCGCAGATAAGCCGCACCCCCGATTTGCAATGAAGATTTTGGTAAAAAGGTGCAGCTTATCTGCCGCTGTTTACGGTAGATGTATTTGGGTTTTATAAGCCTTTGTCACTGTTTCTTGCACAAACTATGGTTCATTGTTTGGAGGCTCATTCACTCTACTTTTGTATCTTTTTTATTGAGATGTACAGTGAGACTGTAGAGCATGTGGAATAAAAAAACATCACATTACATATAATTATATTGTTTTGGTCTTGGAGCTTAACAAGACCAGTGGGAAAGTTCTGTTTTAAAGCTCAAAGAAACACCTTTTCAGGTGAGTTTAATTTTGTTGCTGTTGTTTTGAATGTTTAGGAGACAGTGAGATGTCAGAAAATGAAGAGGAGACAATCAGCAAAGTGCCCTCGAAACATTCTTCGTGCAGTACATGTATGTATAAATGTTCAATTCTGTATTGTATCAGTCAGCCCTACTCGGCTACTGTATCTGGGCTATCATTTACTGTAGTAATGCACCGTTCACTGCATCAGGTTTGACAATTGAAGGGTTTTGTGCAAGAACAGTGTAAGTGACTATTGATCACATTCTAATTATCCTTGATATACTCTGGTTTCTAAGGGAGAATTTAGAACTTGATCAAAACTGTTCATTCACGGACTCCTTCAATTCATTCTGGATCCGCATTACTCAACATATCAGTTCTGAATATTATTGTGGATATACAGAAGGTAAAACACGTCCGAAGTTTGGATGTGCGATTAGTAATGCATTCCTTTCGTATATTACCCATCCTGCCTTCCATTCAAACTGGGATTCAAAGCATCAGATTTCTCATGACAACTGAAGTAAACTCTGCAGTTGTCATCCTGTACTGTGAGTCGTAAGTTTGGATAAAGTTTACAACTCAGGTTGGTCGAATTGACCAATTGCAAGTGAGCTGGAAAAAGTAACTTGAAATTGGATGGGCATCGAAGGCTCAAAATTGTGAAGCAAAGTTTTGTGTGAATATTCCCAGAGTTCCTAACAAAATTTAGCACAATATTTCGCAGAGTGCAGCAAATTTCCGTGCTAACCAGTTGCAGAGCACTGCGAAATGTCGCAGAGATTAAACAAAGGTTTTTACGAATTTTCACAGAAAGTTTGACTTTTGCACCATACTGTAGACAAGAGGTATATGTAATTCCTTGCTGCTCAAAGAGTTAGAACTATTATATGAAAAGAAAAGGTTTCACTCCCATCCTGTTATTTTAATTAAAAAAGCTAGTGTGATGTGCAAAATGCTAACCAAGGACTATGTTTGAATTCAGTCTCGGATATTGAGGGTCAAAAGCATGTATGAATCTCATATTTTGTTTAATGTTTGTAGATGAAGCAACCTTACCTGAGCCTCCCAAGAAAATACAGTTAGATTCATCAAGGAGGTCAAGGTCACACTCAAGGTCTAGCTCACCCTCACAATCTTCAAAAAGGTTCCTGCCACCCTGCCATCACCCCAGGGCTTCCAGTACACACATCCCATCTTCATCCCCTTCAACAATTAGTGATTCAAGATCAAGATCTGGATCATGCTCTCCATCTTTCCAAAGAAAGTCTCCACCATCCCACCATCATCCCAGGTTCCAGGACCCACATTCCACTTTATCCACATTCCACTTTATCAATGAGAGACTCTAGGTCTAGATCACGCTCTCCATCTTTATTAACAAAGTTTCCACCACCCCAACATCACACCACAACTTCTAATAGCTACATTCCATCTTCATCTCCATTAACAATCAGAGACTCGAGGATGAGGTCTAGATCACGCTCTCCATCTTTATTAAGAAGGTCTCCACCTCTCCGACATCACACCACAACTTCCAGTACCCCCATAACCCATTCAAGAAGAGGCTCAAGATCACATTCGAGGTCTAGATCAATAAAGTCTCCATCTCCGTACCATCACCCCACACCAAGGGCATCTAACTCTACCCAAAGTCAAGAGGGAAATAGTTTCCCCATGTCAGAAGGACGTAAGTTTTTTGATGTCCTATATGAATTTTAAAAATATATTTGTGGAAAAACTATAAAAGGTACAATCAAATATCCAGTAATCAGAAATAATATTTGCAGCATAAAGTAATACCCAGTTTGCACTGTGTATTTGCAGGCCAGTACAAACCAGGAATTTTTCGAGCCCCACTATGATTATTACAGGTTTTTTTTACTGTTCCATTAGTAGTTAGTAACAAGGTTGCTCCGAGGTACATTCCTTGGATACCATTTATTGCATTATAAACTGGCTAAGCATCTATGTTTATACGCTGGTTTATATGCTATAAATCTTCATAACCACTGTTAATCTTGTTTGAACAGTCAATAAAATATTGCAACTATACACACTGTTTGCAGAATTGATGTGATATCTTCTTGTCTTTGTTTCTTAGGATTTCAGAAGCGAGTGCTTTATCTTCTTACTGACATAAGGAATACCTTGCAACAAGTTTGCAAGAGTTATGCAGGCCCTGAGTCAGAGTTTCAAGTTGAGCAATTAAAAACAACTGATGAGTTAAAGGAACTACAGGAGAGGTTAGCACAAGAGGGGCAATACAAGATTTTGGTGAGTAATCCGAAAGAAAAAAACAATTCTAACCAACAACAATGTAAACTGTAACTGCACCAGCTACGTTTTTAAAAGAAAATGGCAATAATTATGCAGATTTCTGCAGGTTGCTGTAAGTAAAGAAGTTCCTGGCCTACATGCATGCAGGGGTGTCATTAGTAGCCGGCAGCCAGCGATTATCGCCGGCTACTATAGTGCCAATAGCTGGCTACTTCAAATTTTGAGAAATTACCAGCAAAGAGGACGAAAGCAACGTTATGATACAGTACTCACTCACTGACCTGCATATAATTTCAGCAGCTACTTTGAAACCAAAGAAAAGTGATTGTGTCAATTTGACTACAGTTATTGTGCATTCCAAGGGAATAACAATACCGTCGTTTGATTGGGTATCAAACATACGTGTTTGAGAGTTTGACAGGCTTTAGGCGAACTTTCGTGCTTGAACCGAAACTAGGTGAAATCCTTGCCAAAAGTAATCTGAATGGATGTAACTTCAATCTAGGATTTGTTTCAGCAATGTGTTAGACAAATGAATTGATAGAAATGGCCATAAAATGCCCAATACCTTCAAAGATTTGGAAAAATATGTGAGACATTTGTTGGGAGCCGCTTCAGACATCGCGTTTACAATCAAACCACCGCTTCTGAAATCCCAGTTTGCACTCTTGATTCATCATTTTACTTGATTTTAGTGAACTCACTATTCAGTTTAAAATCGTGACAAATGATTATAATGAAACATCCACTAAAACAATTTAATTAGGGTATTTTACTCTTGATGGCGATTGCTTTTTGGGGGAAATATATTGTGGAAAATGCTGGAAATGGCATTTCCAGGCCTCAAGATTTCAAAATTTTCTGGCTGGGCATGCACCCAGACCCCCCTAGTTGCTTGCTCCTTCACCGCTCATAGACATAGCCGCCTACTAATTTTTTACATCTGGTTACTTCAAATCTCTATGACACTCCCTTGAATGTTTGCTTTTTTTTGTGTGTGTGTGTGTGTGTGATTTCTCAGGTATCACAGCTGTCAAAAGTTGGGGGGATTAGTATAAAAGACAATGCAAGCAGGGTGATGTCCAGGTAAATGGCCACCAGTAATACATGTATGTGTTAAATGATTTGAAATTTGCTAGATTATCTATAAGCAGCAGGCAATCTTCATATTCTCACTGATTAAAAAAAACCTCTGAATTTCTAACGAGACCTGAAACAACCATGGGGGCTGATCAAAGCCAGGTCCCGGCTAATCCACAGATCGAATTGGAATTTAGCGTGTTGGTTTTTGCGGAGGGAGGAAAACCGGAGAACCCGGAGAAAAACCCTCGGAGCAAGGGCGAGATACCAACAAACTCAACTCACATATGGCGCCGTGTCCGGGATTCGAACCTGGGCCACAGAGGTGAGAGGCGAAGCGCTTACCCATTGCGCCACCCGAGCTGGAACGAACACTCGATGGAGGCTCATACAGGGGCATATTTTCTCATGCTATTAAAATAAATTTTAGTAAGTTCCCCTGCATGAGCAGGGCTCGTTACAGCTCCTCCATTGGAATACAAGTATTGCCTGTTGAATAGCTATTATTAAGGATACCTTCAAAACGAAAAAGATGGGGAAATGTAGTTTTAGTACTAATGTCTCGTACCAAACACTCTGTTAAACAATATTGACAGGTTTCAAAAGCATTTGGGAACAGGTCAAAACTCTTGTGCCAGATAGGGACCCAATTTTTTCACCAGTCACAGCTGTCAGTGCAGGGTACCACCCCCATCCCTCATTTTTGACCATCTACTTCCATTCTGGGGGTCCAGTGATAATACAGCAAATAAAATGATAGCAGAAGATAAAACATGCAGTGCATTTGTTTCAAGATTATGCCTTTTAGTTTCGGAGATATTTGGAGACAAATTATTTTTATTATTGATTTTTTTCCTCCAGAGGAGATGGCTGGCAGCAGCCCTCACCCCCCTACCCGCAAATGGGTCCGTCTAGAGCCTGGGCATGTGTTTTGATGTGCTCCCTTAGCCATTCGACGTACTGTGTCATTCATATGTATTTATAATTTTTTTTGTTAAATTAAAGCTAAGCATTTTCCTAAGACAACTGTATTGTAACCAATAATACCCTGGTTGCCGTTGGTTTACTTTGTTATGTGAGGGAGATTTAATCTCTAATGTTCCTCATCAGCACTGCATACTTTCACTTAAATCTTCCTCATTAACCATGCAAGAGAGAACATTAGAACTAAATTACCCTCATTAACATGCATGAGGCAAAACTAGGAGAGCATGCAAAAGGATGAGGGGACGTGGAGATCCATTGAAATCCTTCCTTGGCTGTTAGGGAAATTAATCAGTGATTTCCCTCATGTCATGCTATTAGTATCAATAGGGTTATCAAAGCATCAACATGCACTTTTTAACAAAACACTTAGGTTGAAAAGCAAAAGAAAAGTACGAATAGCCAACCAGAATTTCTCATATAAAGTTGCGTGCAGATTATAAGGAAACATTTTTAACCTTTTAAATTTACTGTTTTCTATTGACCTTTCCGAGCAGACAAAAGCAAAACAAATATATTTGTGCATGACATTTAAGCACTTTTGATGCATGCCCAAAATATAAAATGAAAGTGTTTAGTTAGCGTGCTTGTATTGCTAAAGACTATTATAATTAAAAGTATTTACCCTTACGTTCACGTTTGTTCTTACTAGGTTTCATAACCTCAGACGTGATTTCGAAAAAGGGCGAAGAAATCCCGTCAGCAATAGTGGGCCGAGCAATGAAGTCCCGACCATGCACTAGATGCACAGTTATGGTTCGATATGTTTATCAAGTCTATGGGCGATACGATGCCAGACGCCGCCAAAATGCACCTTCCTTCTTGCCAAACAAAGCTCCATGTCTATAAGATGTATAGAGAGGAAATGATAGCAAAAAGGACTGTCCATCAGCTACACGCAGTTTCGCAGAATGTGGAGCCAAAACTACAAATATGTCGTCATCCCAAAGGTACGCAACACAAACAGGGCTAATTATAAGATTGTAAGCATGCAAAGCCTTACATCTCAGATCTCACTCTCGTCAGTTTTACAGGGCCCCACTGAAAATCACTTAGGTGACGTGGGTTACCTGGATAAATATCTATATTACTATTAATGTTACTATTACTTCCGGTAAACGCCCTTACATTTTCGGGTACATTGTATCCAGGCCTGTTATCAAATTAAATTATCATGCCAACACTAAATATTGCATTCTCAAGCAAAAGTATATCAGGTCAACAGGATTACCAAGTGTGGAGTTTGCACGCTCATTAAAGAAAATCTCCATAACTTAAAGAACAAACAACGACGGCTGAGCTGGATCAAAATGTAGAACTTTCATTTGTCGCAGCAGGCATAAGTATATCATTTAGTAATTACATAACGGATCAGTGTCAAGTAGAAAAACGCTCGAACATGTTCCGTTTTTACTTTATTCAATATATATAGCATACGCATAAGAACGTGCGGCCAACTCTCAAATAAGTAAGTTTGACTGATAACAATAAGAGCGAAAGTATACAAAAGTGTATCTGAACAGCTAGGCGGCATGTTGCACTATTGTCTGTTTGAAAGTGAATAACATTCGTAGTATTTTTGATACATACACCGATCTCCACTTTGAAAAATTTAATAAGCCCCTCTATTTAGTCCCCCTCCCCTCTAAGACTTAAAATTTAATAACCCCCCTCCAACAGACCTAACATGTAATAAGCTCCCGCAGGTGCTTATTAGACGACATACGGTAATGTTGTTTGCGTGAAACACCCTCGTTTAACTACATTGTTACTTGTCAGTAAACAGTTAGGCCATTTGGCTCTACCGTTCATCCGCTGCCGTCCTGCATCCCTTCAAATTAAAAAAGGTATTTTTTTTGTTCTTTCTAGCTTAGAAAGGAAGAAATACTATAAACATCAAGTGAAAGGAAGACAAAGGCCACGCAAGTATCTCTCACTCATTATTGAATAAATGGACCAGGCAAAGACCAATATACCGCACTTTTACATCACCTCGAAGGCAAGTACAGAGAGAAGCAGTAATAAAGTCCTCAGTCAGTTCTTCAGTACACTCATCTCATTAATGTGATACTATCATACCGTAGCTTATTCAACGGCAATGCGGTAAAGACTCTTAATAGCAACTTCTCGGTTTAAATTCATCTACTGACACTGAATTTTACCGATAACTTGAAACAGCCACAGGAGCTGATCGAGTCAGGACCCGGATAAACGACAGGAAAATTAAATAGTAAAACTTGGACTAATCGTTCGATTGTCTTCTCACTGCAGCGTTCAATTTCGAAAATGGAGTCATAACACTCTCTGAAGGAATGCGAGCCATATGGACATATAAACTGTTTTTGTTTTTCAGATTGAAGGGCAGCATGCAGTTTTTCTAGAGGCTCATGTGACTGGCGCCCTTTCTCACGGGAGTAACATGGCGTTTTGCTTGCTGGACCTAATGAGGTGGCCACAGGACGCCAATGGAACAATTAACGTAATGCTTGAGACGTTGGCGAAAATCAAAATGAAGGTTTGTAATACATGAAGGTTATTTAACGCCATGGTAGATTATTTAACTTGCAATTTTAGTCTTGCCGTGACAGTTTTGTCAGCTTTAAACGCGCGCTATTTGCCAGAAACTCCGTTGGAGAAATGTTACTTATTTAAATGTTGCAATATAATTACCTTTAAAAAGGCAATCAATTCAGGTTCTCGATGAATTCAATGCAGATAGTTAATACTATCAATAGCTGTTGAATAGTTTATCCTTATTCTTATTAATGGTAGTATTGATTGGATGGTTTATGCGAACATAGATTAAAAAAAATATTTTTCAGTGTTATTGCTATATACAGTAATACAAATTGTAATTCGATTACTTACTTCAGGATCTTCTCAAAAACATTAATATTGAAAACGTTCGGGTAGTGCCGGCCCCTATAAAAAAATGGGTCAGGCACAAGGAAGAGAAATGGTATTAGTGAACAGGTAGTGCAACTCGACTTAAATGAATGGATCTCAAGGTGATTAGACAAATGGATTCCTTACCAAAGTCCATCATGAAGTGTATAACCTGTAACTGTGAACACTAAGCTTAAAATATCTAGTAACAACTGAATTGTCAATATCTTCTTTTTACGATTGCAGAATGGTAGCTTACCGCCAATCCTTTACTGGCAGATGGATAATTGCTTTCGAGACTGCAAAAATATATACATCTTTGGATTCTGTGCTCTACTAGTCATGGCTAACGTGTTCAGAAAGGTAATGTAGCACATGCATTTACGTTTTCCTTTTCCAATTTGTTAGCTTGTCAGACATGGATATTCGTCAGACGGTTTTCAAATGAACCCATAAATGTAGCAGAACCCTTTATGTTTTTGTTGTTGTTGTTTTTTCGGGGGGGGAGGGGGGGGGGGTGGTGGTGATGGTTCAAATTAAATTTTAAATCTAAGAGGTATCGATCCCAAGTTGAATCAGTAGAATGTATTATAAGTGAGCAATTTCAACAGTCACGGGTAACACACTACACATTTTTACCCTTAAAGTTACGACTCTCATCCCTGTCAGTGTCGTTTTAGGAGCCCTCCCACTCCTTGAGAGTTGACCTGAAATCCCTTCCTCAAGTGAACCGTAAATTGGCCTGCGCCCTTCGCAGTCTTTCCATTTATTTCTTTTTCTTGCAGTTTGTTTCTTCCAGGTTTTTTGTCCCTCCCTTTCCTCGTCATATTCCTTCTCGGTCTGCCGTACACTGTAAATGAACATATTTCCTCACTTCCGCATTTTTTATCATAGCCTTTTGCGATGTCTGGCCTTTTGTCTTTCAGATCAGATTGTCATATCGTATTGTGGGACATACACATGAAGACGTAGACCAGGTAAGGGTTTCATTTTCAAATCAGCAATACGTTTAGGACTACAATAAAGCAGTTTTTCATGTAGAAATATACTAACGTGAATTTTGGACACCCAAACGGTATTTCAGTATGACCCGAGGATACCACATGAAGATAGGGTATTGGCAATGTTTTTTTAAAGACAAATTTTCATTTCAGATGTACACGTGTATCAATACATATCGATATACAAAGTCACATAAATTTTAATAGAATATTTCAACAGCCAACCGAATGATTTCTTTCACAAAACTTTAAAGATGTTTAGCCGAATATCTGTTGCTATGCGGAAGTTAAACGCCACCACGCTCTCAGCCAAAAGAGTAACAATAAGACATATGTCTGTTTCAAAATAATCATCTACCATCGGTGTAGAATAACAGTAGATACGGTGAAATATATATATTACTGTTTTGCCGCATAATGAAAAGGAAAAACTCTCAAAATTATAAAAAGCATAAGTATACAGACTGACTGACTCATACTAAAAACACTGAAATTGTCAACTTAACTGATGTAGAGGGGGTCAAGTGACAAACGCCAGAACAACCCGGCACATCACACACCAGAATCAAATGAAAAACATGAAATAGAGTCAAAACAACACTTGAAGAGCTCAGACTTGCTTCACTTGCAGTTGTGTCAGGTGGAGTTGTTATATCACAAGTGTAGCACATTATCATTAATAGACTAAAGTACGAGATGTACGTTATAAATAAAGAAACATCACCAATCTCTATATGGTATAAAAGCAGATTGTTTTTGCGTTTGTGCTTGACGAGGCGCGAGTTTTATCATTCACACAAGCCGGATATCGCTTGGTAATCTAAGCTAACTATTGTGTGTAACCCAATCTCGGAAAACTTTTAGCGGGAACTTGGCGCCACGAGTGACGAGTGTGGACAGCAGTCATAGTGGAAGGAACACGGATATTGGCTGGTACAGCTTACTCAGTCTTCCAAAATCGTGTTTGATGGGGTCTGTTCGATGTTGGGATATTATGTTTACGGTTGACGTTTAAAACCGAAGACGCTATGAGGAACAAAAATTGGTAAGTACTTACTGTTAATGTACTTTGTAAAGACTGCAACATAATTTGTTTATCATTAATTAAGACTGGTAATTGCTTTCACCGATCCCATGCATGCCCCTGGGTTTCCGAAGATGCCGTAATGTATGCTTCATTGGACTTCAATTAAAACACAAATGTGGGAGAAGCCCGTGAAAATAGAACTCAAATCTTGGAGCATTTCATTATTTTCCATATAGTACGTAACTGCATCGTTCGAAGGGGGCAAACAAAAATATATTATCTTCGGAAAACTCAATAACCATTTACTGATAAGCGAAATATTGGCGCTCAGCTATTAAAATCCGTGAACAAAACACAACTTCCCGACGCAATGAATGCATTCAATTAATGTTATGTTCTAATATGTTCATGTTCGTGATAGGAGCTAATGGAGGTTCAGAACCTGATGTTAGTGAGCGACTTGGTCGTGCGAATTTGACCGAGACCGGTTCATAACTTAAAACGTCGACTCAAATGACAGTTGTCATCATTTCTGACACGACACACTACGCCAGGATCGAAGCAGCACTGCATGCAAACAATCCAACTGTGTTTTTCAAGCGAAATTTATAATTTGATCGACGTTTCCTGAAAGCGCTCTGTATTGAAAAATGCCAAGATAAGAGTTTAAAATAATGAACGGCCTGGATAATTGAAACACTGATTGCATTTTTCTTTTTCGAAATGCTCTGATAAGTGAAATGATAAGGTTGAACTAATACTTTACGTTTGGGCCCAGATAGTCTACTACTCTTGCTGCCCCACTCGGCTTTACCGGTTACACACGTGGTTATTATATTTGGTGTGCTCAAGTCTTAACAAATACCGATAACACCAATATGCTGCTCCGTGTTTTTGAGTGAGAACATGTTACGTATAATGTACAAAATTCTACTGAATTTCAGGAGGCAACTGCCTCTGTGTTTTACAACAAATATCATTCGCGCTTAGTCTCTTTAGTAGCACTTTCGTTTCACTTTCATTTCCCAACTAGTTAGGAGTTATTAACGAAGAAAGTAGCCTGCAAAAGTGACATGGGTATTGCATTCCTATTTTCATGAGCTACAAATTTGCTCTAGTCCTCGTATGAGACAAATTTATAGTGGATTGAATCAGTCACGTTTTTCTTTTGATAATATGTCAATCAACAAGACGAGCCTTTCATTCTTTGCTGCGGGCGCAGTGTAGTTGTGTATTTTAACCATAAGATAATATGACAGTTTAGACTGACTCTAATTATGTCACAAGTACTTGTCTCTTCGAATGCGACCATAACGCGATATTTCAGAGTTGTGTCACTCGGGATCCAAATAATGACACATTTTAAAAGTTTGTCCAAAGTACGACCCGGGCCATGAGATTAAAACAACTCAATTCTTTTAAAGCAATCATCTGTTACAGAGCAAAGTAAGTTTTGAATGCTGCACATGTACGGAAAGCCACTAAAGGTTGGTCCTTGTTCTTACGCTTACTGCGTTTAATTTAAAACACTTAGTGTTTGTGCACGAGGAGAGAGAGAGAGAGAGACTTTCTTTCTCTGGGAGAGTATGCAAGTCGTACGAGGAAATGTTGTTGCAACGTGATTGTCGGCCTGATGAAAAGTATTCACCTTCGATTCATCTTCAGCTGTATACATGCACGCACTGTTTTACTTTTTTTAGAAAAGGAATCGAAATCGTTAAGATATTCTAATACAGCACATATCCTATCATACATTTATAAAAAGCCCAACAATCTCGACTGTAAGGTATAATAGCTCACTTTCATTATAGGGCCAAGTTGAAGCTAACACGTAACTTTTTTTATAGCGAGTGCACTACATACAATATACAGCTCTACAGGCACTAAAAAGTATGTTTAGCCCAAAGGAAATGAAAGATATTCGATAATCGTGATACATTTTATTTTACAATTGCAAGGTGCATACAATATATAACATATTATACAATCATGTGAACTGTAATTCAAATGATAAACTGAGGACGTGTTTGAACGAGCTCTCACAAAATGTCCAAAGAGCCGCCCAAAGATTATCTAACTGTGGATTCCCTAACAACTCTTTGGGAGAAAAGGCTTCTCCCAAGTATTAGAGGTGAATTCAAAACTGAAATTGCCAACTTAAGATCTGAAATGATGAGTTTGGCTGGTAAATGCGAAGACATCGAAAAATCGCAAACATTTCTGGCAAAGACGCTGCAAAACACCAAAAAGCAAGTAATGGACGTATGTAAACGTCTGAAGGACTTAGAAGATAGAATGGACACAGTAGAAGACGTAGGCTGTGAGCAAGACGCCGCCCTGGACAACCTACAACAATATATGAGACGTGACTGTATCGAAATAACTGGAATACCCATTCTGCCGGTGGACAACCCGAAACAAATTGCAGTTGAACTTGGCGACCTGCTAGGCATCGAGGTAACCGAGCACCACGTATCCACTGCCCACAGATTACAACCAACCAAAAAGATCAAAGATAGAATGATCATCAAATTTGTTCACCGGGACATGAAGGACAAATTTAACAGTCGGCGCAGTAAACTCGTCGGTAAAACAACAAATGACCTGCCGATGATTGCCGCGCAATATGGAAAAAGTATCATCACCGAGAGCAAGATATTCATCAACGAGTCCCTGACCCCATACAGAAAGAGGCTATTCGGCAAAATCAACGAGTTCCGAAGGAGCAAAAATTGGAGGCATATATGGACGGCAAATGGGAAAATTCTCCTACGTGAGTCCGACAGCTCAAAAGTGTTTGGATTCACGACGGTTGGAGAATTCGATGAATTCCTGGGATCTGATTAAACAAACAATAAGTACGGTAATGTAGGCAGTCATATATTTATTAGATGTATAATTCACTTGAATATCTACCTTTTTTTACTTTAAATGACAAAGAACTAAGTTCTACTTTAGGTATATTGTCAAGAGATTTTGATTTGGAGGCTGATTTGTATAATCTATTACCGAACCCTGACAAATTTGAAGAGAATGACCCTGACCTTATGCTGAACAATGCAGTTTCTAATTATTATTCCGCGCAAAAATTAAACACAGTATTAGACAATGCGGGAACGAAATCACTTTCCCTCTTTCACTGTAATATAAGAAGTTTACCCAAAAATTTAACTTTGATAAATGATTTAATGTACACGCTAGACTCCAAACCAAATATTTTGGCTGTTACCGAGACTCGACTAAATGAAAATACTGTAAATAACGTTGACATTTGTGGATATCAGTTTTATCATACTGATTCACCAACTGCAGCAGGTGGAGCCGCTATTTACGCTTCTCAAGATTTAGAAACAATTCCTAGACCTGATATTAAGTTTAATACCGAGCTTGTTGAATCGTGTTGGATTGAAATTGATCCTCGCAGTAAAGCAAAAAATCCCATCATTGTTGGTTGTATATATAGACACCCCAAATCAAATATCGAAATATTCACTGAACAGTTGGAAGAGTTGCTCAGGGATTTAAATCAACGTAAATATGACATTTATATCTTGGGCGATATTAATATTGACTTTTTCAAATATACAAGCCATCCACCAACGGAGAAATATTTAGATATGCTTTATGCAAATAACATCACTCCCGTTATTACTAAGCCGACTAGAATAACTGACCATACTAAGACTCTAATTGACCACATTTATACAAACACTTCGATCTCTCACATAACTTCCGGTATCACATTAATCGACATATCTGATCATCTCCCAGTATTTTGTATTGCAAATACTACCGTCAAACGAAGTAATGAAAAAAAGTTCTACAGAGATTATAAACAATATAACAAAGATGCATACTTAAAAGATATCCGAGAAATCGACTGGAACGTTCTATTAAATGAAAACGCTGACCTAAATCTACGTACCGTAAAGGTGATAAATACAATAAATGAGGTGGCAAATAAGCACGCGCCCATCAGAGAAGTACCACGAAGTAGGCTAAAACAATTCACCAAACCATGGATAACAAACGGTATATTGAAATCGATCAAGAAAAAGCAAAAAATGTATCAGACCCATTTCCATAGTAATAACTTGCAAAAAATAAACCAATATAAGAAATATTCTAATAGATTAAACAAAATAAAATCCGAGAGCAAAAAACGATATTACAATACGCAATTTGAGAGATGCAAAAACAATTTGAAAGCCACCTGGAAACTCATTGGAACGCTCATTAAGCGAAAAACAAAAGGTCAGTTATACCCTACTCGAATAATTAGAAATAATAAGACATATTCCAACAATCTTGACATAGCGAATCAATTTAACCAACATTTCGTTAACGTAGGCCCTAGTTTAGCTAATTCAATTAACCCAACGAATCTAAACCCTACTGATTATATCCATAACTCACCAGTCTCAAGTTTCGTAATGTCCCCTATCACTGAGACACAAGTCCTTGAGCTCTTTTTAGGCTTAGACGGCAACAAAGCATCTATTAATATCCCTAACAATCTGATCAAATCAGCAGCCCCGATAATCTCGCCAATATTCACTTACATCTACAATGAATCTATTAGAACAGGCATTGTTCCAGATATTCTAAAAGTCTCGAGAATCACACCTATTTATAAAAGCGGCACTGTCACTGACCCTTTTAATTATCGACCAATATCCGTATTGTCACCCTTTGCAAAAGTTCTCGAAAAGCTAGTGTATAATCAATTGGAGTCGTTTCTTGAAAAAAATGGCATAATCTTCAACTACCAATTTGGCTTTAGAAAAGGGCATTCAACAGAACAGGCAATCCTTGAAATTACTGACAATTTGAAAACTGCAATTGACAACAAGGAGACCACATGGTCTATTTTTAGATTTCTCCAAAGCCTTTGACACGGTTAATCATAAAATTCTCCTCGCAAAATTACATAAATATGGAATACGTGGCACGCCCTTATCTTGGTTTACTGATTATTTGAACAATCGTCAACAATATGTCAGAATAGGAAACACCAACTCGCATACACTTAGGATGACTTGTGGGGTGCCATAAGGATCAACGCTTGGACCACTCTTATTCTTTCTTTACATAAACGACATGCCAAACTGCTCTAAGAAACTTTCTTTTCGAATTTTTGCAGACGATACTAATGTTTTCTACTCAAGTAAAAATATGAACGAGATTGAAAATGTAATGAATGAAGGGCTGGGAGATATATTTCGCTACTGTGCTACAAATAGACCAACTATATGCTTATTAGCTCTCAAAGGAAAAAAACTTCAAATATCCAAATTGAGAACATCGAACAAAAAGACCATATCAAATATTTAGGAATATATATTGACAGACATATCAGTTGGGAACAACAGATTAAACATGCTAATTGCAAAATCGCAAAGAATACAGGTATTTTGAACAAATTGAGATATCACGTTGATTTAAATATGCTGAAGCAACTCTACTATACTCTAATCTACCTTTACATCAACTATGGTATCATGAGTTGGGGTAACACATACACTACCCATCTTACAAAACTTCGTACCTGCCAAAACAAATGTATCAGAAATATATTTTTTGCTTATAAAAGAGAAGACGCCACTCCCTATTTTAATCTATTACGAATCCTCAAGCTCGACAACGTGAAAATAGCGACTTTGACCTTTAAAATTATAAATAAAAAAGATACAGTTCCTTCTATATTCTCAAACACCATAAAAACAGCCGCAAAATTTTAGCAGACCAAAAGCTCGAACCAACTATGGAATCCATACATTCAGATATATTTCGTCTTCAATTTGGGAGTCAATCGATTACAATATAAAACAGTCAAAATCGTCCTACGCATTTTCAAAACAATACAAACAATCACTTCTCCTTTCTCAAGCATAAACTACTATAGACATGGGCTTTATTTTCATTATTTTCAATATTATTATCATGTTAAGTTCCGGTTCACGTATCATTGAGTAATCTTTACGTCCAAATATTAACATCGCAGGCAGTGATCAACTCGAAAGCCCTAATGCTACTTTGACCACTGCGCACGTTTGATTTATCATATTTTCTCTCACTTATATTTACTTCTTATATTACCTTTCTAATACTCATAAACTGTAATATTTTTCTTTTTGAACATGTGCAAAATAAATCTGAACTGAACTGAACAAATGTACGGGCTCTGAATCTGATGCAGCTGAAAGAACCAAGGAAAAAACTGAAAAACCCTATTAATGGTAATTTCATGCAACAATAAATCAGGCAAACAGTGCTTCCTAATTATTTATGAAGAGAGATAATTTTTTATTGCGTGCAACGGATTACCTCATATTATGAAAAATAAGCCATTTATCGGCCTTCCGCTCGGGGTTATGTGATGCATTACCTCTTTCGTTCCCCTCCGTAAATACATCACATGCACCCTCGCTCCAGAATAATAACCCTTTAGTAACCTCTCAGCCACATATACTGCAACTGTACTTACATGGACTCCCCCATAGCTTGGACACAACACGTATGTAGTGGCAGTAGTTTTCTTCAATAACAGACAGCTAAAAAAAATATTTTGACTGCTGTTAGTATTATGCACTTATCAATTGACATCACAACTCCTCCCAGGACTAGGTGGGGATTTGATTTGAAAAATGATGCATTGTAAGGAAACTCCAACCCCTACCCCTACCCCCCTGGGGCACTTCATGCAGTCAAACGGAACCATTAATCCCCTAGGTAGAACAATTTTCTTTCTTTTATTTTTATAGCACTAAAACCAACATTAATATGCCATCTGAGGCAATTGATTCACTAAATGTTGAAAGTTATTGTGTTTAATGAAACATAACACAATAGAAAATACTGGTGTGGATGTACATGCAGGCTAGCGTGGATGGGCATTTGAGAGACTGTTCAATTAGTTTGCATGCAGGTGGGGTAGAACCACTTTCCCCAAGGCTGCCCTTCCTCCTGTACGTCCAACACACTAAAGAGGCTGGAACCACTATTTTGCATCCTGGATTGTCACATGCAATCACCGCACTAATATACGTCATCTGGTTTCTGACAAACACAGTAAAGTTTTTTTTAGCAAGCCACGCTTGATGGTCCAGTTGCTATCAGACTAAAAAAATTGTATTTCCCAATGGTGTAACGTTTTTGTATAGAAACGAAAAACAAAACAATGGCTAAAATCTTACCTGTTGTTTGCCATGATGGCACGTACCTCATGGCCACATGGAATGAAGAAGAGATGAACTGGGATCCAATCAAATCCCCACCCCTCCCATGAAAATTGAAAGTACATGTATGTGAAGCAATCAGACCCCACCTGGGGCCACAAAAACTGGTCAATTACCATCACATGCCCCACATATCCCACCTAGTCCTGGAGGGGAGGGGGTGTGGGGATTTCAGTTGATAAGTGTATAATAGAGAAGGATTACTGAATGTAGTTATTGTTTTCTATAAATTTACTGGTATAAGCTTAGAAAGGAACTGTCATTGCACAGGCATTTTATTAAAAGAAACAGCAGTTCCTCCATAAAGAATAGTAATGTATAAAGTTTACCTATTGATTTTATTTACATTACAGATCAACCCACAATCACAGATCTAACCAGTGGCAGTGGCACATATGCAAGCGAGCCAGTTACATTGACTAGTGCAAAGACTGAAGCCGATGTGTGTATGTTTTGCCGGCAGAGTCCCTGTACAACTACCAATAGCCTTGAGCATTTTGGTTTTGTAACTGCCCATGTTCTAAACCATGTGCGCCGAAGGAAAAATTACAAAGACTACTGGAAAATCCTAAAGGATTTGTGTCTCTGGCAAGACCCTATCTACCTTGCTCGAAAGGATGGGCTTGGTGATAGGGTTGATGCAGTATAAGAGAGAATGCCTCATTGTGTGATTACAGACACAAGAGGTAGATACCCAAATCCAAAGGGCATTCCATACATGGGTCATAAAAGGGATTGATCGAATCAAACATAATTAAAGTTTGGTCAAAAAGACTTGGAACATTATTGCTCTTTCCTTGTCCTGGCAACTTGTCTGCAGTCACTCAACCCAGCATGATTCGGATTGGTTAACTTGGTGCAGAAATCAACCAAATTCTCATGAAATTGACAATATGTCTCGTCTCTATTTCCATTTTATTCAATAAGAATCAAGGTAGGGTACAAAGACATGTTGGGTTGATGGACAACAAAACTGTAGTTGAAAAAAGTCTCATAAGGTCTAGTCTGTGTAAATCGGAAAGTTGCTGTAATTGTTCATATTACAAAGACTTTGATTTCATTGACTCTCTTCTTTCCTGCAAAATACAATAAAGATTTTTTTTCTGTGGAAACTTAAAACATTTCCTTGGTTTCGTATTACATGGCAAGTAAAGAAATTATCTATTGTCAAAATTGTTTGTCGATAACTGAACACCATTTACGTAAACCATAAAAGAATTGTATTGGACCTATTTTGTTTAGTAATTTGTTTTTAAAAATTATTCCTTTTTTGGTATGTACATTGCAAATGCGGTATGTCTATTTCCAAAATACAATAAAGATTTTTCTTCTGTGGAAACTTAAAACATTTCCTTGGTTTCGTATTACATGGCAAGTAAAGAAATTATCTATTGTCAAAATTGTTTGTCGATAACTGAACACCATTTACGTAAACCATAAAAGAATTGTATTGGACCTATTTTGTTTAGTAATTTGTTATTAAAAATTATTCCTTTTTTGGTGTGTACATTGCAAATAAAGAATGCAAAATACAATAAATATTTTTGTTCTGTGGAAATTTAAAACATTTCCTTGGTTTCGTATTAAATGGCAAGAAAAGAAATTATCTATTGTCAAAATTGTTTGTCGATAACTGAAAACCATTACGTAAACCATATTATGTTGTAGATGGCTGCTCTATAGACTATAGTAAAATGAAAAATGCTTGCAGGTTAAAGGACTTATTTATTCTAAAAAGGGAGAGAATTTTGCAGTTTTAAAAACGTGCAATTGGAAAACAGTAGTAGTAGTTGTCAGCTACTGCACCTCATAAAATATGTCATAAAGTCCGTTTATACTTGACGCGACTCGCACATAAAATATGAACAAACTCTGAAAATGGTTTTACTTCACTCTTCAACAGAAATGTCATGTTCTCTAAATAAGGTAACTTAAGATGTTATTATTATTCTTTCCGAGGTAAAAGAACATTGTAAATATTAATTGTAGTTTGGTATTCCTATATGAAGAAACAATGGGGAAAATGTCCATGTCACAAATTATTATTATATTTCGTAACTTAAGAGTATTATATTGGTTCTTTTCTGTAATTTGTTATTAACAATTCTTCCTTTCTTTGTATGTACATTGAAAATGCGGCATGTATATTTTCCACAATACAATAACAAAATCAGTGCAAACTGAAAACATTTCCTTGGTTTCGTATTAAATGGTAACAAAATAGATTATCTCTTGTCAAAATTGTTTGTCGATAACTGAACACCATTAACGAAACTATATTATGTTCTAGATGGCTGCTCTATAGACTATAGTAAAATGAAAAATGCTTGCACGTTAAAGGACTGATTTTTTGTAAAAATGGAGAGAATTTTGCAGTTTTAAAAACGTGTAATTTCATAACACGCAGAGGCTCGTTTGTACATTGTCTGCATTGTAAATCCGACATGTATAATTTGTGTATCGTTGGACGAGGAAAACGCAATTTAAACAGTAATATATCCAGTATGCTAAAAAAAACTGCCATATCTCAGTGTTATTTCCTTTAGTGCTTCATGGCCAGCTACGTGTAAACTGCCCCGCAGTAGTTCACGAAATTCGAATCTTCGGAGAATAGTCTTCAGTTTCTCGAAAACGTTTTCTGCGGGTTTCAATTCTGGGGAATATGTGGGTAAAGTCCATGCTTTCTTTACTTTTATCCAAAGTATATAAACCTAAATTAAAGAGAAGTGACAATTTGGCAGTGCTAACATGTTTCTAGTGTGCAGTGTTGATGGCAACATGAAATGTTCACAACTCAGGTGGAACACGAGCATAGCCGAAAATCGAAGGAAACAATTACTGGAGAGAACTGCCTAGCAGCATCGAGTTTGACTCGTTTAACCTCTCGCAGGAACGAATGTTTCTGTTTGAAATCCCATGTATCTTTTTTACCAAACCTTTACAGAGTTTGAATTTGAGAGCTTCTACAAAAGTGCTTCCAAAGGCTCGCAGTTCTCCTTTTGTTTGTACGCAAGAGCCAATTAGAATGTAAGAAAATTGCGGGTTTTCCAAACAGTTATATTACTTATGTATTCTAACTTTAAGGTTGAGATCGCGAAACCTTTCCTGGCCAGTTTGGAGGAAACAATCACTGGAGGCTTGATTAGTAGACGATATTTGCAATATGAAATTACGAAAACAACTTTAATTGGAAGGATTTCGTGGGATCCAATGCTTTCTTTTCAGCCACTAATACTGAAAAAAAAAAAAGGATTATAATCGTAGGCCAATGATGTTTATATCTTGCTTGAATTAAGTTGCTGACTTTGAAGCAGCCGCCATTTCATTGGTTGACCCTCTAGGAGGTGGGAACAGAACATTTATAGATGTCATAAGGTAACAATGGGTTTTTTCCTCTTTTGTTAATTGGCACATATGCTTCACCTATAAGGAAAAGCGCAATCATCTTTATAATATAAAAAAAAATACAGAAACTAGTTAGATTTCATAGCTTCATTACAGAGGTTTCTGAGCGGAAAATTCGACAACATTACTCATAAAAACATTATCACAGACTTTCATAAACAGGACGTTTCTGTGTTAGAGGAGGCTGGATACCCAGACCTGGAATGAAAAGATCATGAAGCATCCTCTCCAAGAAGATGGTGTAAGCTGTGGGGTTTAAATCCTAAAGGTAATTACTTCAGTTTTATGTCTACAGGTCGCCACGTGATTAACGTATTAATGTTTGATTTTTGAAAAAGTATTTATTTTAACCTCATACAACACATTCCTTGCTGTTACTAAAACAGTTGTCAACAAAACAGTTGTCAACAACTGGAACCCCATAAAATATGTCATACTCTGAAAAGGGTTTCAGTTTGCTCTTCACTTTTAAACAGAAATGTCATGTTATCTAAATAAGGTCGCTTAAGATGTTATTATTCTCTCCAAGGTAAACGAACATTGTAAATATTATTTGTAGTTTGGAAAATAAAGAAAACGGTATTCCTACAGGAAAAAAAACAATGGAAAAATGCCATGTCACACAAATTATTATTATTTTTCGTAAATTAAAAGAATTTTGTTTAGTAATTTGTTATTAAAAAATATTCCTTTTTTGGTACATGTATGTACATTGCAAATGCGGTATGTATATTTCCAAAATACAATAAAGATTTTTGTTCTGGAAACTTAAAACATTTCCTTGGTTTCGTATTAAATGGCAAGTAAAGAAATTATCTATTGTCAAAATTGTTTGTCGATAACTGAACACCATTACGTAAACCATAAAAGAATTGTATTGGACCTATTTTGTTTAGTAATTTGTTATTAAAAATTATTCTTTTTTTGGTATGTACATTGCAAATGCGGTATGTCTATTTCCAAAATACAATAAAGATTTTTTTTCCTGTGGAAACTTAAAAATTTCCTTGGTTTCGTATTAAATGGTAAGTAAAGAAATTATCTATTGTCAAAATTGTTTGTCGATAACTGAACACCATTACGTAAACCATATGTTCTAGATGGCTGCTCTATAGACTATAGTAAAATGAAAAATGCTTGCAGGTTAAAGGACTGATTGTTTTGTAAAAAGGGAGAATTTTGCAGTTTTAAAAACGTGCAATTGGAAAACATGCTGAGGCTCGTTTAGCAGTACCCAGTTTTTCCGCTTTTCTTTTCTGAAATTTATAAATAGAGTGCTATTTCAGTAGCCTGAGTCTCAAAATGTCCTTTCCGCCGGCTACGCAGGTTATTTATGTGAAATATATTTTGCATCAGTCTTTGGCTGATTTGCTTCTTCAAACGTTTCCCAGGCTACGTTGCATTTGTTTTTAAAGTTTGGAGAGCGTTTTCAAAAGTTTTCGTTTTTAATTAAAACAATATACAGTTTTCATCGTTTTTTTGTGTGTATGGGATATAAAAATGCAAATTTTGAAAACGGTATCGTTGGACGGGGAAAACGCAATTGAAACAGTAATATATACAGTATGCTGAAGAAACCCTGCCATATCTCCAGGTGTTATTTCCTTTAGTGCTTCATGGACAGCTACGTGTAAACTGCCCCGCAGTAGTTCACGAAATTTGAATCTTCGGAGAATAGTCTTTAGTTTTTTGAAAACGTTTTCTGCGGGATTCAATTCTGGGGAATATGTGGGTAAATAAACAGCTGTACAACCAATATCGTCAAGCTATTCTCCTAGAGCCTGTCCTGCTCGATGGTGATGAATGGGAGAATGATATGGTCACCATATGTGAATGCTGCTTTGCCACTGGGAAGGACAATGTTACTTGATTCCTCAAAAACGTTAAGAAAGGTACATGTAAGGGAATTACTTGTACCATCAATTGTATTAGCATAAATAATACCATCTAGACCGCACATCAGGTTTAGAGTAATATTGGGGGAGTTCATGTACCGTAGAACCGTAACTGCAGGAGTACCAATGAGTGAATGCCCATAATTAGGTCTTTCGACCGTCCGCTAACTTAATACCAGACTCATCAAAGAATTTCAAACTATAGGGTTTTATTGAATGAACATAGTTTACATAATCTTGGCAATAGTTTGTTTGCAGCAGTGAACTTCTCAGCGATAGGGCGAGTCAGCTTTTTCCAAGTCCACGTTCCATCATTCATATTGTTTTTTAACGCTCTTCGCAGCGCTGTATTCGATGTTCCACCAGCGACATCGCAAAATTCCGTTACATTCCTGTAAACTTCTCCCGTACTCATGGAAGGCCTGTAAGTCTTTAAAAGTCTTACAAATTCTAGATTACCTTGCATAAGATGCTTAACTCCGCTAGAGCGGCGTTCAACACTCGTACCTCCTGTTTCACAAAAATGTTTTCAGATCTTACGAACTGTATCACTTTTCACTTTATATTTTAGCGCAACCGCTGAAAAACTCCCAGGAAAGAAGCTTGTAGTAAACTCACCTCCCTGTTCAATAATGCCTTGTACAATATATATTTTTAAGTCGTTGTCAATAGCTTTTCCGCCTTCATACACCCTCCCAGACTTACTAAATTGTGCCATCGGAACAACGAACTCTCTGCTAAAAAAAACGTTCAGGAATGCTAACACGTTCCTTTATGTTTGGGGGCGGGGTAGCAGACGTTTGTGGGCGTAGACATGGCACGTTATTTTCTGTCGAGACCACAGTTCGGTGGATTTCGTAGTATCTAAATATAACTTAGCCAGTTTCTAATATCCCCCATTTAACTGATATTGACATTGATCTCAACATGCCTAATGATCAAAATTTTAAATATTACAGTTCACATGATTTTCATAGCAATATGATATCATTGAGTGCTCATCAGATCTAAATACCTCCTCTGCTTTAAAATGAAATATCAGACGTTTGGCAGCCAATTATGATAATTTTGTCCATATGTTATCTGAATTATGTTTCCCTTTCTCACTAATTGGGCTCTCTGAAACCAAACTCAAGATTGATCAGGATATTTTAACTAATATTAATATCCCAGGCTATGACTTTAGTTCTCAACCAAGCTTGACAAATTCAGGTGGTGTTGGTTTTTATATTAAAAAGGAATTAGAGTTCACTGTTCGGACAGACCTAACAACTTGTGTGGTGGACTTCGAGGCTTTTTGGGTTGAAATTCATGTTCATGGTCAATCTAATATAATCTGTGGGATTGTGTATAGGCACCCAAGTGGTAATTTGGATAATTTCATGGATTATATTAATAAGACAATTGAACAGATCCATACTAACACTAAATATTCCCTGATAATGGGAGATTTTAACATAGATCTCTTCAAGGAGTCCAACCCTTGCTCTGATAATTTTATCAACACTCCCTTATTTCTTTCAACCACATCTTTTACAACCAACTAGAATAACTGACCACACTTCAACCGTAATTGATAACATCTTCTTCAACTCAATTGAGCACTTTACCATCAGTGGCAATTTGGTCTATGACCTCACAGATCACTTACCTAATTTCATTATATTAAGCAAATTGTCTTCTCTCCCATCTAATATAAAAAATTATAAAAGAGATTATTCTAAATTTAATGAGTCAGCTTTAATCAATGAAGTACAGTCTGTAGACTGGCAGACAGTATTCACATGTGACACTGATCCATCTAATATGTTTGATTCTTTTTATTCTAAAATATCAGAAAAATTGGTAAGCATATTCCTGTTAAACTGTTACATGTATCTAGGAAAGAACTAACGTTTCATTCAAAACCATGGAATACATCAGCAATAAAGAAGTCCATTCCAGTTAAAAATAATCTGTATAAACAATTCTTGAAGACAAAGTCCACCTACTATCATTCTAAATTTAAATGCAATAGAAATAAATTAAATCATCTCCTAAAAGTTAGTAAAAGACAATAGTATATTAACTATTTTGTTCAAAATATGACTAATAGTAAAAAAGTTTGGAAGGGAATCAAGGAAATAATACATGTTAAGCCTCCTGTAAGCCAAAGAACTGTTAAAATTTCTGTTAATGATAACATTATTACTGATCCAATGATAATTGCTAATGATTTCAATAAATATTTTGCCAACGTAGAGAAGGACATAGCATGTTTGATACCAAATGTTCACAAATCTCCTTTAGATTACCTACCTACTCCCATTGATAGTAAACAAATAAATACGCACTCAACTTCGATATCCACGGGTTGATAGCAAACAAGTTAGGTGTCCATCTATTATTTATTATCTGAAAACACATGGATGATTGAAGCCTCCAGTTTTAGCTATAAAAAGCACCGTTGAAGGTCATGTAATATGAGAACGTCATACGGGTGGACCAGTATGGGTGGGACTCTGCAGAGACTCTGCTCCCAAATTTACCATCAATGCGGGTTTTCCAAACAGTTATATTATTTATGTATTCTAACTTTAAGGTTGAGATCGCGAAACCTTTCCTGGCCAGTTTGGAGGAAACAATCACTGGAGGCTTGATTAGTAGACGATATTTGTAATATTAAATTACGATAACAACTTTAATTGAAAGGATTTCGTGGGATCCAACGCTTTCTTTTCAGCCACTAATGCTGCTGCTGCAAAAAATAATAGTAAATAATGGAGTATAATCGTAGGCCAATGATATTTATATTTTGCTTGAATTACGTTGTTGACTTTGAAGCAGCCGCCATTTCATTGGTTGACCCTCTAGGAGGTGGGAACAGAACATTTATAGACGTTATAAGGTAACAATGTTTTTTTCCCTCTTTTGTTAATTGGCACATATGCTTCACCTATAATGAAAAGCGCAATCATCTTTATAATATTTAAAAAAATACAGAAACTAGTTAGATTTCATAGCTTCATTACAGAGGTTTCTGAGCGGAAAATTCGACAACATTACTCATAAAAACATTATCACAGACTTTCATAAACAGGACGTTTCTGTGTTAGAGGAGGCTGGATACCCAGACCTGGAATGAAAAGATCATGAAGCATCCTCTCCAAGAAGATGGTGTAAGCTGTGGGGTTTAAATCCTAAAGGTAATTACTTCAGTTTTATGTCTACATGTCGCCACGTGATTAACGTATTAATGTTTGATTTTTGAAAAAGTATTTATTTTATTCTCATACAACACATTCCTTGCTCTTACTAAAACCGTTGTCAACAACTGGAACCCCATAAAATATGTCATGAGGTCCGTTTTTGCTTGATGCGACTCTGAAAAGGGTTTCAGTTCGCTCTTCACTCTTAAACAGAAATGTCATGTTAGCTAAATAAGGTAGCTTAAGATGTTATTATTCTCTCCGAATATTATTTGTAGTTTGGAAAAAATGCCATGTCTCACAGATTATTATTATTTTTCGTAACTAAAAAGAATTGTATTGGACCTTTTTTGTTAAGTAATTTGTTATTAAAAAGTATTCCTTTTTTTGGTATGTACATTGCAAATGCGGTATGTACATTTCCAAAACACAATAAAGATTTTTTTTTCTGTGGAAACTTAAAACATTTCCTTGGTTTCGTATTAAATGGCAAGAAAAGAAATTATCTATTGTCAAAATTGTTTGTCGATAACTGAACACCATTACGTAAACCATATTATGTTCTAGATGGCTGCTCTATAGACTATAGTAAAAAAATGCTTGCAGGTTAAAGGACTGAATTTTTGTAAAAAAGGATTTTCCAGTTTTAAAAACGTGCAATTGGAAAACATGCCGAGGCTCGTTTAGCAGTAGCCATGTTTCCCGCTTTAATGTTTGATTTTTGAAAAAGTATTCCTTTTAACCTCATACAACACATTCCTTGCTGTTACCAAAACAGTTGTCAACTACTGGAACCCCATAATGTCCGTTTTTGCATCACACGACTCGCACGTAAAACATGAACGCACTATGAAAAGGGTTTCAGTTCTCTCTTCTTCACTTTTCAACAGAAATGTCATGTTATCTAAATAAGGTAGCTTAAGATGTTATTATCATTATCTCCGAGGTTAAAGAACATTGTAAATATTAATTGTAGTTAAGAAAATAAAGACAACGGCATTCCCACATGAAAGAAAAATGGAAGAAAATGTCCATGTCTCACCAATTATTTTTTGTAATCTGTTATAAAGAATTATTCAGTTTTTGGTATGGACATTGCAAATGCAGGATGTATAATTTCCAAAATCCAATAAAGATTTTTTTGACTTGAAACTGAAAATGGTCGAAATAAAGACTGAATCAGCATACAGGCAGAGGCGGGTATTCAGGCATCTCTTTCAGCTGAAAGTCTCTAGAACGAATTAATTTAGTTATTGAAGCGTTCAACCATGGGCTATTCAAACCACATATCTTTTTCGTAATTAAAGGGGCGTGACGATCACAGATAGTAAGAAAAGTACTCCGAAAAGCTTCCCATGCGGTGTTAACATCGTTACTTGAACGAACTTGATCCCATGGGGCATATTTAACATCCTCATTAAAAGATTCAGCACAATACTTGCTGTAATTACGGCATGTGATGCGTGGTTGGCATCTCCGTGAGTTTAACTTTCCCACGCATCCAACCATAAAATGATACCTTAGCCCCAATGGAATGACCTGGCCTCCTCCGCAGTTAACTCGCGTAAAATAGGACTCCGCCGGACAGGGATTCTTGTGGTAGGAGAGAAGCTGGAGGGGAAAGAAAGGGGGGGAGGGGAAGAGAAGAGAAGTGAAGAGAAGTGAAGAGAAAAGAAGAGAAAAGAAGAGAAAAGAAGAGGGAGATGCCTGCCAAAAATGGAGGGCAATAGCTGTTATTATGGCTGAGCCAAATACCATGAAACGGTCAGCAGTTTCACCCATCTTATCAGGTCATCGACTCGTTTGAGGCTGTTTCAGCTTTGAGCTTGTTTGAGTGAAATATTCCATGAAATATCCTCGTTTTACTCTGCTTTATCATTCCTGTCTCTTCATTCAATGCAATAGTAGCGTTTGGAAGACGCTGAGTGGCCTAAGGATGGACAAACCGATTTCATAAGGCTGAATGCGAAGAGGAGTTATTGTGTGAGTTGTTGACTTTATGGCTTTTGAAGACAAGGATCAGTAGCACGGTTCAGGGGATCATTACCATTGTCATGCGAACATCATTGCAGAACAGCGTAACAAAAAAGCAATCAATTTGAAAAGTTCCATGTAAGTTGCTTTATGAATAAAGTAAACTTTTGCTGAATATTTTGTGAAACGAGCAATCAAGAATTTTTTTAGCGATTTAACATTTTCGAAAAGTACGCCATTTTGTAAAGTAACGCGTAAGATGTTGCAACCAGTGAGCTCAGATATTTTAAGCCGTGTCGCGAAGAATATAAAGAGAACCTTGTAATATCTTTAAAACAACTTTCTAGCCTCTTACTCAAACGTCCAACACAATAAAGGAAGATCAAGAAAATGAGGATAATTAATACTAAAATGCCTGTAAATAAAAACAAGTATGTTCTGCAATTAAAAGAGCTCAATTGATTCACATATGACAGAAAATTGTATGATTTGGAAAATATTGTGGTTTTTTTTGCCATGTTACGCCTTTGTACCACTGGATCATGCTTTTAATCAAGGCTTGTAAAATAAATTTGTGGAATCACTCCAGTGGCCAAGGACAGACAGCGCTTAACATTTATTCTTGCTTTTCTTTAGAAAATAATCGTTTGGGGCATCATCTTCTTGGTGATCTCCATTCAACGTGACTCCATGTCTGTACCATTTTTAAATGGTTGACCCGAAAGCCTTGTTTTCATGAGGACTGGTGGGTGAAAGCGCTGACCATTTGGCTCAGCCGTAATAACAGCTATTGTCCGTTTCGCGCATTCTGCGCATAGCAAAACTGACAAATTGTGGGAGAGTAAGTGTAAAAATGCCTCCCTCAAATTTGGGGGGATGGCTCGGGAAAAATCGCACACTTGTGAGTTTTGAAAATGGCATCGTTTGATCAAGAGCTTAGGCTCTTTGCTTTGATGGAAAAAGTAGCTTCTATGCCACCACTAGACCCCAACAATGTTGGTAAATACTCTGTAAAGAACCGTGAATTAGTATTGTGTACTGATGCTAGTTCAAGTTTTGAAGCAGCAGTCAAGTTTTCGTTTTCCCTTCACCGTTTCCTCAATAGCGAGGATACAACGGCTTTGGATTTGGAAGTTTGCGAAATATCCACAGGAAACAGATACGTGTACACTGTTCAAGGCAAGTCAGGCTGTAAACCATTAGTAGAATTTAAGTACATAGAGAGGAAAGCAACTGAAGATATTGAACAGGAGATGAGAAATACGACTTGCGGTACGAATGAGGGATCATTAATACCGAATAGTATTGATCTTGTGAACGGTGAACTGATGGACAGCACTCTGAGGCATTTCTTTGGTTTCCCCTCTTTCCACCCTCTTCAAAGAGAAACAATTTATTCGACTATGAGTGGTCAGAATGTTCTGACCATCGTTGGAACTGGTGAGGAAAACCGATGATGTATATGCTGCCTGCAGTTCTTTCATCAAAGCCTGGCTTAGTTCTCTCTCCGATCAAGTCCCTAATAGATGATCTCCTCCTGCGTTGCTTTGATCATAACATTACTGCCTGGAAATTTACTGGAGATGTACCCCAGCAAGTGCAGAATATTCAGTTAGTAAAGTTGTGTAGTTACAAGATTGTTTTTGCCACTACAGAGTTGCTTCTAAATGATGATCATCACGATGTCATCCGAAGGTCAGCTTGACCGCATTGTTTTTTATGAAGCCTACACCATAGTCACTTGGGGAGATTTCTTTCGGCCTGATTACAAAGTGGTTTGCGAAGAGCTAGCTAAATTATCGTGTCCAAAGTTACTCCTCAGTGCAACCGTGCCTGCAAAGATTGAGGCCAAGCTAAGGGACATTTTGTTCTAACTTTGTTGTATACAGAGCTTCAGTCTTCAGAGAGAATCTTCTGCTTGAGGTGAAGGAACGTCCTGCCAAGTTCTATGATGATCTTTGTGACCTGATCTTAGAAAGAGAAGGACAGTGTGGTATTATCTACTGTGTGTTACCTAACGATGTGTCCAAAGTTCATGCAGAGCTTTTGAAACGAGGGAAAACGTGTGTAAAGTATCATGAACAATTGTCTGAAAACGTGCGGTATGTGATACATGCTAGGGTGCCTACCAGTATGGATGAGTACTACCAGCAGTGCAGGCATGCAGGACGTGATGGTGTACCCTCGACATGCATTACATGTATTACTCGTATGTAGACAAAACTACTCTGTACAAGCTGTTTGCAAAACAAGAGAATTGTGCATCTCAATTTGCATCCGTAAATGATTTGATAGATTATCTAGAGGACCCTGTATAGTGCAGACGCAAAGGGATCATGACATACTTTAGTGAAACAAGGGATAACTTTAGATGCCTTTCTTCCTGTGATAATTGTTGCAGTCATGGCATGTATCAAGTGACAGATGGCACATCTGATGCTTTAAAGGTTGTACAGTCTGTGGTACAGTTGACTGGCCGTAACATTTCATGCAACTTGAAACTTTTCCTAGCAGGGAGCCGACAAAAGTGCATACTGGAGTTTGGACTGGATACTTTTTTTCCAATTTTGGAGTTCTTGGAAAGAAATTTGTACCAATTGGGTTGCTTGCAAAATTTTTGCATATCCCAATCCTGAAAGGAATACTGGATGAAGTTGCACATTAGAAGGGTAGTAATTGCTTTGGGCTGCAAGGCACATGACCTGCAAGGCACATGACCTGCTAGCACTCAATATTAATGTTCCAAAGTATGAAAAGAAATAATGGCCCTGTTGTTTGGTGGATATTTAACCACCACTGTTTAGATTACATTAATTTATTCTATTAAAGTTTTCCTTAAGGACCCACACTATAAAAGGCCCTCCCCCTTCTTGCCCTTTCAGGTAATCAGTCTTCTCCTGTAGAACACTAAATTGCTGATACTAAAATTAAATAAACCAAGAAAAAGTAAACAGCAGTAAGCTAGTTGCTCAGGTATGCCAGTAAATATCATTTTTAAATGCTTTAGAAACTCTAGTGTATTTTTAGACAACCTATGTCTATTTGACGGCTGATTGACAAGTGAAGGTGTCTTCAACCTGGTTGAGGCCCTATTATAGTAGAGGTCCTTCTAATAACAAAAATCACCATTTTTTGGCATTCCATTCTGAACATGAATTCACGTACATGTATGCACATATTTAACAGGGTTGTCAGTAGAAATTGAAACAAGAGGCTACATGGGGTTTCATAGGCGGTTACAAGATCGATAGAGTACTAGATTAAAATGTAATAAATGAAGGAAACTTTGGGCAAAACAGGCAGCTACTTTTACCGACAGCTGGTGGAATTCACTGGTTGCCACCTACTGACAACCATGTAATAAACATAATTTCCTAGCTTTCTACAAAACAGTGCATACCTACTATTTAATTATTGTCTTAATATCCTGTGGACTTGACCTAAAAATTTTTTACTACTCAGACCACGTAAGTGGGTCAGAGTCGAACCATGATAGTCATTGCCTTTTCCATCTTTTCCAGCAACTGCCAATCATAGGTGTGATACGATTTCAGACATGAAAACCGTAAACCTTTTTTATGATTCGATGGCATCACAGAAATGTAGATTTCATTGTTTTCAGAAATGTCACTGATTGGACCAACAGGGAAAATAAAATCTAAAAAAGCAACTTCCATTCACGGTGTCAATACTATAAATTTGCCTGTCAGTGTGTAAAATATAATTTTCCTATTTTTTCTTCAGTCACAAGTGGAAAACTGCATAATAGGCAGACATGTGTGTGATAAACAAGTTTCTCAGATTACATTATTACTGTGTCAATGCATCAGATTTTGATATGCAATATTCTATTTATCTTTCAAAGTGCTACTATTACAACAACAAAAAATCTGTTTGTGTTTAAAGATTATGAAAGATGACCTACTACATCGTAATACGTTCTGGCATGCAAAGAAAATCCAAACTTTTCGTCATAGTGGCACTTTAACTTCTTACCAACATTATGACTTTGTTTTTAGGCACATTCAACATTCACTTTTGGTTGAACAGGCTAAACTGTTGTACACCTAGGCCAAGTGAAAGCTGTGTTCAGCTTGTTGTATATAAAACAATATGGCATTTTAATTTCTGTAGATCGAGTAATCATAGCATGTTATTTGGACATTTTCTGTGAAGAAATGATGTAAACTCCTGTTCAGCTTTTTGATTTCCCTTTTGGCATTGACATACTTGGAAGGGATAACTTCACTATCACGATGTTTCTTTCCAGTCCAAGGATGAGTAAGAACTTTCCGACGTCCTTTGTCTCCAAACCAGTCCTCTTTCGAAGCAAACTGAGCCACCTTAAGCTGGTCATAGAGAGAACTAGGTTTCTTGTGTTTCTTGGTGGTGTGAACATCAAATGACTCTTTACTCTTGTACATGCTTCGGTTCATTTCAAGAATGTTGACACTGCATGACATTAATTATATCATTGAAAACGAACTCCGTGCATTGGCAAACTGCTTGATGGGGCGAACCAGAAAATCCTCCACCCACTCATCTCCTGCCAGTTGTCGTCCTTGTTTCCCATCAAGGTTAACTGTTCTATTTTGTTGGTACATTTTCCGAAATGCCAATGGCCATTTGGCTAAGGAATTGACACAGTGTGTAAAGGCCTCATCCTTGTAATTTGTTTTACCAACCTGTGTGTATAATGCTGGGCAAGCATCCAGACACCTTCAATTGCTGTTCCATTGCCATATCGAATGGCTTCCTTTTACTATCTAGAGATGGGCATGAGTTCATTAATTACTGCTGAATGGTATGAAAATACTGCATCTGCACTCTGATGTGCTATCCATTCATCCAGTTTTTTCAATAACACCTCGTTGTGACATCTGTTTGTTATGAGACATTCCTCAAGCTCTTTTTTCTTTATCATAGCAATTGATAATGCATCATCATAATCCATAAGAGCGTCATCATTGTTATTATAGTTGTTATCAACATACCAAAAACCTCCATGACCTGCTATCCTTGCGATTGATTCATTGACATAACCACGGTTGTGGAGATCCCCTCTCCCGGTTGTATGGCAGCCATATAAATCTGGACATCTGTTGGAGCATCCCTGTATCGTAACAATGTTTTTTTTATCACCCACGTTTATGTCCAGGTCACGCGCAAAGTTCACACCTTGGGTGGACTGCTCCATTTATTCGTCTTTACCAAATTCGGGTAGAAATGATGCAACATGCTCGAGAACTACGTTGTTTTCACAACATTTACGATTGATGATAGCCTCCATAAACTTATACTCCTTAACTTTTGCAATTTCCAATGGAGAAACTGTAGTTTCATAGAAAGTTTCACTAACTGATGCTCCCAGGTCTACGAGGAGCTTGGCTGTGCTTGTATGTCCCATATGAAGTTAGACATTTCTCCGCCGATATTACCAGTTCCGAAAAGAGAGCAAAGCCAAGTGGAATTATCGCTTTATGAAGAGCTGATGATGCGCAAGTGCAATTTTAAGTCGCCAATAAATGGGGCTATTTTCGTTATTGTCCAGCTCCTAAGCAGCTCCTATTTTGGAGCGTGAGAGGTTTTATAAAAAATAGGCAGTGATACTTTTTTTTTCGTCCACTGTGGAAAAAATCCCTTGGTTCAAAAATGTATGCTGCGCTAGAATTCAATTGCCATACAGTGGTTTTCATTTTCACTGTCATGAAACAAATCGCCATAGCGTAATTGCGCCAGAAACACAAAAAAATACATTTGAATATACTTCACGGGTTTATGAATTGACTATTATCGACAAGTTCCAGTTGCGTAGATCTTCCGTTAAATCGGAAAACCCTACTATTGAACCCTACTATTTCCAATAGGAAATTATGAAATGATCCACCTCTTTTTATTCTGAATAACTACATTTAGAAACCACTATACAGCCATATAAAGAAATGAAAATAAGTAACACTTTTGAGAGAGAGAAAAACAAGAAACTGGTTTAGTAATAAGTACTTCAAATTATATTGCAACATTTGGAAAACCACTTTACTGCATCATCTTTTTTTCAATTTAGATCTTAAAGATAAACTTCTTGGTTCTGGCAAGTAATGGCAGGTGCACTCACTCTGCGTGCCATTTCGCTTTCAAAAGCTAATAGGGACTTTAAGCACCGACGGATTCTGGGACGGCTACGGCGACCGGAAGTAATATTTCCACCTAACAGTGTTAGTGCGCATGCGTGCGTTTGGCTTGCTCCCCCCTTGCAACCGTCGTCTGCATTCTACGACGGCGAAATAGCCACTTTGGCGTTGTATGGAGTACGGGAGGTTCAGGTAAGGATTTTGACCGCTTTACTCGAAATAAATAGGCTAATTGCAATAATAAAGTGTGAACAATTATTCTTATTTCTATTTTTAAGGCAAATTTCGGTATTAGCTTGCAAATTGTTGATATTTTTAGCTTAATTCGTAGGTATGTCATCGGACGGTTCAGGCCAAACCAAGCGGCCAAGGTGAGTAAAAACTGATACATAGAAGATAACATTCGCTTGCAATAAAATCTAAATAAAAATAGAAAACCAGAAAAAGGAAGGCCTTGGATGTTTGTCTGCGAGATTAAGACGAATTCGAGCCGAAAAGCAGAAAAAAGGTGCGAGTTCAAAGCGTAGCTTTATAAAGCGCAAAGTTCCCGAGTGACCTCCGACACGAAAACAAAACAAAATTAATAAGTTAAAAGCGTAAACATTTCCCCCAGTATATTTAGAATTAAAGTCTATTGTTTTAGAGCTTTAAAACTATGATACTTGGATATAAATTCAACCAACTTCGTAGTTTATAGTTCCGACACGTTTTGTTCATGACACAACAACAGCCACGAGCGAGAGGAATCGCTTGTTCGTAAAAACCGAAACAAACCAACAAAGCGGTTCCGTAAATTAAATTAATATTCGTCAGTGTTTTATTTCAATAGACCGAAATTGTGTGTTTACATAAATATGTAAAAACGTACATGTTTACACTTCGTCTTGAGTGTTTATAATTATAGTGTGAGTAGTCCGACTTCCAAATCTGCAACCCCCCTACCCGAGCAACAGCAAATTTTGCAATAATTTTCTAATGATTTAAAATCGAAAGTCACATTTTTTACATGTGGTCTTCGTTAAAATTTAATGTCCTTTGTTTTATAATCATTTGCATAAATCATATCTACAACTGTAAATAGTGAAAATAATTGTTGAGAATATGAATTTTAAGAGATTGTGAAATTGAAATTGTTGCTAAAAATAGCCTGAATATCTAATACACGGTGACACAAGTCTATACTGGATTCAGCTCCGGGGTAATGGGCTCCTGGTTATAACAGGGACTGAGGAGCTAGGGGTATAGCCCCCCAATAATGGATTTACTATAAACACTTTCAGCTAAATTTCTTTGACTATGAAAACCATCCGCCCCTCCATATAAAAATCACTCCGCAGTCCCTGTTAAAAACATGCTGCAAATGGAACTCAGGTACAAAACTGTATTAACAGACACACATTGCTCTACCTTTCCTCCTCTAGGGCTATGGACTGGAGTGGAGATCATGATGTGTATTTGTGTAGGGAGGTGCTGGTAGTGGAGCCTTTCCGCTATAAAAAGGGCAGTGTAGAACGAGGGAAGGTCTGGACAAGAATTGCAGATACCTTAAATAGTAGCAGAGAGCTAGAGTTTAAAGTGAATATGCGAAGTGTGAGGGAAAGATTTAGCCATATCCAGAAAGAGTATGTTAAAAGAAACAGACAAGATGAGTTAAGCACTGGAACATCAAATGAAGTCACAGAGCTAGATGTACTACTTGAAGAAATAACAGAGAAAGAAAAGGCAGCTGAAGAGAACAGAGAAAATGATAGCAGCAGCCAGAAAAATATAGAAGCAGACAGAGCAAAAGCAGATGATATGAGGAGAACAGCCATGGAGAGAGTAGGCCAGACTAAGAAAAGGAAGAGTGACGAGGGAGAAAAGGAGCCCAAAATAAAGCGTAGGAGTGGAGGGGACACACTGGAGTATTTGAGAGAGAAGAATGAGTTGTTGCAAGGCTTCAGGGAGAAAGAGCTTGAGGTTAAGAAAACAGAAATAGCAGAACATGCAAGGAGCACAGATCAGGCACAAAGCCAGATGAAAGAAATGTTTAAGTTAATGCAGCAACAGCAGCAACAGGCCCAAAGCATGCAAGCCGTGATGTTGCAACAGCAGCAGCAGCAGACTCAAGCCATGATGACTTTACTTGCCAATCTTGTTAAAAAGCAAAACTAAAAGAACAAATGAAACAATGACTGCACAAGCAGCTAATAATCACTGAACTTTATTGGAACTGATTCTTTTACATATGTTTAGTCTGATACCTATCCTATGTTTGGACTGTGCTTGGTCAACATTGTAAGTGCTACATGTAGGGCTTTTTCATTCAAGAAATTGAATACACTCTTTTTTATAAGAATATTGTTTTTCGTGCCCAGGCTGTTTTTTTTTGTTTTTTTCGACTTCAGGCTGAAAATATTCTTATTTGTATTCTTAGTTTTCTTAGATTTCAGAGATTTTGGATTTAAAAAGTATATTTGTCTGTTTGTGGCTTACTTGTATTCTATTTTCCATCAACACACAAAAATATTCTTAGCAAAATCTCAGCCTTGGGTATATTCTTAAAATTTCAGCAATTTCAGCCCCAATATTCTTAAAAAAAATATTCTTATAAAAAATATTCTTATAAAAAAAGTGTAAATTATTTTGCAAGTCCAATTTTTTTCCAGCAACTTAGCTTCTGATTTTACCAGAAATCTCACTAAGGCATCAAAGAATTAAGAATGTTGACTTTATATAATACACTGTATTTGTTGAACTCTTGAAGTCCTTTTGAATGTTCAGTTAGATTTACATTGAAGTTATGTTGATATCTTTTACATGAAGTACTGATATAATATTACCAAATAATAACAATTGGTAAGTATGTGTCTGTAAATGTATCATTGCAATTATTTTATAGCAATGCCTGTTGATTAAGTAAAATCCCATGTTGGCAAAATTATGTCTATTTTTACTGTCTTCGAATACAGTTACCTGCCTTGTTTTTTTAACACATGAAGGAGTTGATTATTTCTCAAAATACTACTTCAGCAGAGACTTGTTGCTTATTGAGATATATTTAAAAAATACAACATGCAATTTGCAGGCTTCGCAGATCTTGATGCCTAAAAATGCATAAATATTATCTAAAAAATGTGGAGCTATGTTGTGAATAATGAGGAAAATCATGAAAGCAATATACCGGTAGTGATTTTTTTCAACCTGTGAAATAGGGGTTGGCATAATAGAGTGCAGACAATTTATCAGTGCAAACTAAATAAGCATTTAGTGCAATTTTGTGCTAATGAAACAAAAGAAAACAATTGAAATAGCACTATTTAGTTTTAATTAGTTTGCACGGATAAATTGTCTGCACTCTAGCAACTGTTAGCACTCTAATTCCACTGTTTCCTCTTATGTGTTTATTTGACTGTTACACACTGACGTCTACCAAGAGCCACTCTATTTTGTCTCATGTTGATATTTTTAAGTAAAATAATCATGAAGACTGGGTGGATCCATGCCAAAAAACTCAGATACTTGGTTGCCATATAAGCATGTTAGGCCATTTCTCAGAATAGCAGCAACAACATAAAGCTTTCCTACGCTACTTAACTGAATTTTTAAGTTCTTTTTGAAGTCCAGGAATTTAAAGGAGTTTGCAATCTCTCCAAACAACCACTCCACCGATACCCGAACTGTGCTCATGCATGAATTGTAGGCTGCCATTTGTGGAGTGAGCACAGCATTCCGGAATGGGGCCTGAAGGTGTACCCGAAGAGGATAGGCTGGGTCCCCATACACACACATAGGGTGTCCTGTTGGTGACAGAGCATGCCTTTCTAGTAGTGGAAGGAGTCTAGAGTCAGCCAACATCCCTGAGTCATGCTTTCTCCCTTCTAAAAACAAACAAAAGAATAGGCAAAATGGTTATGTGGGGAACTTGTATTGCAACTGACAGGTCCTATCTAGGATTTTTTGTTTGGGGGAGAAGTTGGTGCATTTTCTCAATTGTTTGGGGGGAAGCTGGACTGTATTATCAAGATAAATTTGTGACACTGACATGAATCTACATGTGAAAATATAATGGGAATACTCAAGTGGCAAAAATAAGTTGTACTAGTCAGGGGCATAGCTGTTTGCAGAATCATTGTCCAAATATGAAATGGTAAAAAGAAATTTTAAAATTGGCAAAACATTAAGTGCTTCACTTTTGTTTTGCTGATTTTAAAATTCCTTTTAAGTATTAAATTACTAAAATTTCGAAAATATTTCCGAGAACATGTGTATCTTATGAACTTTTAAAACTAATTAAGTGTCTCATACCAACTGGGCCATAGAGGTGAGCGACTAAGCCATTGGGCACTGCTACCGCTTGGAATTTCAAGCTGTGTACACGCTTGTGGCCATTGTACAGTATTCTCTGGTTGGTTCCAGGTCTTGCAATGGGCCGAACAGTACCATCTATAAACCCAAAACAATGCTCTAATGGTGCTCCCATATTGTGAATAGCATCAGCATAGGTTTGAAGGGCAGCAGGGTTTAGTATGTCAGCATTCCATTGTGTGATTCGGTGGTGGTGGGTGGCATAAATGAAGTCCAAAACGCAGTTTGTTGCCATACACAACACGGGTACAGGACGGCCAAATCGCGGCAACATGTCGCCATATCTACAGGGGTATGTTAGCCTCTTCAGTAGCATGCACAGCCCTTCCATTCCCCCCACCACGCTTCTCTGCTCACAGGTGAACTCCTCCGGAATCTGTAGCGCTTCGGCTAACAGAGGCAGGTCGCGTTTTCTGACTCGAAACTCGGCCAAACATTCGTCGTCCTCCATGTCTTCAAGCTCAAATCGAGGGTACTTTTCGTACGGTAAATCTAAGTTCGAAGATCTGTTTACATCGTAAAGAAGCAAACACTCTTCGTCTGAAATAACACCATCATCAAAAGCAAGTAGCAATTGCTCCCGGGCAATTTTAAAATACATTCTCAATCGACATTTAGTATAAACCTCAAGACCTCAAGCTGCCGTGTTTACCTCGAAAAAGTTTGTTGCTAAATGACTTGAATTTTCGCGGCTACGGCGCGGACTTTCCCCAGTCTCCTCTCGACATTTTCTGACTCCGTCGCCGTAGCCGTCCCAAAATCCGTCGGTGCTTAAAGTCCCAACTGGCTTCTTGACGGCGGCAGGACATGCAATCTCTTATAATATCTGTATAATATGGCTTACAGACTGAGCAAAGGAGTTTTCAAACCACCCAGGAGATTAGAAACTATAAAGGTAAGATGCGATCATAAAGTGTTGTGAATTGTAACTAGAAAAGGAATTCAAAGTTTCAGTAAATCATGGCTTCACTCTGTTCAGTTTCATATAATAATGCTTTTTTTGGATTGCAATTTTTGATTTAATCAAACTGTTGTACATTTATCTATGTATATTATAGGTCAGCAGCCCTAAAACAAGATCTGACGAGCCAGAAAGAACAATGGTAAATTGTTATCTATACATCTTTTATTTGATATATGCTTACGAAACCATCGATTTTATGCATGCCCATAGGAGCCAGAGCAAATATTTACCAAAGTATGTCCCTTGTAGCAGTTTATGTTGTATTATCATGACCAAGCTTTTTTTTTACTTTTCTACGATAAGCATTTTAATTGCTTTGATGGAAGCAAATCTTCCTGCAAGAAAGTTGAAAAAGCTTGTTCTTAATAACAACAAAAACCACTGAAAGGCATTCATAAAATCGTATCCATTTTTTTACCAGAGAAATGGTGCTACACTCAAAGGTTACTGAACTTTGCATTTTTATCGCTGCTATCACATCCACACCTTATGGCTATTAAACCTTAACTAGCAAACATTCCTTTCTATTATCCATGCTTTGTTTTTCACAGATGTACAATGGCATTAACCTACTGTCCATTCCAGCGCACCCAAAGATTGCCTCAAACTATGCGCTGAAAATATTAAGCCACCTATTCACAGCAGAACTCCTCTGAAATAGCACCTTCTTTGCATCCTCCAGATCAAAGAGGACAAGTCTCGATGCTGAAAGGGTTGCGCTCCTGTTTGGTAAGTCTGATTTAAATGAATGAATATGTGAATGATAAACATACAATCATTTCCAGTCGCTTTTGTTTAGAGTTTGAAAACAAAAGCGATTGCAAAGGTATACTCATACTTTGACCACACACAATCTTACCATAAATTTCCCATATTCATCAGAACTTTCCAAAATAAAATAGGGATATAAACTTAATCTCTGAAGTTTGGCAAATTGAGGAGAAAGTGATTTTTCATTTCATGGCAATTGTAAAACTGATAGTACAATAAAAAGTAATTGTTCATAATTTATACTACCATTTGCAAGCAAGCAAAGGTCTCGTTTGGTGTGTCGACAGTAAAGGCCGAGCTTTTGACCGGAAGAAAGAAATGTTCCTTTTGCAAGAGTTTTGACTTTACGTTGGCCAGAATCACTTCCATGAATAATTTTGTTAGCTGAACTTGCCATAGTCACCCTTTGCATATTGTAAGGCTATGGTATTTTTAGTGGAAAAAAGTAATATTGTTCCAGTTAAAAGAAATTCAAATTTTTTTTACATTTTAAGGGGTTGCAAATAGAAGACTTTTTGCGACATTGAGTCTTGCATTTTAAAATTATTATGTATATAGTTTCTTAATTCTATGAGTTGGTTCTAAGCCTACATCTTAAAGTGCATATGAGGTCATTTTTTTAATCACAAATATCCATTCTACATAAAGTGAATAGTAGTAGCTCTGTGTTACATATGGGGTTTAGTCTTACGTTGCTTAAATTTTCAAGCAAAGTACCAGAATTATGTTCCTAAGTACTCTGTCTACAATTGTGCTAATAATTCGCTGGAAAGCGTCTCAAGTTTATCAGGCTCCATGTTGCCTGAACAACATTACCGAACCCTGTCCAAATCTGTGACACATGGCTCAATCTGCATATTACTGCCATCAAGAATGCTCGTAATGGATCTCACTATACATATAGATGTGGCTAAGAATGTTTATTGGATCTTTTTTAAGCTACAAATACCTTTTTTTTTTGTCAATGTATTTCCAAACTGATGTTAGCCTCTGTCACTACTGAGACGTCAACTAAAATTCGTATGTTTTTATTTGATTGATTTTGGGCCTTGCAATGACTATTTTTGTCAGACTTCGTTCCTGATCTTGAGTCTTCCAAAATGCCTTTGACGAAAACGTCGAAGTACCGGAGGTTTAATGCTGGCGTGCATATGAAGCAGAAGTGATTCAAGTGGGAGACGGATAATAACATCGAACGTAGAAAGAAGGAGTTAAGGGCTGAGTGGGACACGAATAAGAACATCAGAGTGAAAGAGAAGGAGTTGAGGGCTAAGGAAGGAATTGCAGTAACACCATCCTATAATTTTATATATGTTTCTGATACATATGTATATTGAACAAAATGTGCCATAATTTTTGCAAATTGCTGTGTATATATAAAAGTCGTTATAACAGGGACCCGCATATAACTGCAGAATGCGCTGCCACTTAAAACAAAATGGGTACGTTTTTAAAGGTTTGTAAAAATGCATTATTAAATAAATGAACCAAGCAGCAGGATATACTGCAGTCATTCCAAAGTAGTTCAATTAACTGTCTGACAAATTAGGATTTTATTTGTTTCTATTCTTACATTAACACGGCCTATATCTATACCTTATTTATATTACCATAGTTATGGAACACATCAGGCATTGCAAGATCCCCCAAAGGTTCTTTTTTTCAGACACTACCACCACCACAACTAACACAGTACCAATATAAATTATGCAGACTTTTCTCTTTTCAAATACACCTATTTAAAAAATGGTTGTTTATTTAAAATTAACAAGCATCAAGCCAGAGCCGAAAATAATTTTGGTCTTTGTTTAAGAACAGCAGAAATTGACGCATTTTGCCTAGTTGAATTCGAGTGCAATTCGTGGATTAGGAGAAAAAGATCTACTCAATGAAAATGAGGGAAACATCCTACTACTGTTTCGCAAGATGATGGGCAAGTTTTATGAAAACGACAACAAGAGAAACCCCAGATCAGTCCTCAGGCTATACATCATCTCCTTTCAATATGGCCAAGCAATTCAAATGCAGCTGACGCCACCAAAGACCTTGACCCTCAGAAAGCTTTCTGGCATATACTACCACAGTTCAGTTGACCATGCTCCCCTACTGTATAGACTTGTCTGTCTTAGGTCTATATGTGCAGAACTGTTTGAAAGGTAGTTCAACATAATTGAGGATATACAAGAAAAACTTGGAACAAGCATGTAGAAGACCTTGTACCAAATGTTTTCCTTCACATTCAAGCTGAAGACGAATTCGAAATGGGAAAAAGGAGCCTTATACACCAAGAAAGAGAAATATCTCGTCTTGCCAAAGGTCTACCACGGCCATTGAATACAGTCATATCAAAGGAAACAATGACAAAGTACTCAAGTCTGTGGCAATCATATGTGACCAAGATATCAGATTATCTGACCCCTGGACCAAAGGTATCGTGGAGGTGGTAAGAAGATGGTTCAAGTGGAATTTTTTTGATGCCCCTACTGAACAAGATTCAAGGCAGGAAAGGCCACAACTTAACCACTACAGAAGTAGAACGATCAAGGATCTTCACCTGAACTTACAGAATACCTGGGAGAATTGCAAGACACCTGCCAATTAAGGGGTTCTGAAGGAAAGCTTCTCTACTCTAGATGTGAGCAAGAAACAGAGGCTAAAGAAGGTCAAGTAGAAGAATCGACCTGTTATTGCCACAATGTTATCATTTTCAAGGATTTGTAATGTTTTTTTTTATAGCAATACTACGACCATTAATCGCCCAAAAATGGTTGAATAAGATTTAGAACACTTTACTGCACCCAAGTATATGATTTCTGGCTAGGGCTTATAGGCACTTTAATTGGCGTGCCCAGTCTGATAAAGTAATTTGCATGATCGAAACGAGCGGGAACAAAATGAGAAAGCAGCCGTTTAGAGGATGACGACAGCCAGAAGAGTAACAATGAAACATGTGTCCGTTACAAAATAATCATCTACCAGCAGTGTACAATAACAATAAAGAGGGTGAAAAATATATTACTGTTTTGCATAATGAAAAGGGCAAACTCTCAAAATTATAAAAGGCACCTGTTTACAGACTGACTCATACTCAAAACGCTGAAGTTATCAACTGAACTCACAGAAGGGGTCAAGTGACAAACGCCAGAAAAAACCGGCACATCAGGCACCAGAATCAAATGAAAATCATGAAATGTAGGCAAAACAACGGGAAGTGCTCAGACTTGCTTCACTTGTAGTTGTGTCTGGTGCAGTTGTTATATCACAAGTGTAGACATTATCATTAATGGACTAAAGTACAAGATGTACATTATAAATAAAGCAACATCACCAATCTCTATATGGTAAATCAGATTGTTTGTGTCTGTGCTTGCATGAGGCGCACGTTTTATCATTCATTCACACAGGCCGGATATCGCTTGGTAATCTAAGCTAACTATTGTGTGTAACCCAATCTCGGAACACGTTTTCGCGGGAACTTGGCACCATGAGTGAGGAGTGGACAGCTCCACCTCTTTCTCAAGTTTCTCCACCACAATATCAATGCAATTGTATTACAGAAATGTGACAGTCTGTGTTAAATTATATATTTTGTCTTTGGTTTGCTGCTTGTCATTTTACTCCATGTTGCTTGCCTGACAACCAATTTTAAATACACGACATGTACATATTTTTTTTGCAGATTTACTCACAATGTGGAAACTGGCAGTGTGGATGGAGGGAAGGCTGGAAGAAGAGGGAGTTGTGCCAGATATTTGGGTAACAGAGGAGCATGTTTTCTGGCCACCTGGCTCAAATGCTTCCAGGGCCATGACAGAAAGGTCAGAACCCACTGACAAGTGGTTAAAGTTTAAACTTGTGAAAGTTAAATTTATCTCAGGTATGCTGCAATGTTTTTCTAATGATAACAATACCTGCTTCTTAACTCAGCACAAGGTCGGTACAGAGAAATATCAGGCCAAGGTCTTTTCAGAACGGGCTGAGATATTTCTCTGTACAGACCGAGCAAGGGAGGTTAATAAATGGTTTATTATATGGCTTTGTTCATTTCGGTTTTCTTTGAAACTAGTGCCACCAGTCTGGAGCATGAAGGCATATTGTCCATGGTGAAATCTGGAAACAAAATTTGACCAGCTCTCAACCAATCAGAATGCACAATGTGACTTAGCCATATAATAATATTAGTAACGTGAATAACTTCTTGATGTGGCATTTTCATTCTTATCTTAAAGCAGCTTTTCGATGCTGTCTTAACATCACCATTATTGCTGTGTTACCCATTATTGTTTAATGAAATATTTGCTTGCGAATATAATTTTTAAGTTTTTCTGCTGGCTTGTTGTATCGTAGTTTTTAATTGAGAAGGTCACATGTAATATTATTATATAACAATAGAAGCACGTGTGACGGTGCAAGGGAGCCACAATGCATTACGCCCCCTCTTCAGAAGTGTTGCCACGTGACCTCGCTGTTCTTTGGTCATTCACTTCATATTTTTATCTAGTGAAGACGTTTTTCATCTACTTGAAACTTGAAGAGCATAATGCCTCCTAAACGTTCTTCACAAAGACTACTGTGGCCTTCGTCCAAGGCTTCGGCACAACCAAGTGCAAAGAGGTTGAAGTGGTCAGAGTCTGGACTAAACACACCATCTACCAGTAGTTCTCAGCCACAAGAGGTTGTGCAGATCAATTCTCCGCTGCAAGCAGCTCCAAACCATGAGACCCAAACAGCCATACAGGAGCCTGCATGTACCTTCCCGCCTGGTCTGCTCGATGCCCTGGTGGCAAGAGTGGCGGATGAGGTAACCAAGCGGTTATCTCCAGCACCAAATCCAGACCAACCACGTCAAGTAGCCAGTTTTTCCACTCCACAGTTGGCCGGCCAGTCAAACCTGACAGAGATTCCACTGCAAATCATGCAGCAGTCCTCCCTAAGTAGTACCACAGGGGTTGCAGCATCTATTGTACAAGGATCGACAGATGCTGCTCATCAGGCATTGTCGGATATGTTGCCAATTGCCCCTGTTCCAGGTCAGTTGTTTCAATCATCTGGTTTGTCAATTGATGCTCGGGTCTCTGATAAGATAAGAGCTAAGATATGGAACCAGGAGTTCATCGACTTCGGAACTCTTTTGACAAACCCGATGTTTGATAACAAATATCAAATAATTATACAGAGTGGACCTGTTCCCTCCCTTTGTTTAGAACCAGTGACTAAAACGAGAAACATTTTCTCTATAGAATCCTGTTTTTGTCGGTGTTTATACCAGTAAATACCCAACTGAGGCCCCCGCCCTCATGAAACATGGGGAGATTATTCAGGATTTGGCAGCTCGGGGACACAACTGGAGGTATTATGATGAAACTTTTAGGTTTTTGCGACAGGCTCAAGCTTCCTCTCGTCCCTGGGGTAATTCCAATCTCGTACCCAGATCCCATTTGTTTCTTACTGCGCATGCTCGACGAAATAATAGGGCTCTGGACGAATCCGATTTTTGTGTATTCTGATTGGCTGTTTTGAACAATGCAATTTTACCGGAAGTCAAACATAAGGTAATTTATTTGGACAAATGCATTGAAAATTGGGGGGTATCTAAACGCTAAAAACCGTTGAATTTTACCTAAATGGGTGTCGATCTCTTCAGGGATTCTTAGATATTTGCTTGCATCCTATCGGGAGTTCAAATCACTTCATCGGCAAACTCAAATCATACGGTACATGAATTCGAAAATCGAACCCAACCAGCAGTAACAGTTGATATAGCCGAGGGATTTACCGTAACAGATAGGTAATACTACGCATTCCCATTTTAACAACATTGTTCGTAAGTGCTCTATAGGCAGAAGTGGCATTTTCCGATCTCTTAAACTTGTGAACTGGCACTGATCGCTTAAATATAAGCGTTTGTACTGATGGAAAATTATGCAACGAACTCCAGCCTTCAAGGAGCTAAAATACGAGAGAATGGCAAGTAAAAATGCCTTGACTTGCTTCTACGGTGTATTCAGTTGCTGTTTGTGTGGTCATCGGGCTCAGGTAAGGCAATTTCAGCGATCAGTTTTCGATCCCCATGAATCCTCTTCACGTGTACTGGAATCTGTGATGTCTGATGAATCCACCGATACCGAAACACGAGCCTGATGCATGAAAATAAAGCCTTAAAATCCAAACTGAAAACGGCAGAAGATAAAAGAGACTCCCTAAGGGTTGCCCTGACACTAGCAAGCAAATAATCACTATCAAAATACCGGGCGAACTCCCAAATCTAAACCAAAACATAGGCCTGAGGCGCTGAGCGAGAATCGAACCCGAAGAAACGACTTCTCAGGTGACGTAATGATAAGCATGCGCAGAGTTGCCGGAAGTCCGTGATTCGCGGACTTCCGGAATCGGATTCGTCCAGAGCCCTATTATTTCGTCGAGCATGCGCAGTGAGAAACAAATGGGATCTGGGTACGAGATTGGGGTAATTCATGGGGAATTGTGGCTTCGATCCCAAGCTAATTTGAGCAGAAAGCCTCAGCTGCCCTATGCTGTTCAAACCGGGGGTAAATCAGACTCTCCACATGTTCCTAGGGGTTTTTGTTTTAAATTTCACAGGAGCCGTGAATGTGCGGGGGTGTACTTTTAAACATACTTGTTTTAAGTGTGAGGAACACCACCCAATAACGAAGTGTAATTTTCGTGGCCATAGCAAAGCCTCCAGTAAACACCCTCAGCCTGCCAAATTCCAGCCTGCCAACTCCAGCAAGAATTGAGGTTGAATTTTCTTCTCGCTGGTTATCGCCATTCAACTGCAGAATTAATTCCATCTCATTTTACACAGGATTTCCCTGTTCATTATTAAAATTCTCGGGAATCCTCAATGGCTACCAATTTGACCTCAGCTTTACAAAATCCTGAAGTTGTGGATGCAAAAATTGGGAAAGAGCTGGAGGCTCATAGGATTGCTGGTCCATTTCAGTTTCCTCCATTCTCTCCATTTCCGGTTTCCCCTCTGGGTGTTATTCCTAAGAAAAATCCTGGTGAATTCGTTTAATCCATCACTTGTCTTTCCCTAAGGGTTCATCAGTTAATGATGGTATATCATCCGAGCATACTAGTGTTAAGTATGCTACAATAGAGAATGCCATTCATTTTATTAAGATTGTTGGACCAGGGTGCTTTTTAGCTAAAACTGATATCAAACGTGCTTTTCGGATAATACCAATTCATCCAGGCGACTATCAATTACTTGGAATGCAATAGAGGGGGCTGTATTACTATGACCATTGTATGCCTATGGGTTGTTTCAGTTCTTGTTTAACTTTTGAAACATTAAGTACCGCAGTTGAATGGATTGCCCGAGAAAAATTGAAAATCAATAAAATTTTGCATCTTTTAGATGATTTTCTTATAGTCGCTCCTTCTGACAAGCTCTGTCAGGACCAATTAGACTTATCTAGGTATTCCCATGGCACCGGAGAAAACTTGTGGCCCAGCCACTACTTTATCATTTGCTGGCATCGAATTAGATTATTTTCTTTTAGAAGCTCGTTTACCTCTGGACAAGATAAGAAAATGCGTATCTATAATCTCTGACATTTTACATCGTAAGAAGGTAACATTGAAAGAGGTACAGTCCTTAACTGGCCTTATGAATTTTGCATGTTCAGTTGTTAAACCTGGGCGGGCATTTCAACGGCGATTAATCAATCTTACCCTAGGGATACGATCACCTAACCATTACATAAGACTTACCCAAGAGGTAAAGGAGGATTCCTGGGGATCGAGGGGATCGAGGAAATCCTTTTTCCTTGGTGAAACATGGCTTTCTTCCACAAAGTTAAACCTTTTTACAGACGCCTCAGGTGTACTTGGTTTTGGTGCTATTTTTGGAAGTCATTGGTGCTATGGGAAATGGCCTGATGATTCGGTTCACTGCAACATTGCCATTCTAGAGTTTTACCCAATTGTCTTAAGTCTGTACCTGTGGGGTCACGCAATGAACAACCAATAATCAATAAGCAATCTTAAAGGGACAAGAGCTTGATGTTCTTTGTGCTAGTTTTGGTTTGTTTATTGCACAATAATGTTTTCAAAGCCAAGCACATACGAGGGATTCATAATGATTTAGCGGATGCTTTGTCTCGATTACAAGTTCAGACTTTCAGACACTTGGCATCAGCTCACATGGACGTATCCCTCCACAGAGATCCCCCAGAATCTGCAGCCTCAGAGTCGGGAACCATAGTAGCCACTCTCGTAAACTCGAGCCTTCAACCTTCATCAATTCCAACCTATAAACGAGCTTGGAAGTTATTTCACCAGTTCTTACATTCTACTTTTATTGAAATTTCTGCAACCCTTCCGATTTCGCCTCCTCCGTTGGCACTTTTTATTGCCTACATGTATGATCACCATTACGCTTCATCAACAGTTTATACATATGTTTCGGCATTAGGCTATTCTCACAAGCTATCAGGATTTCCCGATCCTGCTAAAGCCTTTTTTACTGTCCAAATGCTTAAAGGTTATGGAAAGCTGGGTTCACGTTTGGATAGTCGATTACCAATTACACTTCCAATTTTACTCTGCCTCACATTTTTCCAGTTCTAGATACGAAATTTGCCAATTTCAAGCTATGTGCTCTATTTCTTTTTATGCTTTTTAAGAGTTGGCGAGATTACTTCAACATCCAAAAAAGCTTCTGGTTCTCCTTTACAAATTCATCAAATGGCCAAGCTAGTTAATACTAAACAAGAAATGGTAGCCTTGAAAGTTACATTTCTAGACTTAAAACATAGCTACAATCAGCATCCTTTTTCCATGGTTATAAACCGACAGGCAGCATTTTGCCCAGTACAATTGTTGTTAGATTATTTGGCACTCAGAGGAAACAGGCCAGGTCCTCTTTTCATTTCAATAGATGGTAGTCCTGTTTCTAGGACTTATTTCACTGACAGGCTTTCCTTAGCAATTAAGCATTGTGGTCTCGATCCTGCCCGGTATAAGGGCCATAGTTTTCGCATAGGGGCTGCCTCTCGTGCTGCAGATCGGGGAATGTCTCATGCCCAGATAAGAATTCTGGTTCGGTGGAAATTTAATGCATTCCACAAATATATTCGTATTGCTTCCTTAACTATTTTTTATCCATTCACAACTTGTGGGATTTATGAGACTGATTAGCAAGGGCAGCAGTTCTCATTCTCTTATCGTTCATTTGGATTACTATTGTGGGACTGATTAGCAAGGGCAGCAGTTCCCACTTCCCTTATCTTTTGTTTAGATCTAACTATAAATTGTGGTATTTATGGGACTGATTGGCAAGGGAAGCAGTTCCCATGTTACCTTATTCTGTATTTAGCAACTTCTTCAGAGTTGTTCTTTGTAATTTATAGTTTATGGGACTGATATGCAAGGGCAGCAGGCTTGTTGTATCAGTTTTTAATTGAGAAGGTCACGTGTAATATTATTATATAACACTAGAAGGCACGTGTGACGGTGCAGGGGAGCCACAATGCATTGCGCCCCCTCTTCAGAAGTGTTGCCACGTGACCTTGCTGTTCTTTGGTCATTCACTTCAGATTTTTATCTAGTGAAGACGTTTTTCATCCCACCTCCTCCCCTTATCCAGACCACGTTGTTTTTTGGTTTTAATGTAAGCCATATGGCGTTTTTCGTTTTTGTGGCCCTCACCTTTACTGAGCCAAAAAATCATCCTCCAGATTGTGAATATTTATAGAATGATAATATCGATATTTATTAAAAGCGGCTTTGGACTTTTGCCCTTAGCCATTTTACTCCAAATATTTGGTGTGTGTGTTTAGTTGGTGCCCAGTAAACTAGCCCAGTCAATGCAGCACTAAGAACAAATATTTTTTCCTTAAGCTCAGGGGAAAAACATAAATATACTTCTTTGTTTATAATAGTGAATAGTAAAGATTGTGAGGATTATAATCAAACAACTAGTGAAGAAGAAGAGGTATTCACCAGGAGAAAAGTTAAGAGGAAAACATATGAAAACTTCATAACAGCTGGTAATTATTGATGTGTATTAATTATCGAAGGCTGTGTGCAACAAGGGAGTAAGTGTTCCTGCTCGTATTCTAAATTCTCCTTCAAATTCTTGTTTTCTAACGGATAATTTAGAACGTGATCAGGAATCACCTACACCCTTGTTGCACATAGCCCTTCTATTATTCTGATCCCAATAATACAAATACCGTAAACACCGGCAGATAAGCCGCACTCGCCCTGTCGAACATTCAACGAGATTACTTCGTAGTTTTACCCATAATTTTAAATCTGAAAGTGTTTTAACTTCATGTCTACATGCACAGAACAAAATCAAAACATGGAGCACAATGAGAAGTCTGCTGGTACGTGGTTATCACATCTACAAGGACATCTGAAAGCCATCTATCGGGGAGAAACTGATTGCTCGTAGAGATGGAAAATTAGTTCGACAAATATACTGTTAGAGTACCACATTTTAATCAGTCTGACTTTGTGTTTTCAAAATGTTAATTTATGGACATTTATTGAACTTTTATAGATGGTTTCGCAGATAAGCCGCACCCCCGATTTGCAATGAAGATTTTGTTAAAAAGGTGCGGCTTATCTGCCGCTGTTTACGGTACATGTATTTGGGTTTTATAAGCCTTTGTCCCTGTTTCTTGCACAAACTATGGTTCATTGTTTGGAGACTCATTCACTCTACTTTTGTATATTTTTTATTGAGATGTACAGTGAGACTGTAGAGCATGTGGAATAAAAAACATCACATTATATATAATTATATTGTTTTGGTCTTGGAGCTCAACAAGACCAGTGGGAAAGTTCTGTTTTAAAGCTCAAAGAAACACCTTTTCAGGTGAGTTTAATTTTGTTGCTGTTGTTTTGAATGTTTAGAAGACAGCGAGATGTCAGAACATGAAGAGGAGACAATCAGCAAAGTGCCCTCGAAACATTCGTCGTGCAGTACATGTATGTATAAATGTTCAATTCTGTATTGTATCAGTCAGCCCTACTCGGCTACTGTATATGGGCTATCATTTACTGTAGTAATGCACCGTTCACTGCATCAGGTTTGACAATTGAAGGGTTTTGTGCAAGAACAGTGTAAGTGACTACTGATCACATTCTAATTATCCTTGATATACTCTGGTTTCTAAGGGAGAATTTAGAACTTGATCAAAACTGTTCATTCACGGACTCCTTCAATTCATTCTGGATCCGCATTACTCAACATATCAGTTCTGAATATTATTGTGGATATACAGAAGGTAAAACACGTCCTTTCGTTTATTACCCAGCCTGCCTCCCATTCAAACTGGGATTCAAAGCATCAGATTTCTCATGACAACTTAAGTAAACTCTGCAGTTGTCATCCTGTACTGTGAGTCGTAAGTTTGGATAAAGGTTACAACTCAGGTTGGTCGAATTGACCAATTGCAAGTGGCATCGAAGGCTCACAATTTTGAAGCAAAGTTTTGTGTGAATATTCCCAGAGTTCCTAACAAAATTTAGCACAATATTTCGCAGAGTGCAGCAAATTTCCGTGCTAACCTGTTGCAGAGCACTGCGAAATGTCGCAGAGATTAAACAAAGGTCTTTACAAATTTTCACAGAAATTTTTACTTTTGCACCATACTGTAGACAAGAGGTATATGTAATTCATTGGTGCTCAAAGAGTTAGGATGGGAGTGAAACCTTTTCTTTCATATAATAGTTCTGTTATTTTAATTTAAAAAGCTAGTGTGATGTGCAAAATGTTAACCAAGGACTATGTTTGAATTCAGTCTCGGATATTGAGGGTCAAAAGCATGTATGAATCTCATATTTTGTTTAATGTTTGTAGATGAAGCAACCTTACCTGAGCCTCCCAAGAAAATACAGTTAGATTCATCAAGGAGGCAAGGTCACACTCAAGGTCTAGCTCACCCTCACAATCTTCAAAAAGGTTCCTGCCACCCTGCCATCACCCCAGGGATTCCAGTACACACATCCCATCTTCATCCCCTTCAACAATTAGTGATTCAAGATCAAGGTGTGATTCAAGATCAAGGTCTGGATCATGCTCTCCATCTTTCCAAAGAAAGTCTCCACCATCCCACCATCATCCCAGGTTACAGGACCCACATTCCATCTTCACCCACTTTATCAATGAGGTCTAGATCACGCTCTCCATCTTTATTAACAAAGTTTCCACCACCCCAACATCACACCACAACTTCTAATAGCTACATTCCATCTTCATCTCCATTAACAATCAGAGACTCGAGGATGAGGTCTAGATCACGCTCTCCATCTTTATTAAGAAGGTCTCCACCTCTCCGACATCACACCACAACTTCCAGTACCCCCATAACCCATTCAAGCAGAGGCTCAAGATCACATTCGAGGTCTAGATCAAGAAAGTCTCCATCTCCGTACCATCACCCCACACCAAGGGCATCTAACTCTACCCAAAGTCAAGAGGGAAATAGTTTCCCCATGTCAGAAGGACATAAGTTTTTTGATGTCCTATATGAATTTTAAAAATATATTTGTGGAAAAACTATAAAAGTTACAATCAAATATCCAGTAATCAGAAATAATATTTGCAGCATAAAGTAATACCCAGTTTGCACTGTGTATTTGCAGGCCAGTGCAAACCAGGAATTTTTCGAGCCCCACTATGATTATTACAGGTTTTTTTTACTGTGCCATTAGTAGTTAGTAACAAGGTTGCTCCGAGGTACATTCCTTGGATAACATTTATTGCATTATAAACTGGCTAAGCATCTATGTTTGAACAGTCAATAAAAAAATGCAACTATACACACTGTTTGCAGAATTGATGTGATATCTCCTTGTCTTTGTTTATTAGGATTTCAGAAGCGAGTGCTTTATCTTCTTACTGACATAAGGAATACCTTGCAACAAGTTTGCAAGAGTTATGCAGGTCCTGAGTCAGAGTTTCAAGTTGAGCAATTGAAAACAACTGATGAGTTAAAGGAACTACAGGAGAGGTTAGAACAAGAGGGGCAATACAAGATTTTGGTGAGTAATCCGAAAGAAAAAAACAATTCTAACCAACAACAATGTAAACTGTAACTGCACCAGCTACGTTTTTTTTAAAGAAAATGGCAATAATTATGCAGATTTCTGCAAGTTGCTGTAAGTAAAGAAGTTCCTGGCCTACATGCATGCAGGGGTGCCATTAGTAGCCGGCAGCCAGCGATTATCGCTGGCTACTATAGTGCCAATAGCTGGCTACTTCAAATTTTGGGAAATTACCACCAAAGAGGACGAACGCAACGTTATGATACAGTACTCACTCACTGACCTGCATAATTTCAGCAGCTACTTTGAAACCAAAGAAAAGTGATTGTGTCAAGTTTGTTCCAGTAAAATCTATCAAACGCTCCGTAAATAGTGATCAAGTGATCACGGACTTCTGGGAATTGCCAAGCATGCAAAACTGATGGGATTTCTTTGAGTTCGTGACAACCTTAAAATATGGTGAAACGAAGCGAAGGTGTAGACAATTCAATCACAAAGTAGCTAAAAAGAATTCCAGGTAGCAAAAGATTTGACTACAGTTATTGTGCATTCCAAGGGAATAACAATACCGTCGTTTGATTGGGTATCAAACATACGTGTTTGAGAGTTTGACAGGCTTTAGGCGAACTTTCGTGCTTGAACCGAAACTAGGTGAAGTCCTTGCCAAAAGTAATCTGAATGGATGTAACTTCAATCTAGGATTTGTTTCAGCTATGTGTTAGACAAATGAATTGATAGAAATGGCCGTAAAATGCCCAATACCTTCAAAGATTTGGAAAAATATGTGAGACATTTGTTGGGAGCCGCTTCAGACATCGCGTTTACAATCAAACCACCGCTTCTGAAATCCCAGTTTGCACTCTTGATTCATCATTTTACTTGATTTTAGTGAACTCACTATTCAGTTTAAAATCGTGACAAATGATTATAATGAAACATCAACTAAAACAATTTAATTAGGGTATTTTACTCTTCATGGCGATTGCTTTTGGGGGGAAATATATTGTGGAAAATGCTGGAAATGGCATTTCCAGGCCTCAAGATTTCAAAATTTTCTGGCTGGGCATGCACCCAGATCCCCCTAGTTGCTTGCTCCTTCACCGCTCATACACATAGCCGCCTACTAAATTTTTACATCTGGTTACTTCAAATCTCTATGACACTCCCTTGAATGTTTGCTTTTGGAATTAATATTTTTTTTGTGTGTGATTTCTCAGGTATCACAGCTGTCAAAAGTTGGGGGGATTAGTATAAAAGACAATGCAAGCAGGGTGATGTCCAGGTAAATGGCCACCAGTAATACATGTATGTGTTAAATGATTTGGAATTTGCTAGATTATCTATAAGCAGCAGGCAATCTTCGTATTCTCACTGATGAGCTGGAACGAACACTCGATGGAGGCTCATACAGGGGCATATTTTCTCATGCTATTAAAATAAATTTTACTAAGTTCCCCTGCATGAACAGGGCTCGTTACAGCTCCTCCATTGGAATACAAGTATTGCCTGTTGAATAGCTATTATTAAGGATACCTTCAAAACGAAAAAGATGGGGAAATGTAGTTTTAGTACTAATGCCTCGTACCAAACACTCTGTTAAAAAATATTGACATGTTTCAAAAGCATTTGGGAACAGGTCAAAACTCTTGTGCCAGATAGGGACCCAATTTTTTCACCAGTCACAGCTGTCAGTGCAGGGTACCACCCGCATTCCTCATTTTTGACCATCTACTTCCATTCTGGGGGTCCAGTGATAATACAGCAAATAAAATGATAGCAGAAGACAAAACATGCAGTGCATTTGTTTCAAGATTATGCATTTTAGTTTCGGAGATATTTGGAAACAAATTATTTTTATTATTGATTTTTTTCCTCCAGAGGAGATGGCTGGCAGCAGCCCCCACCCCCCTACCCGCAAATGGGTCCGTCTAGAGCCTGGGCATGTGTTTTGATGTGCTCCCTTGTGTCATTCATATGTATTTATAATTATTTTTGTTAAATTAAAGCTAAGCATTTTCCTAAGACAACTGTATTGTAACCAATAATACCATGGTTGCCGTTGGTTTACTTTGTTATGTGAGGGAGATTTAATCTCTAATGTTCCTCATCAGCACTGCATACTTTCACTTAAATCTTCCTCATTAACCATACAAGAGAGAAAATTAGAACTAAATTACCCTCATTAACATGCATGAGGCAAAGCTAGGAGAGCATGCAAAAGGCTGAGGGGACGTGGAGATCCATTGAAATCCTTCCTTGGCTGTTAGGGAAATTAATCACTGATTTCCCTCATGTCATGCTATTAGTATCAATAGGGTTATCAAAGTATCAACATGCACTTTTTAACAAAACACTTAAGTTGAAAAGCAAAAGTAAAGTACGAATAGCCAACCAGAATTGCGTGCAGATTATAAGGAAACATTTTTAACCTTTTAAAGTTACTGTTTTCTATTGGTTTTCCCGAGCAGACAAAAGCAAAACAAATATATTTGTGCATGACATTTGAGCACTTTTGATGCATGCCTAAAATGTAAACTTTTAAAAAGTGTTTAGTTAGCGTGCTTGTATTGCTAAAGACTATTATAATTAAAAGTAGTTACCCTTACGTTCACGTTTGTTCTTACTAGGTTTCATAACCTCAGACGTGATTTTGAAAAAGGGTGAAGAAATCCCGTCAGCAATAGTGGGCCGAGCAATGAAGTCCCGGCGCGCACTAGATGCACAGTTATGGTTCGATATGTTTATCAAGTCTATGGGCGATAGGATGCCAGACGACGCCAAAATGCACCTTCCTTCTTGCCAAACAAAGCTCTATGTCTATAAGATGTATAGAGAGGAAATGATAGCAAAAAAGGACTGTCCATCAACTACACGCAGTTTCGCAGAATGTGGAGCCAAAACTACAAATATGTCGTCATCCCAAAGGTATGCAACACAAACAGGGCTAATTATAAGATTGTAAGCATGCAAAGCCTTACATCTCAGATCTCACTCTCGTCAGTTTTACAGGGCCCCACTGAAAATTACTTAGGTGACGTGAGTTACCTGGATAAATATCTATATTACTATTAATGTTACTATTACTTCCGGTAAACGCCCTTACATTCTCGGGTACATTGTATCCAGGCCTGTTATCAAATTAAATTATCATGCCAACACTGAATATTGCATTCTCAAGCGAAAGTATAATATTAGGTCAACAGGTTTAGCAAGTGTGGAGTTTGCACACTCATTAAAGAAAATCTCCATAAGTTAAAGAACAAACAACGACAGCTGAGCTGGATCGAAATGAAGAACTTTCATTTGTCGCAGCAGGCAACCAGTGTCAAGTAGAAAACCGCTCGAACATGTTCCGTTTTTACTTTATTCAATATATACAGCATACACATAAGAACGTGCGGCCAACGCTACCCCTCTCAAATAAGTAAGTTTGACTGATAACAATAAGAGCGAAAGTATACAAAAGCGTATCTGAACAGCTAGGTGGCATGTTGCACTATTGTCGGTTTGAAAGTGAATAACATTCGTAGTATTTTTGATACATACACCTATCTACACTTTGAAAAATTTAATAAGCCCCTCAAACAGACGCCAAGTCACAGTTGTCGACAACAATCATTCATCTTGTAATCACGTCCCAGTCGGAGTGCCTCAGGAAGTATACTCGGCCCTTTGATGTTTCTTATTTACATCAATAGTTTGCCAAACTGTCTCAACTCGTGTGAAGTTTCCATGTACGCCGACGACACTGTTATATATTACTCCTCGTCATCTCCCAAGGATATCGAAATTAAGATAAATAGTGATTTAGCCAATGTTGCAAATTGGTTTAATGACAATCTTTTGACTCTGAACATCAAAAAGTCGAACTTTATGTTCATTGGAAGTGCTCACAAGTTAAAGTCTTGTGGTAGTGTCTCGCTTATTATAGATAGAGTCACACTTGATCGCACCAATACAATCAAATATTTAGGAGTCACTATTAATCAAACCATGACTTGGTCCGATCATGTTGACACTATTATATCAAAGGCCAATCAACGCATTGGGCTTTTAAGACGTATTAGACATTTACTACCCCGGCGAGCCCGTTTAACTCTATATAATGCCATGATATTGCCAATTTTAGATTACACTGATATCGTATGGGGGGATAAAGACAATGTTACCATCATGAATAGTCTACAAATAGTCCAGAACAAGGCTGCTAAAGTGATTTTAGACGCCTCCCCTTTCTCGTCCTCAACAGAAGCCCTCCAGACTTTGGGCTGGAAGACGCTTAGTCAAAGGCGGCGAGCACACAGATGTACACTAGTTTACAAAGTTATGAACAGTCAAATTGACTTTGATTTTAATTACTGGTTTTCATGCAACACAGAACAAACACGAGACCACAGATCCTTTCCCCTCAAACAGATAGCCATTCCTCTGTATATTTTTTTGTCGCGGTCCTTTCAACCACCGTAGCTTGAAGTGTAGTGGATAATATATAGTTCCGGCTCGTAACACATGCCGTTCATTTTCCATCTTCTCCTCATACCCTTGCAGTGTTTTCGCGTTTTTGATCTTGAACATTCTTATTAAAAAAAGAACCGCGTCATATGCCACGCCTTTTTATAATCATAACACTAGGCAGAGAAACAATGCCCATCTTAAACAAGCAAGAACAAACTGGGGAAAGCATTGTTTTACCTATCAGGCTTTGGACGAGTGGAATTCCCTCCCATCCGAAAAACGAGATTCGAACTCATTAGCCAATTTTAAAGCGCATTTTACCTTTTAACTTTTTAGATTTTTTATTGTATATACATTTTTATCAATTTTTACTTATCATTGTTATTAATTAGTTGTAACTATTCTCTCTAAACTTTATTTTACTTTATTAGTTATGTTACGCAGCGCCCCATTGAAAAACTCCACGGAGATATGGGCACCCTGTCTAAACATCGTTATTATTATTATTATTATTATTATTATTATTTAGTCCCCCTCCCCTCTAAGACTTAAAATTTAATAAGCCCCCTCCAACAGACCTAACATTTAATAAGCTCCCGCAGGTGCTTATTAGACGACATACGGTAATGTTGTTTGCGTTTAACTACATAGTTACTTGTCAGTAAACAGTTAGGCCATTTGGCTCTACCGTTCATCCGCTGCCGTCCTGCATCCCTTCAAATTAAAAATTATTTTTTTGGTTCTTTGTAGCTTAGAAAGGAAGAAATACTATAAACATCAAGTGAAAGCAAGACAAAGGCCACACAAGTATCTCTCACTCATTATTGATGGAATGAACCAAGCAAAGCCCAATATACCGCACTTTTACATCACCTTGCAGGCAAGTACAGAGAGAAGCAGTAATAAAGTCCTCAGTCAGTTCTCCAGTACACTCATCTCATTTATGTGATGCTATCATACTGTAGCTTATTCAACGGCAATGCGGTAAAGACTCTTAATAGCAACTTGTCAGTTTAAATTCATCTACTGACACTGAATTTTACCGATAACTTGAAACAGCCACAGGAGCTGATCGAGTCATGACCCAGATAAACGACAGGAAAATTAAATAGTTATACTTGGACTAATCTTTCGATTGTCTTCTCACTGCAGCGTTCAATTTCGAAAATGGAGTCATAAGACTCTCTGAAGGAATGCGAGCCATATGGACATAAAATTGTTTTTCTTTTTCAGATTGAAGGGCAGTTTTAGTCTTGCCGTGAGAGTTTTGTCAACTTTAAACGCGTGCTATTTACCATAAAATCCGTTGAAGAAATATTACTTATTTAAATGTTGGAATATAATTTTAAAAAGGCAATCAAGTGTCAAGTTCTCGATGAATTCAATGCAGATAGTTAATACTATCAATAGCTGTTGAATAGTTTATCTTTATTCTTATTATTGGTAGTATTGATTGGTTGTTTTATGCGAACATAGATTTAAAAATATATTTTTCAGTTGTATTGTTATATACAGTAATACATATTGTAATTAGGTTACTTACTTCAGGATCTTCTCAAAAACATTAATATTGAAAACGTTTGGGTAGTGCCGGCCCCTATAAAAAAATGGGTCAGGCACAATGAAGAAAAATGGCATTACTGAACAGGTAGTGCAGGAATGTGTATTCAACTTAAATGAATGGATCTCAAGGTGATTAGACAAATGGATTCCTTACCAAAGTCCATCATGAAGTGTATAACCTGTAACTGTGAACACTAAGCTTAAAATATCTATTAACAACTGAATTGTCAATATCTTCTTTTTAAGATTGCAGAATGGTAGCTTACCGCCAATCCTTTACTGGCAGATGGATAGTTGCTTTCGAGACTGCAAAAATATATACATCTTTGGATTCTGTGCTCTACTAGTCATGGCTAACGTGTTCAGAAATGTAATGTAGCACATGCATTTACGTTTTCCTTTTCCAATTTGTTAGCTTGTCAGACACGGATATTCGTCAGACGGGTTTCAAATGAACCCATAAATGTAGCAGAACCCTTTATGTTTTTTGATGTGTTTTTTTGTGTTTTCTTTTTTTGGGGGGGGGGGGGAGTGGTGGTGATGGTTCAAATTAAATTTTAAATCTAAGAGGTATCGATCCCAAGTTGAATCAGTAGAATCAGTAGAATGTATTATAAGTGAGCAATTTCAACAGTCACGGGTAACACACTACACATTTCTACCCTTAAAGTTACGACGCTCATCCCTGTCAGTGTCGTTTTAGGAGCCATCCCACTCTTTGAGAGTTGACCTGAAATCGCTTCCTCGTGTGAACCGTCAATTGACCCGCGCCCTTTGCAGTCTTGTCCATTTATTTATTTTTCTTCCAGGTCCCTCCCTTTCCTCGTCATATTCCTTCTCGGTCTGCCGTACACTGTAAATGAATATATTTCCTCATTTCCTCACTTCCGTAGTTTTTATCAGCCTTTTGTGATATCTGGCCTTTTGTCTTGCAGATCAGATTGTCATATCTTATTGTGGGATATACACATGAAGACGTAGACCAGGTAAGGGTTTCATTTTCAAATCAGCGATACGTTTAGGACGACTACAATAAAGCAGTTTTTCATTCAGAAATATACTAACGTGAATTTTGGACAGTCATACGGTATTTCAGTATGACCCAAGGATACCACATGAAGATAGGGTATTGGCAATGTTTTTTAAAGACAAATTTTCATTTAAGATGTACACGTGTATCAATACATATGGATATACAAAGTCACAGAAATTTTAATAGAATATTTCAACAGCCAACCTAATGATTTCTTTCACAAAACTTTACAGAAGTTTAGCCGAATATCTGTTGCTATGCGGAAGTTAAACGCCACTACGTTTGATGCTCTTCGAGATGTTATCCGCAACAGCTACACACCAACACCGTCTACTTAAAATGCAGACTGTGTCTTTTTTTTATTATTATTATTATTATTATTATTATTATTATTAATGTTCAGTACTGTAAATTTTTTGATCAGTTCTGACCTTTGCCGCTAACAATGTGGGTCGCAGACGCTGTGATCGAGCGATAAAGCAGGAGGCATGCGTATTAGTTGAAAGATAAATGTTCGGTAGAGAGCTTTAGAGGTTTAAGGCTACCGTCACGTCATGAAGTACTCAATTTGCCTCTATCTTCTCTCTAACCGAGTTATTAATATGGATGAAGTATTGTTGACTCAGGCTTAAAAAAACTTGAAAGGTGAAGTAGAAATGAGGTACCGTTGTCTGGCTAATGCTGGACAAGAATGGCAACCAGTAGACAGTCCATTTGTTGTAATGAAAGAAATGCCTAATGGCAACCCTGCAGTCGTAAGACCCGAACACAGAAAATGCCCCACTACTGAGGAGATATTTGAGCAAACGGCTGACAGGAGCAGACGTTGAATGGTGGAACAAATTCATTTAAGAAGAGCAAAACCAGAGAGCCATGTGGGATCAGATGACTGACCAAGATTACCAGGAAGCAGGCCGGTCTTAATTTAGCAGCCTTGCGCTGTTACGAGTATTTGTCAGAAGATGAATCTGACGATGAGGACATAGTCAGGGCAGAAGATAATCTGCTGAAAGGGATAAACAAGCAGCGGAACATCCACAGGTACGTCCCTCAAACGTGTACAATAATGATGTTTGAAGTACCGTACTCTTCAACAAAAAGTACTGGGAACAGCATTTTAAAATACGTTATTCATTTATCTACTTTACGGCATTTGGGATGAGGCGCACTTGACAGGATTGGGAAGAACGGCGGTTAGGAAGAAGGGGGAAAGATAATGGGGGGGGGGGGGTACCGATGAGGTAATTATATTGCTAAATGTTATGAGGCTGCAGCCTTCTTGTGGCTGTTCACTCACTCATCATCCTCGGACAAATTAGGGGAGAGAGGAGCATAGGAACGTACTAAAACTGTGTTGAATTTCGTAAATTAATCGTTTGCGCATAATGATTAAGTTAACGCTACAACAACAACAACAATAACAACAATAATATTTATTTCACTCAAGCTATTACAAAATGTAACTTAGTCTATTGATTGATGAGTCGGAAGACCCGAACGAAACCATACAGCTATCTAGCCGGGACTACCATAATACAAAACTAGAGTTAACATTAATTAAAGTAATTAACATGAAATACAAGAATGCCTAAAACAGAATTACTTGACAGTTATAAGAAAATGTATGGTAATATATTAGCTGGAAATATATAATATTAATGAATAAATAAATAAATAATATAATATGGTAATAAGGTAATATGGTAATATGAGGAAACAATATAATAATTTTATAAGGACAGTAATGGATATTATCATAATTTAGGAACACATCGGAGTAAAACAATGATGCCATCTTACCTAGTTTAATACTTATTGATGAATAAAGCAGAAAGTTTTCTCTTGAATATGTGTCTTTTCTCTTGTTTAATATCATGTGGTATTTTTTCCCATGTTTTAATGCCATTATAAGTGATAAATCTTTTTTTGAGATTTGTTCTAGTTGACGGTATAAAAAAGGTTTGTTTACATTTTTGTCTTGTTTCGTAATTGTGTATGCTAGTTAATGGAGTAAACATGTTAGTGAAAGTATTGCTATTATTGTTATTGATGATATAGTGCATAAAGAGACTGGTATGTAGGTTATGGATATCCTCTAATTTCAGTATATTCAACTTATAGAAAAGAGGTGATGTATGTGCATTCCATTGATCTTGACATATAGCTCTAATAGCCTTTTTTTGTAAAATTGTTATGGGTTTGATAATGGTAGGTAAGGCATTTCCCCAGAGGAGATTTGCATAATTTAAATGGGGATAGAAGAGTGAATAATAAATTTGTTTTAGAACTGTTAGTGGTACAAAGTGCCTAGCTTTATATATAATTCCAAGTATTTTAGATAGTTTAGTTCTAATATGGGAGATATGATCTTTCCATGTTAAATTATTATCAATTATAACACCAAGATATTTAGTGCTGCTTTTTTCTACTATTGTTTCATCACCAATTTTCAATACAGGAGATCTTGGGTATTTTTTTTGTCTTAAGCTGAATTTGACAAAATTTGATTTTGAGACGTTTAGTGAAAGTTTGTTACATAGTAGCCAATCCTGGATTTTATTTAGCGCATTGTTGACAGTAGTTTCAAGTTCATCTATGTTTTTGCTAGAATAGAATAGACTTGTGTCATCTACAAATAGGAGAAATTTAATTGAAGATTTTGATGCATTTGAAATGTCATTGATGTATAAAAGAAAAAGTACAGGGCCTAATACAGACCCTTGTGGTACACCACATTCGACTGTGAGTTGGGTTGATAAAGTTTCATTAATAGAAACTACTTGTTGTCTATTTGTCAGGTAAGATTTGAACCAGTTGAGTGGAATACCTCTAATTCCATAGTGTTCTAATTTTTTGATTAATATATCATGGTTTACTGTGTCGAATGCTTTTGCAAAATCAAGAAAGACCACTGTGGAATACAAGTTGTGTTCAATTGATTCAGTAATATTATTTATTAGATCAAGTACTGCAAGTACAGTAGACTTTTTTTTCTGAAAACCATATTGATGTTCAAATATAATGTTTTTAGTTTCAAGAAAATGTTTTAATCGTATTAGCATAATTTGTTCGAATATTTTAGAAAATACAGGTAGAGCGAAAGCTTCCGGATTCATATTGTTCTCTGTCAGTTACCTGCAGAAGGTAGAACAATATGAATCCGGAAGCAGAATTTGTAGCTAACGAAAAAGAGTTAACTGCCTATGGCTCGGTACTGGCTTGCGTAAGACCATCTAGTTGACAAGTCTATGGATAAACATGAAACTTTATTTCCAGGTTCAACAAGTAAGACCAGCTGGTGGAAAAGAAAACTGTAAAGTGAGGACGAAAATTTCGAGAGGCACTGATGACGTACCAAGGAAAAAGAAGAAGGCATCATGACGATTAGAAAAGGCATCTGAAGCGTGACGTGACTGACTTGCAGGAAGCAAGTTGTTTGATAACCTTTTAGCTTGTAGGCTGATAACCTTGCTGTACACAATTCCAGTTGGAGTTGACTCCGTTAGTGCTAACGTTGAAGCGTAAGCGCAAAGGCTGATGTATTATATACAGTGTTCTGGCTAGGAATTTTGCCATATGGGTCAGTTGTCCCATATCAATTTTTCTGTGGGTCAATTTCGGATTTCAATGGGCCAAAGATATAATGAATATTACTGAGGTGGTAGAAGTATGCACCCTTTGCTCCCAGGTATTTCCTGACTTTGGGTCATATCGAATATTGGCGCAGCCCTATCCAGAACCCTGTTATCTGTGTGGAATTCAATTTAATTACTCCGGCGCTGCTATGGCAGCAGCCGGAGTCTTAAAATGCAGTCTGTGTCTTTTTTTTATTATTACTCCGGCGCATAGCAGCGCCCGGAGTCTTAAAATGCAGACTGTGTCTTCTTTTTTTTTTTATTATTATTATTATTATTATTATTATTATTATTATTATTATTAATGTTCAGTACTGTAAAATTTTTGATCAGTTCTGACGCTGTGATCGAGCGATAAAGCAGGAGGCATGCGTATTAGTTGAAAGATAAATGTTCGGTAGAGAGCTTTAGAGGTTTAAGGCTACCGTCACCTCATGAAGTACTCAATTTGCCTCTATCTTCTCTCTAACCGAGTTATTAATATGGATGAAGTATTGTTGACTCAATAGACTTACTCATTCAAAATTTACGGGATCGTCTTTCGGTATCGTTGCAAGACTTACAAGGATTCTATAGTCTGTTAATGTGCTTTTCATTCTTTTATTTTAATTATCGCTCTGTTTTAAAGTCTATGTGTCTGTGATGTCGAGTACATTTGAAACTACCAAGCGTGGTTGTGAAAAGTCCCACTCGTACAGGAATACACTGGCTTCCTGCCGGGTCAAATCATATTCGAAGCATCCGGGGGAAATTCATGGGTTCGATTGTGTTTTTAATCCGCTAGAAATAATGAAATTCGTTACCCAAAGCGGATGTCTACTTCTTTCATGAAACAAATAAACAACGAGAGCATTTTACTTCGACAAGCTACTAGTTCGACAAGTCCAGAAGCTACGCTCGGCAAGTCAACATTTACTCAAGGTCCCGAAGTATCAGTTGAAATCTTGGACTCCGGGCTTTTTCGGTATCTGCTCCTATTTTATGGAACTCATTACCACTGGAAATGAGGTATATTGATTCCACGGGATTGATTGTCTTAGTTCTTTTAATTCTAGTGTTAAAACAAGTCCTTTTAATTCAAATATTTTGGTATATTTTATGTTGGCAAGTATTTAAGCCATTATTATTATTGTTATTATTATTCAATTTTCTTTTTGGTATAAAATAGGGAATTACTTGTAAAACGATTGCATTATTGCGTAACATTTTTAGTAAGTTAGTTTTTAATACTTGTTGTATTGTAAAGCGCTATAGGACTTTAGAGAATATCGCTACATAAATCGATTATTATTATTATATATTAGCTTTTATTTATGCGCCCGTTGATAAAGAAAGTCATAACGGTTAAGCAAACTCATAAGGTTTGCTCAACTGGCAATTTGCTGATTTTAATTGCCATGTAGTGGCACTCGATCTCTTCAGCAATCAACAGTTTCATAGTTTTGTTTGCACAATGATAACACAGGTAGCCCGAAAAAACAGAGGGCATATATTTTGCACTTATTGTGACCTACTTTAAGCCTTCATCTTTATCTATTTAATATTTTATATGACTTGTATATTCACTGTATGTGTACTATGTGTTAATATATTTATACAGGAGCCCATGGGCTCCTGATTTATATGTATATATTTAAAGAAAAAGACTTTATTAAAATTATTGGAATAAAATATAATAAGTAAGTCTTTTTCTTCTTCTTGTATATTCACTTTGTAACTCTGTAATCATAAGTCTACATACTGTTTTTGTTCTAATCGATTTCGTAGAAATCAGGCTCTATTGTTCGTAAGTTCTATACATGTATGTAACCAAATCTACTTGCTATCCAACCATTTACGGCAGTCAACTCGAAACTGTGTACTTCTGCAAACAAATATTTTTAATGACCACAATATCAGACTAATCGAAACATTGCTCACCTGCAACGATTCATGAGTGCACACGGGGTCACAGGTAGTAAAGCAATGAGCTGCTTTTGCAGCTTCACGCGGCATTTACACAGGTAACCCAAAACAACTAAGACGATAACAGAATTTGTTTTTAATCGTAAATGTTGGTTAATTAAATGATGAAACGCTAGCTAGTGTTACTCGTGTTCACTCGTGTGGTGTTCTAGATCAGATCGTCATAGTATTATTTTGGATAAAATTTGTTTTGGGCTGGTACCGCACTGATACACAGGTAACCCGAAACAACTAAGACGATAAAACAATTATTATTATTACAGTGGAGTGTTCCACTTCCCACATTATATTGCCACACAACACTGTAGACGGAAGAGTTATTTTTAGCATAGCGTTTCCGGCGAGAAGGAACAAACGCCGTCACTTTTACGCAATCAGGATGCACTGAACAATTGTAATTAACACGGTTCAAACTGCTCAAAAATACTAAAGCGCAAGAGAACAAAAGACAACGTAATTGCATACCAGAACTTCACGGCTATAAATAGACACACCATCTACTGTGTTAGGGGCCAACACAAGGACACAGGAACACTCCTGTGTATTATACCCGTTATTTTTTATTACAATATTTTTGGTTAATTAAATTATGAACCGCTGTGCACTCGTGTTCACTCGTGTTCACTCGTCTCCTGACTCATGTGGAGTTTTAGATCAGATGATCATAGTATTTGGATCCTAGTGTTTTTGGTCTACCTGTGTTATCCTTGAAGTCGCTCGTGTTTTGACTCGTGTGGAGTTTTATATGAGATCGACTTTATGCGTACTTTTCATATCTGATTGCGCGTTGTAATGTGCCAAACACGCAGGTGTATGAGATCATCCGTGTTACAAAAGATACGCCGGAGTTCAAGCTGCGTGCAGCTTCTTGTTATTTTTGTTCTGTCCTGTAAAAATTTTGATCAGTTCAGACCTTTGCCACTAACAATGTGTGTCGGAGACGCTGTGATCGAGCGATAAAGCAGGAGGCATGCGCATTAGTTGAAAGATACATGTTCCGTAGAGAGCTTTAGAGGGTTTAAGGCTACCGTCACGTCATGAAGTACTTAATTTGCCTCAGTCGTCTCTCTAACCGAATTATTAAACTGGAGGAAGTATTGTTGACTCAGGGGAAACTACGGCGCCTTCTAGTCTAGGACCGTATGAGTCATTGATAAAGGCAACATCGAACTCAAAACATAGCTATCAAAATACAATCCGGGATCAGATCTTCTAGGCAGATGCCAGATAAGAGGTCAAGCAATTAGACAAAACCAATTACAGTAAATGACAAGAGATCAATTTCGTCTGATATGACCAATCTTTAATCTCATACAAGCGTTCAACGAAGACACTGGGTTAGGGTTCATGCTTCACGAAAAATCCATTTTGCTTTCGTCTATGTAAACGATTACCGTTAAAATGTACTACACACGCTCTAAGGCATTCAATTAGAAAAGCATCTATATTTGTTGTAAGTGTTGCAATGGAGATTCAGGTTGTTCAAAGCGGGACAAATCCTGGCGTTTCACGTAAATATCCTGAAGAACTGAACTGGAGACCGTTTTAGGAAATCGAAGAAGGTCAATTATGGCTCAATTGACGTACAAGACCGACCCGGCAGTTGTCGTGGTAAGAGAAATTACCTCGGACTAGCGAGTAGTGAACGTGGTCGTACACTGATTTGACATTTGTGTACATTGCAAAACCTTAAAATAACTAAAATCTGTCATCGATGGGCTTTTAGCGCGCTAGATCCTATTCAAGCCACAGCGCTACGTGGCTTGGAACCTCAAAGTATTCCACCGACAAGCTAGCTAATAAAGTGTTCAGACTAGAGAAGCTCGTACCCATTGTCAGAAATCTATTCCGCCTCTTAAAATGGCTTGATTCGTGACTTGGGTGCCATGGATTCCTCATTAGTTGTACATTGTTTTCCTGTTGCTAGTACTTGTATTGCAAATAGCAGGTATCCTCTCCTATATTGACCAGTTCAAAGATGTTTATAATTGAAGAGGTCCTTGCAAAAACAACGTAAGTGACTTTTGATCAAGTTCTAAATTCTCTCTTAGAAAACAAAGAATATCAAGAAGAATTTGGAATTTGATCAGAAGTCACTTACGTTGTTCTTGCACAGACCCCTTCAATTTGTGAATACTAATGAAAGATATTTTATCATTGCCATACATACTGTCATTTAAATACCTCTTATTTCTCTTTTAACAACAGCAAATACATCAACTTTACAATCAGAATATTGATGATGACAACAATATACTAACAATGATGCTGATCAGAAGGTTTGTCTTAAAGTATTCCTGATAAAATACAGTACCAACCAGACCTTATTTACCTCCAATTAAATCTTCACTCAGATTTGCTTTAATTAATGAACACAAAGTTAACACAGGGTTCACTTGAAGTCAATCCTAATAGGCTTCACTCAGATTCACTGGGTTTGCTTACATTTGCTCAAGTGAACCCTTAAACTAAGTTATACAGGAGACAACAATTTAAGGGAGGGCTTGGTCAAAGTTCGTTTGAGGGTTCACTCAGGATTTTCTTTAATAACAAAGTTTACTGGAGTTCACTTAGATCTTGAATATAAGCAAACATTGAGAAAACCCTTGCATACACCCTTGGTTTGCTCAAAAGCAAACCTGAACCCAAATACACTGGAGGTTATATAGTTCTGATCAGTAATGTACATCTTATAAGGTTGCTCATGAAAGTGATCAAACTTCATTCAAGATGCTGTCATATGACTTGTATCATTGCAGAAAGATAACCATACCAACCACATTGTAGTTCAATGATGCAGAAAGGTAACCATGCCAACCATATTGTAGTCCAACTGCAAAATCGTATTCTGTGACATTGAGAATACAGTGGTGGAAAAGGAAATAAGGAAGAGCACTGATTGGTAATGACCAAAAGTGAGTACTCTCAAAGTTAACATAGTCATTATTTTCAATTAACTGAAGAGGCTATACAACATGCTTAAGGATGTATTCTCTGTAGTTTAACAATTTAGCCACATGTACAATGTATAGAAAACAACATCCTTACCATGCAAAAGAGCATACCAACAATACTAAACCTGTAGAATTTGAATGTTGTAGCATGAATGAAAGCCTATAAATTAAAGTTACACTAACTGTAAATTAAAGCAAGTTGTATGAGAAAAACCATGTACCATATTTTATCACGTATAAGCTGCACCTTTTTTGACTTTCAGATTTTGAAAGTAACAAAACATTGCCACAAAGTTATGGGTTCGGCTTATATGTGAGTGTTTTCAGAAAACGTTTTTTGCAATGACCGTAAACAAAATCATATGAACAATAGAAATGGCACATTAAATTCACAGAACACTAGTGTCAGCAAGATTTCTACTCAAACTCCTCTCCTTCACTTTCCAAAGAACACTAGCTGTCCAGTTGACTGTCGTCTTCTCTGCTAACTCTTCGAATGATTACGAGACGTGTTGTTAAAAGTCTTAATTGGTCTTGGAAGCCTTCAAAGTTTCAAATAAAGTATAATTCTCATTGAGTTCATGTTCAATTTGGGAGCTCAATCACGCTCGATCAGACGTTTGAGAAAACTCTCGCCCCAGGCCTCCTTGAAAATCCAAGATGCAGACCACGGATTCAGACACATGCTGATATAGTTTTGCCAGAAAATCTTACGCATATATTAAGGATGACACATTATTCATCAAGATCGTCATTGACATGGATGGACTTCCATCAATGAGTTTGTAGAAGGTTAAAGTTCGGATTTGCAACTTTATCGATACTTAATCTTCATATATGTAAGGGATAGACCATTAGAAATCCTGGAAGGGCGGTGGGAAACTTTTTGTGGATGATGTTTTTAGAGTTTAAGCTCTACAATAAGTTTTATGATTATCGTAAACTGAATTATATTCTAATATAATTCACATAACAAAGAAAATACCAGTGTAACCTCGAGTTTAAATTAAACCAATGTGTAAATCTATATAATAAATATAATATATATATTGATAATAAATTTCAACCATACTGTATATATGCTACTTCAACCACAGCATTAGACTGTTCACTAGCATATTCTTGCAAACTTGACATTTTGAAATAACCTTTGTTTACCTTTCACTTCAGTAGTATAGGAGGCACCGAATTAAGCCCCTTTTTTGCGGTGTTATGCTAATGTTTGCGGTGTTATGCTAATTTTTAAGGCGCTCATGAATAAAGTGGTGCGCTCATGAATAAAATGCGGCGCGCTCATGAATAAAGTGGTGAGCTCATGAATAAAATGCGGCGCGCTCATGAATATCTATTGTTCCTTTGGATGAGGTCATCGATCTATTCGGGCATGTTTGGGCAAAGCCTATTGTTTGGAGGCATGTTTGGGCAAAGCCTATTGTTTGGAGCAGCTATAAAGTTAGAACCGATCGGCCCTGAATCCTTTCAAGAAATTGAACTTTGAACAAGATGGATCAATTTACTAGTTTGGAAGAGTTTGAATATTTTATCAACAACAACGATATTCCATCTGATCAAATTCCTGACGCGGTGGACCGATTGATGGCACTAACTTTTCCTGAAGATCCGTTCGAAATTGAGCAACAACAAGGTCGATCGACCCTGAAACCATTCGAAGTTGAGCCTTGAACAAGATTTCATCTTTATTAGCTCGCGTATTTTTATTCAACTCTGACATGGAAGGCGTTCAAGGAAAAACGATCACCGTGGATGAAGTAGAACACGTCGAAAGAAACAGAGCATTTCAAAGGATATCAAGTATTATACATTTGGTGTATGCTGCACTCTGTGAAAAACCAATCTATGCCGAGAAAGAAAGACAATATGAAACAGATCACCCAAATCAAAGTCAGCACGATTGCTTGATGTTATCCGAAGAGGAATCGTGGAATTTGTTCTACGATAATGCAAAAGAAAAAGTCAAACCAGACAAAGTGTGGGAGATTGTGAATGCTGTTTGCTACATGTTGAACATTGAAATTCATCGCTCATGGAAAGTTTACCTATCTGAACTTTACTTACAAGTTACCCTGGACCACAGTGTATCTCTTACATCTTCAGTTCAGTAACAACGGATCTTCTTATCATTGATCAAGTGCTTGAAGTAGTGAGATGTGAAATACATCCACTGAATGACATTGAACACCACGGCTTTGCCTCAAGATATTCTGTGTCTGTTCCAGAACATTTTTTTAGAAAAGATGAAGAGTTTATGGAGATTGATTGACTTTGTAATTACTTTAACTTTTAAATCAATAAAGTTCACTTGTGTTTGGTTGAACAGGTTTGGGCAAGTCTTTGTTATGAATAACAATACACTATTGTTTCGGTAATCTGCTCTGTATTAACCCAATGATATTATTGATATCATTCACAGCTATCACTCGTAACGTAATTATGAGATCAGAATATTTATAAACCTTTATAGTAAATCCACTGGGAGCAACTTTGCTATTGTCCTTAGGGATTAGCGATAACTGAAGGGCCACCAGTACAGTTTGATAGAAACAATAGTCCCATTGTTTTAAGGAAAACTCTTGAGATGCAAATTCTTCTCTAAAACCGAACTATAATTACCATACGAATATAAACAAACCACCAGATAAATTAAACAAAGTTTATTCAATTTCAAAAAATACCATTAATAGAAATCGACTTAATAAAACTTATTCTAAAAGGTACAAATATATTGTTCATCACACATAACTATCATCAGTGGAGTCCGTGCTCTCCTGAGAATCAGAGCTTTGATAAGAATCTTCAGTCATTTCATCATCTGAGTTGGAACGATTAGCAGCCATCGTTTATATCTTTACTCTTCAAGGATCGGGAGTATAATGTCAGACCCTTAAAAGTTTCCAACTTTATAGAAAACAAATTGGTGTGGTCACTAAGTTTAACAAATGTCGATTAGCTAATTTAGCTAAGGTCTCTCAGTTAGACCAATATTGTAAGCAGGATTCCTAACCAACATATTTTCCATTATCAACAACTGGATTTACATTCCTCGACAAAAACTTTCTTTTTTGAAGTTTCGCTTCTTGTAAATATGGTTTACGTTCTTGAGTTGATAACCTATGGACTTGTGCCAAGTGGTTGGATAACTTAACAAGATACTTTGATCCACAATTAGGTACAGGGCAGTTTTTCAAAGTCTGATTTTCCATGTTCACTCGTTGAAAGTTAGTATCAAATAGCACAAATCTACTTGATCGTCCCTTTTATCTCCTTTCGTCCCTTTTGTCGCCTTTTGTCGCCTTTTGTCCCTCTTTTTCCGTTTTGAAATAAAAAAAAGGGATAAAAAAGGGAAAAAAAGCGGGACAAGAGGCGACAAAAGGGATGAATGGGATGAACGGAGATAACTATATCCGAATGTGAACACGTCTCTTGTCCCGCTTTTTTTTTCTTTTTTATCCCTTTTTTTTATTTCAAAACGGAAAAAAGAGGGACAAAAGGCGACAAAAGGGACGAAAGGAGATAAAAGTGACGATCAAGTAGATTTGTGCTATTTGATACTAACTTTCAAACATGCCTCCAAACAATAGGCTTTGCCCAAACATACCCGAATAGATCGATGACCTCATCCAAAGGAACAATGGATATTCATGAGCGCGCCGCATTTTATTCATGAGCTCACCACTTTATTCATGAGCTCACCACTTTATTCATGAGCTCCCCACTTTATTCATGAACGCGCCGCATTTTATTCACGAGCGCACCACTTTATTCATGAGCGCCTTAAAAATTAGCATAACACCGCAAACATTAGCATAACACCGCAAACATTAGCATAACACCGCAAACATTAGCATAACACCGCAAAAAAGGGGCTTAATTCGGTGCCTCCTATACTACTCACTTCAGTAGGGTTCGAAGATAAAATTGTCTAATTAATTAGTACATATTTCTACCCTGTGAATACAACCGCCTCTATTCAGATCAACAATGCATACCCAAAGATTTAAAATTTCAATGAAACCCGACGTTAAACTCGGTTACAAAACTACTAGCATCAGAGAATAATTTGAGACTTCAGTAATGAAGGCCAGTTGATATTTCCATGACAACAGTGACTAAACTATCTATATGAGCGTTGGAGAGGTCGTTTTCATCTGTAAATACCTAAACATCAGTTACACAGACTGTGCGGGTAATCTTTAGAACTATATGTGGTAAAACTGAATCACAAGTATTTTTAAATAACAAAAATCGAACAATGCATCAGTTCCTTTGCAAGAATTTGTTTTGTGCTTTAGTGCTTGCAGGAATATTATTTTGGGACATTTAACCTTGCACAAATTTTTTTGGACTACCCCCCTCCTCCTCCCAGGATTTCTAATGGTCCAACCCTAAGTTAGTTTAGTTCATGTTCCAGCGCGTGCGCTCATTAGCCAAAAGCGATCGCATGACATGATAGTTGCCGTCCACGGATACAAACTATCACACGTTATAGTTCACCACAAAATTTTGGCCCGCGCTCATTCGCCAAAATCGATCACGTGACGTGATAGTTGTCGTCCGCGGAGGAAAACTATCAGGCGATAGTGCCCACTGAAAGCGGAAGACAATTTTGTGATGAACAATAACGACAAATAGACTGTGTTTGTCTCATAACTATCTTGTTTTAAGAACACCACATTTCCGCGGGCAACTATCAGCCGATAGTTCCTCGACAGACACAGTCTATTTGTATAATAGTACCCGCTGAAAGCAGAATATTATTGTATGATGAACAATAACAACAAATAGAGTGTCTTTCTCTCTGAACTATTATACAAATAGAGTGTGTCCGTCGAACAACTATCGCCTGATGTTCTTAAAACAAATATAAGCCTGGTTAATGGTCTGACTGTAGGTAGAATGATGGAAAATCTCTCAGTTCCTTTTTTTTGGGGGGGGGGGGGGGGGGGGGGCTTAGCCACCTTAGTACAAACACAGGTAAAACTCGTTTAGAGAAAAACTGAATTTGTCTCCCCAACAGATGGAATAAAGATTTAGAGTTGAAATGGTTTCAGTAAAAGGCGATGTTTATCTCAAGTTGACATCGTCATAGTGGTCATTAAAACATGATAACCTTTGAGAAGGATGAAAGGTCTTGTAAAACACTCTGAAAGATATAAAACGACACCTTGATAGAAATAAAACAGGAAATAGTGTACAAATATACCAAAAAAAGGTCCAACCAGTTGACGCAACTACCATGGCCTACGATACTTGAATGACGGGGATGCAGGTTGGTGCACGGTGGAGTAAAACACTCGCTATGAGCTATGTGGGAATATTTATCGTATATACACCTAGAGTCCCGAAAGTCGTTAATTTTTGCAGCCCTTACAAGACGTTACTTTCGAGGAGACGTTACTTTTTCAAGGGATCGTTACTTTCGAGGGATAAATCAGTATTTAGAAAAATCTTGAAAACAAGCCGACTAATCATATCAGGTCCAATGTAATAACGTCTCCCAAACTACTGACTCAGACTCCTGTTATGTTCTGAGACATATAGAGGTCTCGCAAGCCGCATTACGAACTTTTGTACTTTTTAATAAAGTACGTGTAAAAATAATTTTTATTGCTTGCCTGCGGATTGACTCTTCTTAATATTTATGCGCATATAATTACCTACTCCAAAACGAAGCTATTCTCGCATCGTTGCTTAACTAAAAAACAAAATGGCATCGCGGACGGAACATTCCTGTGTTCCTCTATAGCTATGCATTGGAGACAAAAGGAAAAATCCTGAATTGTTGTTTCGAACTCGAATACAGGTTGCGGCATCCTCGATGCGGGAATAACCTCGTTTACGAGTACTGAATTAGATATGCGCATAGTATTAAAAAGAGTGATATGGGACTAAAATAAAACCGACACTAACTTATGTAAAGGGGTTGCTACGTTTGGAGGAGTCGCCACTTTTGGGGAGTCGTTCTTACGAAATTTATTTGAAGGACAAAAAATACGCTACTTTCGAGGGTTCGTTACTTTCGGAGGGTCGCTACTATCAGCACTCTACGGTAACATCGTACAGCCTTCCGATTGAATGGCATTTCCCTAGGATAACACAAGTAGCCCGGAAATACAAACACGGAACTCACTGATAACACAGGTAACCCGGAACAACTAAGGCGATAACACAATTTTTATTATTTTATTATTATTTTGTGTTAATTAAATTATGAAGCGAAAGTCCACTCATCTTCACTCATGTTCTAACTCGTGTGAGTTATAGTTCATCCTAGTATTGTTGGACTACCAGTACATGTGTTATCCTATGGTATCCTAGCTTACGTGAAGTTCGTGCTCTACTTCCGTGCACTCTTGTTCTAGTTGTATTCACAACGCCTAAACAAAGATGTATTCAAAGACAAGTTCTGTTATTTTATTGTTCTGTGTCGTGCGACTTTCAAGACACAATTAGTTTTCATGTTCGATTCTCCGCTGATAAATCTAGATCATGTGGCGGCTCAATTCAGTGCACATTTCCCTTTATCGACCTTCAGCAGAAAGAAAACACATTGGTTTCGTTCGTAATTAGGAGCCGTTAGTCCAGCTTTTCAAAGTCGGGAACTGACGTCACAAAATGCAAGATTTGAGATAGACGCGATTAAATAGAACAATTATTTAATTCGAATACATCTTTGCATTTTTAGGATTTAGTTCCCATGCGTGCAGCTTCTTGTTACTCTGGCGCTGCTACGTGATGAGATGCTGCATGCATACTTTCGTAGCTGATTACCCATTTAATCCAATTTGAATGGTTGTGCGTGTATACTAACAGTGATCTGACTGTGTGCATACTAATAACGATGTGAACAAAATTAGCCCGTAAATACAAGTAGAGTACCTCACTGAAAACACAGCTAACCCGAAATAACTAAGCTAGGGTACCCTATTATATCACAGGTAGCACGGAAATACAATGAGAATACCACTGATAACACAGGTAATCTGAAACAACTATAAAGACGATAAAACAATTGTTTTATTGTACTGATTTTTTAAAATTAAATTATGAAGAATTATGCACTCGTGTTCTGACTCATGGAGTTTTAAATCAGATTTTATAACAGAGTAACAATAGTATTTGAATCCGAACATTTTTGAGCTACCTGTGTTATCCTAGGGTAACCTGGCTTACTTGCAGTCACTCGTGTTCTACTTGTGTTCACTCGTTTGTAACTCGTGGATGCACGCATGTGCAGAACGAGTTATTGGGGTTATGTTGATGCGAGATAATTTATTCATCGTATCTTCTGTGGACTTCGACTGAAATAATTTATTGATCGTTTTTTCTGTGGATCGACTACTCGCCCTTGGCTTTCCGAATGACGTTTCATTTATCGAAGATATCGTACGGATGTTTATGATACCCGGCCAGGAAGGTTTCGAAAATATTTGGTCATGCTGGAGAAGATTTATTGACGGGCTCTTCTAATGTCATACACTTAAGACCTAGACAGACATGGTAGTGGGTCCCTATCAATCACTTCGATGTGATAACGTAACGATGGCGTCAACGGTCACGTGATTTTAATTACATGCCCATATCTCTTGTAATTGGCAAACACGCAGTATCTGAGATAGTCCGCGTTACAAAAAATACGCCGGAGTTCAAGCTGCGTCCAAGCTTCTTGTTTAATTTTAATATGCACATAAATTGATTACTGCCGGTGGTGGGACTCGAACCTGCAACCCTTCGCTTAGAAGAATGCCTTGGAAGACCAGAGCTTTACCAACTGCGCCACCGAGACTTACGTTGGAGTTCCAGTCACGTTTTTTGAATATTATAGCTTTTCTTAACCGAGAGGGGACTAGTAACTAATTCCCATATTAAATTTTATTCACGCATGCGCACTACTGCCTGTGAACTAATACAAACCCTACTCCTACATTTAAAAACACCCTAACCGTCAACAAAGGGTGCTCACTTAAAGTTAGGGTTTTTAGAGCTATAGTCACTAAATTTAGATCACTGAACAACACAGAAAAATAACGCTTCTTCAATGGTCCTGTGAACTAATAATACAAACCCTACCCCTACATTTAAAAACACCCTAACCGTCAACAAAGTGGAAATGAGAGAAGTGACGGTTACTCCGGGCCGTTACTGTCAGCACTACCCTGGGTGCATGCCAAGAGGTTCTACTGGTCTCTCCAAGCCAAAGGCGTTTCTCGTCGATCTAAACTTTGGCTTAGAGAGGGCAGTAGACCCTCTGGCACCCAGGGTATGTCAGCACTGAATAGAATAGAGCCTAGATCACGCAACGCTGTCATACGTTTGCGCTTGTGGTTGACAGACGAAATACCGGAGACCAGACGAAATACCGCTGGACTGACTCGAGTCATGTATTGAACGTTCATTAAATTTAGGTCAATATCGAACCAATGGCTTGGCCCTGCACTTTTAATGATTTTGAAAGATTAGCTAGCCCGAAAGACAGCCACCTCCTCAAACTAGGCCTGTTTCGGGAACATTTTTGCCAGGAATTTAAAGAAAATGTCGGAATCGGAGGGGGGTTTAACGGAAAAATCAATGACACTTCTGAAACTTCAAAGGGCAATGCAGCATCTATTTGGGATTGTATAAAACAATTTTTTGGGAACTGAAAATAAATCGGGACAGTTCTGAAATCAGGCTTTGTTAGAGTTGTCCGGCACCCCGTAGTAACAAACACCAGAAAGCGCCAATGTAGCGATAGGCCTTCATATCACACACACGTACACTTGGCCACTTGCTATCAGAAAAATGTTTGAGAAGCATACTCAGTGTTATAATTAGCTCAGTCTACTGAACCGTAATCCGACCTTAAAATAAGATTAGCGGGAACTGAATTGGCGTGTCCGGTCTCGTAAAAATAATTGACGTGATCGAAACGGGAGGGGAATAAAATGAGAAAGGCACCCGTTTACACCCTCGCTGACGACAGCCAAAAAAGTAACAATAAGACATATGTCCGTTTCAAAATAATCATCTACCATCGTTGTAGAATAACAGTAGATACGGTGAAATATATATTACTGTTTTGCCGCATAATGAAAAGGGAAAACTCTCAAAATTATAAAAAGCACATGTATACAGACTGACTGACTCATACTAAAAACACTGAAGTTGTCAACTTAACTGATGCAGAAGGGGTCAAGTGACAAACGCCAGAACAACCCGGCACATCACACACCAGAATCAAATGAAAAACATGAAATAGAGTCAAAACAGCACTTGAAGAGTTCAGACTTGCTTCACTTGCAGTTGTGTCAGGTGGAGTTGTTATATCACAAGTGTAGCACATTATCATTAATAGACTAAAGTACAAGATGTACGTTATAAATAAAGAAACATCACCAATCTCTATATGGCATAAAAGCAGATTGTTTTTGCGTTTGTGCTTGACGAGGCGCGAGTTTTATCATTCACAGAAGCCGGATATCGCTTGGTAATCTAAGCTAACTATTGTGTGTAACCCAATCTCGGAAAACGTTTTAGCGGGAACTTGGCGCCACGAGTGATGAGTGTGGACAGCAGTCATAGTGGAAGGTACACGGATATTGGCTGGTACAGCTTACTCAGTCTTCCAAAATCTTGTTTGATGGGGTCTGTTCGATGTTGGGATATTATGTTTACGGTTGACGTTTAAAACCGAATACTGTATGAGTAACAAAAATTGGTAAGTACTTACTGCAACATAATTTGTTTATCATTAATTAAGACTGGTAACTGCTTTCACCGATCCCAGCCAGCGTACATGCATTTCTGAAAAGTAAGCTGCTTTTATTTGAGCGAAAACGTAAATCTTCAGTGAGAACTATTTTTAAATCCGATAAGAGCGTAAGTTTCGGCACACGTGCATGGAAACACAAGGTGTGTTCAAGGATATGCAGGGTGTTCGTTCGAGAAGTAAACTGCTGTTGGCATGATGCCTCGCACATTCAAGACGTTGATCCAACATTTACATATTTTTTTTGTAACTTTTAGTTTGCCTGCGTAGTTCAAAGGGGGAATGGAATCCTTATCAAAGTCAGAGGAATGGGTGGCCACCGCAAAAGCCGAGGGAAGGTTTTGTTACAAGTTTGATATGTGATATTAAACATCTGTCACGTTCATAACCTAGGCGAAGTTTTATCAGCTTCAGAGTGGAAAGATTCGAGAGACCATATCATGCTATTAATAGTACGTGATTTTAGCGCTTGACCAAAAACCACTCTATTAACTATGACAACACCGACCAGTATAACTATAATTCAGTTAAATTATGTGAGCGTTTGCCCGTAATGTCATCTGCCCATCGTTCACTAACTGCCCCTGGGTTTCCGAAGATGCCGTAATGTATGCTTCATTGGACTTCAATTAAAACACAAATGTGGGAGAAGCCCGTGAAAATAGAACTCAAATCTTGGAGCATTTCATTATTTTCCATATAGTACGTAACTGCATCGTTCGAAGGGCCGGGCAAACAAAAATATATTATCTTCGGAAAACTCCATAACCATTTACTGATAAGCGAAATATTGGCGCTCAGCTATTAAAATCCGTGAACAAAACACAACTTCCCGACGAAATGAATGCATTCAATTAATGTTATGTTCTAATATGTTCATGTTCGTGATAGGAGCTAATGGAGGTTCAGAACCTGATGTTAGTGAGCGACTTGGTCGTGCGAATTTGACCGAGACCGGTTCATAACTTAAAACGTCGACTCAAATGACAGTTGTCATCATTTCTGACACGACACACTACGCCCGGATCGAAGCAGCACTGCATGCAAACAATCCAACTGTGTTTTTTTAGCGAAATGTATAATTTGATCGACGTTTCCTGAAAGCGCTCTGTATTGAAAAATGCCAAGATAAGAGTTTAAAATAGTGAACGGCCTGTATAATTGAAACACTGATTGCATTTTTCTTTTTCGAAATGCTCTGATAAGTGAAATGATAAGGTTGAACTGATACTTTACGTTTGGGCCCAGATAGTCCACTACTCTTGCTGCCCCACTCGGCTTTACCGGTTACACACGTGGTCATATTTTGTGCGCTAAGTTTTCACAAATACCGATAAACACCAATATGCTGCTCCGTGTTTTTGAGTGAAAAGAACATGTTACGTATAATGTACAAAATTCTACTGAATTTCAGGAGGCAAAATATCAAATATCATTCGCGCTTAGTCTCTTTAGTAGCACTTTCGTTTCACTTTCATTTCCCAACTAGTTAGGAGTTGTTAACGAAGAAAGTAGCCTGCAAAAGTGACATGGGTATTGCATTCCTATTTTCATGAGCTACAAATTTGCTCTAGTCCTTGTTTTTTCGAACTGTGTTAATTTTAAATTGACTCATTTCTGACACGATAATTGATGAGACAAATTTATAGTGGATTGAATCAGTCACGTTTTTCTTTTGATAATATGTCAATCAACAAGGTGAGCCTTAAAAACATTTTGCTTCGAGTGCTTCGCTTCAGATTTCATTCTTTGCTGCGGGCGCTGTGTAGTTGTGTATTTTAACCATAAGAAAATATGACAGTTTAGACTGACTCTAATTATGTCACAAGTACTTGTCTCTTCGAATGCGACCATAACGCGATATTTCAGAGACTCGGGATCCAAGTAATGTCACATTTTAAAAGTTTGTCCAAAGTACGACCCGGGCCATGAGATTAAAACAAATCAAATATTTTAAAGCATTCATCTCTTACAAATTTCACTTCTCAATTCATCACACGAGGTGATAAGCATATACAGAACATACTTTACAGTCAAAATTTACTGAGGCTTAGTGTGAAAGGTTCTCCATCTCAAATCGGTTTTCGAGGAGTTAATATCCAGGTCTCTTTTGACCTATGCTGGCATGGTCTCTTAAGTGCATTGGGTGTAATTACGTGCTGACAATCAATATCCAGGTATGCTTGTCTGTGATAGGTTCTATGATATCTTATTGGGCTAGACCAGATCGGAGATTCACTACTAAAAATAGCTTTTCTAAAGACTGGATCAAATCGGATATGATATCCAGTCTTGAGCTGAGGCAACTGCCATTTTGTTTCTACAACACGAGGTCATGAACACGAGGTGAGTGAATGTCTAGTCAAGACAAAATAAACTTCACATAGAAAAAAAACAACTCCCTACCTACCTGGAAAAATTGAAATGGGTGGACGCTAAATTAGTATTTTTTTATCTGGCCTAATAGAGCAGATTTCATATGAGTGGGACAAACTACAGCACTGACTACAGCACTGTTACCGTACGGCATGCCGTGACGTTGAAATGGTTTCCCATTGTTTATGTCCTGCTGATCCAACCATATTACAGAAATACGGTACAGCTACCTGTGTTCTCGTGAAGTTTGTTCAGTTCAGATACTAAAGATCTCATCTTTAGTTACATTATTGTAGTAGTTGTCAGCGTTTACTTTTATCAGTTCTGTGTGTTTTAGAAGGGCCTCTTTTCTTATTCGTTGTAGTGGAATTTTCCTTGCACATTCGTTTTCTTTGTTCAACGTCATCTTGTTTGTTTACTGTTAGCATAACTACCTCTGTCTCAACCACAGGGACACCAATGTCATATGTTCCATTAGTGGAGGTGTGGAGCAATAAAGGGAGCAGCTAAACAAATTACAATGACAAATGCATTGACATCGTTGACATGTTCATAGCACGCTGGCCAACCATGGGTACATGCTGTTCTGTGTTAGAGAACTATATAATCCTGCCATTCACCTTACAAACCAAGAGGTAGCTGCAAAAACAAGGAAAACCATAGATATCCAAGCCACGATAGAAGAGCCACATCTTTATATACTAGGGCAGAGCAGATCCATTGCCAACTCCAGTTTGTGCCAACTCGGCAAGAGGATCTCCGTGAGTTAAAGCATCCCATCCAAACATATGCTGGTGTGGAAGTCACAGATGTCATGTGCTTCATGAATGGTAACAACCCAGCAGCAGAGTTTGATGATGGCACCCAGCATGGTGGCAGCTATGGATGCCCTGGCTGTGATGCAATAATCAACTCTAGCTATAACCTGGAATATGCCCTTCAAAGGAAATACAAAACCCTGGAGGAAAAACAGAAATTGGTCCTCTCTGGTCCAGCTGGGAAGATACCCCACACCATTACAAAAATCTCAAGGTCGCAGATTTAAAAGCTGAGCTCCAAGCAAGATGGAGATCTGGGGAGGGACAGCGAGAAGAGCTACAGAAAGAACTGTCCGAATTGCTGGAAGTACAACAAAACTTCCTGCATTTCTAAATAACAAAGCATCTGTGAGAGATTTGAATTTTGAGTCAAACGAGGTTCTGTGTTTTGAAGCATTGCACTGCTCAATTAATCACATAAAACATATAGTACGAACTGCCATATCACATTACCGATATGGATTCCCTAATCAAGCTTAAGAAGTTCCTTGCTGTGCAGTTAAGCAAAGAGAAGCTCAGGAATTGACTGCCAAAAAACTCTGATATACACTACTATTGTATTATATCCACTGGTCAAACGAGAGATTAAACTATTGCTGGGTAACTCTTTGTGAGTTGGTAAAAATCTACTCACAGGATGAAAAAAAGATCACCAACAATGATTCTGAGGCTACTCAATCTGTGTTGGAGACATGCCATTCAGTGTAGAAGAGTTCTCACACCACCAAAGAGCCTGACGTACAGAAAACTGTTGTGTAACACCCTCTCCCAAACTACTACGACTGGCATCCCACAGATCTACTAATGCAGAAATGTTTGAGAGGCTCTTCGAAGAACTCTCTAACATAACGTCCAAAACATGGAGCAAGAGAATCGAAGATACATGTATCTCAAAGAATGCATTTCTTCATGTAAAACAAAGTCCAATAAAACCAGGACTTGGCTACATTCTATAAGAGGAGAGACATATCAGTAAACTGGCAAAGTGCCTCCCAAAGATGGAAACCACTTCATTGCTAAAAGGTGATCTAGTGATGTATGCTGGTGACTGGGCAGCTCACATGAAGTAGTTCAGAACGGTTGATATTTTTACTATCAGTGCCACGTTCTTCCCTCTTTCGAAGATAAATATCCACATTCGAGAAACTACATAAAGGGAGAGCACGTGTTCGGACAGACAGTTGCGCTGTATTTAATTCCAATCTAGTGATACGACTCTGGAAGCCAGCCTAGCCACAAGCTTAGCCAGGGTTCTGCTAGGTAACCTGTTCAAGTTTTTTCCCTAAGCATTTAGGAATTAGGAATTTTTCACTACCCGTTTAAACGACTTGCAAAGTCGTTAGGTCCTTGAAGCAAAGCGTTTAAAGTGCAACTAACATATGAATCTTTGAAAGGTTTTGAGTACTTCTGCGAAGAAAATTTTGGCTTACAGAGAATATTCTATGTTCTAGGCTTGTTCGAAATGGTGAAAATTTGACCTTTCCTGACCCATGACCGCGCAAAAAAAATCCTGGGTCGATTCTTGATCTTACGTCACCTCATTAATGCATTATTCTCCATGACGCCTTTCCATCACAACAACATCGATATATAGAGAATATACACAGTCTGTGAGTTGTTAGTAAAGAAAACAGTTATTTTAGACAAAATGCTAAATATTTATTCAAATTATTGCAAAGTCGAATGAGTTGGATGACGTAAGAAAGAAAAGAAATCCTGAAAACATGTTAATGCCTTCTTTGATCTGGTTCCTGGGAAAATGCTAAAATACCAAAAACTCAAATTGCACGATAGAGTCTGCGTTATGGGTTTTCGTGCATGTCTGTGATGCTAGAATTTTCTGAGCATTTACGGCAATGTTCAATTTGAGTAACCGGGAGAACGAAAACGAAATAATTCAAGGAATCAATTCGTAATTTAGGTCTGTATTTTACTCAGTGTGCTTCTTAAAAAATCAAGTGATTAAATCGGAAGAACGGAGGTAATACTTTTAGTATATATATTTTTCATTCATTTAATATTATTCCTAGCTTTATATAGCAGTCTGCATTTTATACCAGTCTTCAGTCTGCATATTTATATACTGACCGGTAAATATCCGTAAAAATGTATCAACCGTATTATACTACATTACAAATGACCAGTCTTTATTGAAAAATGGCAAATGTTGTACACATATAAGAGTACTGTACATAAAAATAAATAAATAAAGAGTACATGTTTAGGAGCCTAACACTGACATTTTGGACTTTTCTAGATGGCATCTGTGTCTCACATACCTACCCTTTCGGTTGTATCCACTAAATCCTGCATGTAATGTTAAGATTTCTTTGTTTACATGGTGTCATTTAAATTTGTAACAGCTGACGAATAAATAAAAACAAATGGTCCATTCAGAACAATAACTCTTACTAATAAGAAATTCTAAATCAAGCTACACCTGTAATAAGCTTACAATCATTGTGTTTCTGATGCAGGTAAGGAAATAATTTCCAAATACTCTGATCAAAAAGACATCTTAATACATAATCCAACAATTGACTCGCGCATATAAGAATCTGTATTCTTGAAACTTCAGTATCAGAACAAAGGTCGTTTGCACAAAGAAAAACAATAACATAAAGCAATGTTTCCATAATTAAGACAGCATGGTGGAAGGTCATGTGTAACAATGCCCTGGTCGTCTATGAGTAAATGAATACGGCAGATACGAATTCTCTTAAAAAGGATAATAAGTTAAAGCAACAAGTTACAACACTTAACAGCGAATTGGAGAAGCTAAAATCGCTAATATTACGAACTCAGGAAGAAAGTTCACCACGGCCTGATTTGCCGAGAAGGACAAGCCCCCTCTAGCATGGAGAGATAGAAGCCAGTTTGGAGTTCTTAACCAAAGGCTTCGACGACCTCCAAACGTTCAAGACAAACGTTCTTGAAGAACTAAAAGCCCCAAGTCAAAGGATAATAAAGATTGAAAGGAAAACCAAATCTATTTCAGGTGCAATTGATAGCTTTCAGTTTAACGTTAAGATCATGGGAGTCAAAGGGCGAAATGAAGCCGAGTCAGCAAAGGAAACCACAAGTCTATGTTCAATGAGAGGGAGCATCTGTTTTAATTGAAGATATAGACACTGCACATTGTGTCCCTTTTAGAGCCAGAGAGGATAACGACACCGACCCAAACCTATCATTTGTACGTTTGTGAGACGCTTGGCAAGAGATAAGTCATGGCTGTTCACCTAGAGATCCAGAAGGTTAGACCTACAGCCTGTGACCAGAGGCATCAATGGAGCATGCTCGGAACTACGATCATTTAACTCCACCAGTAGAAAACCTACCAGATGAAGCAAACAGCTTTAAAACCATACAAGAGTTCAATAATGCGTTGGCATGGTTTAGGTCATGTCTCACATCTCGCATGCAGTTTGTGCAGGTCGAGGATGGCAAGGCTTTTCATTGTCATCTAGCACGCGAAGTGCCGCAGTTTCTGTATTAGGGTCCCTGTCGTACCTGTTGTATACATCTCCTCTTACCGATATTGTCAAGCAGCACGATTTACAATACCACTTATATGCAGATGATACTAAACTGTACTTATCTTTCAAGACTGATTGCTCTCTTGAATTATCGCTGGCTAAGTCACGTGTTGAGGAAAGTGTCAGAGATATTGATTACTGGATCTTAAACTGAATCAAGATAAGACTGAACTAATACTTATTAGCTCTAGATATAGACTTAGGCTTTTACTGGAATTTGTTACAGTTTGTGATGAGATGATCTTTCCTAAGCAATCGGCTAGTAAACTTGGAGTCATTGTTGACAAGAGTGCTACTTGAGATGAACGTGTTAAGAAAATATGTAAATCATGCTGCTATTACTTGCGGAATATCTCTAAGATTAGGAAATATTTGTCTCAGGAAACGGCTGAAATACTTATTCATGCTCTTCACTTTTAAACAGAAATGTCATGTTATCTAAATAAGGTAGCTTAAGATGTTATTATTCTCTCCGAGGTAAAAGAACATTGTAAATATTATTTGTAGTTTGGAAAATAAAGAAAACGGTATTCCTACAGGGGAAAAAACAATGGAAAAAATGCCATGTCTCACAAATTATTATTATTTTTCGTATTGGACCTTTTTTTTTAGTAATTTTGTTATTAAAAATTATTCCTTTTTTGGTATGTACATTGCAAATGCGGTATGTATATTTCCAAAATACAATAAAGATTTTTTTTTTCTGTGGAAACTTAAAACATTTCCTTGCACTGTTATTTTGAGAGGTCCATTTCGGCCCCCGAGAACTGTTTTGGCTTTTGAATATAGGTGCTATTTTAGACTCAAGGTAGGCCAAAATAAATCCAAAGTACTGTTATGGCCCCCGATGAGCTGTTTTGGCCTCCTTTATTAGTGCTGTTTTGGGACAGATGTTGAGCCAAGTTGACACAGAGTTCCAATATTTTTGGATAAGTGCCATTTGGTCTTTCTAGAACAAGTACTGGTTTGGCCCCATAAAAGACCAAAACAAACCTAAAGTACTGGTTTGGCCCCGGAAAAGACCAAAACAAACCCAAAGTACTGTTATGGCCCCCGATGAGCTGTTTTGGCCTCCTTTATTAGTGCTGTTTTCAACAGATGTTGGCTAAATTGACACATAGTTCCAATATTTCTGGATAAGTGCCATTTAATTGGTCTTTCTAGAACAAGTACTGGTTTGGCCCCAGAAAAGACCAAAACAAACCTAAAGTACTGGTTTGGCCCCAGAAAAGACCAAAACAAACCCAAAGTACTGTTATGGCCCCCGATGAGCTGTTTTGGCCTCCTTTATTAGTGCTGTTTTGGACAGATGTTGAGCCAAATTGGCACAGAGTTCCAATATTATTGGATAAGTGCTGTTTGGTCTTTCTAGCACAAGTGCTGGCTTAATTGACCCCAGCACTGGCCAAAACAAAACCCAAAGTATGGCCCCTGATGAGCTGTTTTGGCCTCCTTTATTAGTGGTGTTTTGGACAGATGTTGAGTCAAATTGGCACAGAGTTCCAATATTATTGGATAAGTGCTGTTTGGTCTGTTTGCATTACATCCAACTGCATGCATTGGGCTTTGGTCTGTACACTGTTTAATCAACTGGCTATCTTTTGATAATTAAGGCAGTATACACTTAATTCTGCATTCCATGACTAATTCCATGGCAACTATTCATTTACTAATTTGCTTGAAAGTGTGCAATTTCTGGGGTGGCAGACCTGTTATTTATTTCAATTGTTGGTACTGTAAACAGCAAATCTACACTTTGACTTAGTAAAATACCATCCAAAAACTATTTTAAGTTACAAAATGTATATGGTTCCTTCCACTGACTATTTGGGGATGGGTGCTAAGATTGTACTATTCAAGGCATTAGGATGAGCCCTATAGCCAGTTGTTACTGATTTAAAAGGTCAAAGTGGGAAACAAAATGACTGACATAAAAAACAAAATTATTAGCATCTGCCATTTTTGGTTGTTAAAGGACCAAATTTCAATGACATCACGTAAGGCAAGGTCATTTTGCTCTGTTTTTATGCCAGCTCCACTTCAGGGTTTTCAATAGAAGCCGGCAGCCGGCGAATCTCGCTGGGTATTTTACATGAAATCGCCGCCTACTTTGATTGAAAAATTAGGGAAAACGTGATATTTGCGTGATATTTGCGCCAATGGCGCTCGATGCTCGCCGCCTACTCTTCAAGTTTTGCCACTTACTTCAAATGTTATTGAAAACCCTGCACTTAATAAAATATATTTCAATAAGATTGCAAGGATCACATATCTCAAGTCTGAAAAGTAACTGAAAAATTGAACACATTCAATGTTATTACTCAATTCATGTTCAACTCATTAGAATATAAAATGTGCCTTGCGTGATGTCATTTCAAGGATTTGTAAATCATTTTAAAGCAATATTATGGCCATTAATATCACCCAAAACTGACTGAACAAGATTTTAAACACTTTATTTGACTGTGCCCAAATAAAATTAATAATTTATGCCTTGGGCTCATATGCACTTTGAAAAAAAATATTCTAAGGGATAATTATTGAGCAGAGATGAGTAGTTGAAAAAAACAGTGTATAATCTTATTGTATTTAGGGAAAGCCTGTCAATCCTTACACCAACTCGTTCAATATTTGACATGAACAATTTACATAATGTGCTGTTAATTGGAATTGTAGATATCAAACTTTGGTAAAATATGTAGCTCACCATTTACACCATGGGGCTTAACAAAGTGAAGTGGTAAAATGTACTGCAATGACCTTTGAGATATCACAAGAACTTGAGGATGAATTAGCTTTCTCACAACATATGTTCGATATTCACTTGAGAACTCTTCAGAGTGTAAGTAGTCTACTTTAAAATAAACTCTTTTAATGGATGAGCTTAAAACATAAATTTTCTTAATTATACCAAAGACTGGCAGGTCATCATCAAAGCCCACATGAATCACTGCACCAACTTTATACTTTGTGCCTAGAACATTCACCCATGAAGGCCTGTAAGCAAGGAATAATCAATAAATGTATTAATATATTTAATTATAAAAACAATTAATTCTATAAAGTAATTAAGCATTCTAAAATTCATTAACAATTCATAAGGGTATACTAGCCAATCAGGCATTGAATGACACCACATGATGGCCTCATTATACCCCAGTATAGACACTGATTAATAAAACAAATCTGATATAGACAAATTTGATATAGACCTGGGCCAGGTTATTCATAGGGTTATTCATGGTATCAACCAAACTAGCTTATTTTATCCACTGGATAAGGATTTATCTGATAGATACATGTAAATATATCCACCCTTTTAACAACTAGGCCCCAATGTTTTTTTATTTAATCAGGTTTATATCAAATTTTATAAAAAACATGATTAATAAAACATCAGGTCTATATCACTGATATAAAGATATAAAATCAGTGCTTGCCCCAAAACTGACAACAACAACAACAACAACAACTTTATTCGTACTCTTATAGTAATGATTTACATATAAATATATAGAAAAATTTAAATAGCAAGACTACTGGGACACCTGAAATAGTAATATAAACTAATCGAGTCAGGCATCCCAGGAATGTATAGGTTAAAATTGTTGAATTGGGTCAAGCACACATACACAGAGCACTACATGATGCATACATTACAAGTACAATATACAGAATAATCGGTTAAAGAGACGAGTCTTAGAGGCTAAATGTAGAAAAAAAAAAATTAATAAAAATAGAAATCAATATTTTGAAATAGGTTTTTGTTTAATTTCATTTTTAAATTTTTTTTTGGAGGTGAGATTTCTAAGATTTTCACTAATATCATTCCAAACGATGACGCCTTTATATCGTAAACTAAATTTACCATAATTTGTTCGAACTTGTGGAACATAGTAGGCAGCCTTAGATGCTAATCTGGTGTTATGATGGTGAATTTCAGAAATTAAAGTAAAAAAGTTATTGAATGATTGAGGAAGGTTGTTATGATGATAATCAAACATGAATATTGCAGATTGTAAATAAATCAAGTCAAGAAGTTTTATAATCTTAAGTTTATTAAATAGAGGATCAGTGTGGGCATCAAAGTTAGAAAATGTGACAGTCAATTAAGTGCTATTGATCCAGGGTGCTCAAACACCAAGACTCCCAATATCACATTTATACCTAGCGATGCAACGGAGCATCAATATGGACCCTTTTTTTTGCTCTGTACTATAAACATGTATTTATAAACAAGAAATTTCATCAAAATTTCTCAAAATATTATCTATTAGAAGTAAAATTTTATAAGTGACTTAATTAAACTTTGTGTCTGCATGCATGTGTTTTATCGGCTCTAAAGATCCTTGCCTGCAGCTTGGATCTTTATATGATATGACATCATTGGCCACAAAGTTTATAAATTAATACTAATATTAAGCATATAACATGCTTTCCATGTCTTCATTATCTGATATAAACATGCAGGATATTTTGGGAGAACAAAGAAAAACTTCAATAAACAACCAAGAAGACTTCTCAAAATAGAAATGATGTAATTGAAAAGTACACAGCAATATGAATTTTAAATGCTTGTAGTAGCTGACTAATATAACCTCTATTCTATGATTATTGCCTGGTGCAATAACTTACTTGTAAATCAGGTCTTCCTCTTGAAGATTACCATCAACTTCTTGCAGTTTTTCCTTGTTTGCTTCCAGTGAAGCTACACACTGAGAACCTACAATGTAATGACATTAATAAAGTTATGTGGTGATGGGCCTGGGTTACAGATTTAATTACTAGTAAGATAAGTTATTCACAAGTTTGTGAATGAATAAATCATCCATCCAGATACAATGTACCTCTCTATAATATATCCCTGTATAGATCAGCTACAAAATATTAACTTATCAAGAGTAGTATAGTCGGAGTCAAAATGATACCACTTTTTTCTTGCACAAGGACGTCAGAAAGTGAATTCGCGCGAATTCAGAAATTCACCCGAATCCACTTTCTGACGTCCTTGTGCAAGAAAAAAGTAGTATCATTTTGACTCCGACTATACTACTAGGGTACTAAGGGTCATCCAAATTGTCACTAGACATTCTTGCACCTAAAAATCCAAACTTGAGTATCTGTTAGAGATATCCTAGCATATAGTTATATCGACGTTCTTCGCCCCGCAACATCCTTACACCTAAAAATCCAAACTTGAGTATCTGTTAGAGATATCCTAACGTATAGTTATACCGAAGAGAGAATGGCGAGTTCAAAGCTTTTCAACGTAGGCGATGTGGTCGAAGCATTCGAAAAGGCCAAAGAAGATGGGCAATCCTATGGATCCGTCATATCGTTCGACTGGACCCATCCTAGAAACGGACCGAACGGATGCAAGTACGTTTCCGTATTCTTCGACATTGGCGATGGACCTCATCCAGCGGTCTTTCGGTTCGAAGGGGAAAAGCACGTGGGACGGATAGCACCACACAACGAAGAAGACGTAGGCAAAAAACGCGATAGACATCCTTGTCTACAATTTCAAAAATGGAACGACTTTGTACGTACGGAGGTCGATGGAATCACGATTAAGAAAAATGACAATGGAGAATTGGATCTTCCTTCCGACGACAAGCTAAGTCCTACTTTCAAACTAGTCGAACACCTAGATTGGGCTTTCGATTGCGAAATAAGTAAACTTATCGAAGACAAAAAGATCTGCATGCGCAATCCACGTAAACGCAGTCCACCTGGAAAGGACGACACCATTATCGTCCCCAACACCAAGGTGGTTCCGATGATCCAAAGGTTTATTTCCACGAACTCCACTACCAATGCTGGATGTCGATTGCCCAACCCTATAATGAGGATGAGAGCGAAATGCGACTACAAGACTGGAACACCTAACGGTCAATTCTTTGACAAAAGTAAGTCGTACTCCGATGGGGACAACACTACGTACGAACCTCTCGTCGATGAGAACTCTAGCGGTCTTAACATCGACAACATAAGCAAACTCATCCTACCAGGTTCTATTCACGATGGTATTTGCAACGCCTCAAGTATTTGTGCAAGTAGTATGGGACTTTCATACCCACTAGATGTTGAGATCGACATAGTACGACAACCATCGAAGAAGAATAGATACGACCAACGAGACGTTTATGCCGCCAATACTAAGCATAGTGCCAGTGTGGACGCAGCCGCAGAAGATGAGTGAACGTAGGTAATGGAGAGCAAAAAAAAAAAATGAAGAAAAGTCGTTGCATGACCCTTCTTCATTTTTTTCTTTTTTTCTTTTCTTTTCTATGTCCAAATTGTCACTAGACACCTAAGAATCCAAACTTGATAACCTATTAGAGATATGATTACTATACTGTATATCGATCTCTTCCACTATGGATAATATATCGTGCCTCCCTCTAGAAATCTTGACTAAGATCGTAGAGCATGCAGGTCCTACGTCATTCGCAAGCATCGCAAGGGTATCAAAACGCCTAAACGGTGCCGCATCTCTCGCGCGCTACAAAGACGTAGACCAAGAGTTCCGTAGACAAGTACTATGTTTTGGTCTTAGGTCTACTAACGACGACAACGATCGAGACAAATTGGCTAGGACTTTCGGTATTTCCGCAAGCCACATCGACGATAGCCTTCCTCTTATCTACGCCAGCGATCATGGTAATCTTAATATTGTTAAGTGGCTCACCAAGCACTTACGTTTCGATAAAATGGATAGATATACCAATCATACTCTATGCGCTGCCTTAACGTATGGTCATCTTGGTATCGCTAAGTGGCTCACTAAGCACTTCCAGTTCACCAAAGAGGGTAAAGCCGTCACGTTTGCTATACTAAATGCCAGTACGAATGGTCAGCTTAATATCATCAAGTGGCTCATTCAACGTTTTCAGATAACCATAGAGTGTGAATACGTTCGTCATGCTCTACTATGCGCCTGTAGCAATGGTCATCTTGATACCGCTAAATGGCTCGTTAAGTGGCTCATTAAGAACTCCCATCTCACCATAGAGGACGAAAATGCCCTACTAGATTACTATGTGAATGCTTATGCTGCCATATAGGAAGAAGAAGAATCCGATTGAATTTAACTGCACCTAAAAAGTCCAAACTTGAGTATCTGTTAAAGGAATGATTATTATACTGTATATCGATACCGAATGGTATTAGTATATGTTCTTTATTCCACGATACTAGCTTACGTTGTCATCTTAGTACGCATTAACACCATAAAGATCGAACATGTCGAAGAAGAACTCGAACGTAGACGACGCAATGCCTGAGACGACTTGTGATTGGTTGATGAGAGGGAAGGACTCGAAATGCCCAAAGAAGATTTCGAAGACATCGAAGTTCTGTGCCCAGCACAACTGCCAAATCTCAAAAGGCTGTGCCCAATTCGTGCCATGCTCGAAGTGTGGTAAAGGATGTCGTACTAGTTACGGGCTTTGCTCAGGATGCGACCGTCTCGCCATCAAGAAGAGTTCCCATATAAGACGCGCTAAGAAGTCCAGCAAGACGCTAGAGGAAACTCCACAGCCAAGAAAGGAGGAACTTGCAGAGCCAAACGTGGTGGAACCGGAGGAAGAGCCAAACGTGGATCCAAATGAGACAGCGAAGACCGACTACTTCCGTGAGTTCGATACGTTTGCAGATTCAACCGTGGTGGAAGCGGAGGAAGGTTTCGACGAGGCTCTCACCCGTGCGTTCGACAGGAATGCTTCGATGAGGCTCTTAGCCATGCGTCCGACGGTAGCATTGCCCGCAGAACCAAGAGTGTTGGAACCAGAGGAAGGTCTCGGAGAGTCTCTCAACCATGCGCTCGACGAGGTGTTGGCTGCCTTGAGGAGCGAGAAGGACGATTAGGAATAGCCACGAAAAAAAAAAAAAAAAAGAATGAAGAAAGTCGTTGCGTGACCCTCTTCATTCTTTTTTTCTTTATTTTTTTCTATTAAACGTATGACATCTACAGTTGTATCATGGACGAGCTAATCAGATTGTTTGGTCCTGGAATTCGTAGAAGCCTGAATATCAAACCACAAGTGGAACATATTAACACCAGTGAAACATGTTCTGATTGTCTCTGCCCCTTGGAAATACAAGGAACGGAATTCGTGTGTCCCACATGTGGTCTTGTTTCCGAGGTCGAACCATGTGAAGAAACTAAGATCGATATTACTACTACTCGACTGCGTATAGTAGGTCCGGACGGGTTTCAGTATCAAAGTGATCTAGACCGCGCAAAACCAAAGCAAAGCGATAACACGGAACTGCAACGACGAACGCTCCTACAAGAACTACGAGCATACAACACTATTTACAAACAAAGTTATGACCTATCGTTCCCTATGAACACGTTAGGAATCGTAGCCGACACATTTATCCAAGTAATGAAAGTTCATCCCAAGCGTAGCGATGCTAAGAGAAATATTTTAGCTGCTCTACTCTACCATGCGTGCATACAATGTGGGTTCGTACGAACTAAAGGTGAGGTTGCTCGCTTCATGCAACTAAGCAATAAAGGCATCCATAGTGGAGAGGTCTTTATACGTTCTCTGTGTGACGACGATAAGATCGATGTAGACTTGGATGCCGAGCGCATAGTTCCTCACATTGCAACGACTTTCCTTAAACTCGAGCCTCAAGGAGTACCTATAGACGTTCAACAAATAGTCCACGAGGTTGTTACTACAGCGATAGAAAGCAATATAGGCAGATCGGTAATTAAGACGAAAGTTGTTGGAGCAAGTTACGAGGTGCTACGTCGTTTAGGATCGTCTATGTCTCTTAACGAGGTCATTGGGCGATGTGACGTATTTGGAAGTTCAGTCAAGCGTTTTGTCAAGGAGTTGTCTTCTTACCATTCCCACTTCGAACCAATCTACACTAGGCATGGGCTAACTAGCGATAGGACTTAGCGAAGTGAAAGTGAGAACCATGTTCGTTAGGGCGTTCCTTTCATAGGAAACGTCGATCCTTACCCTACTAAGCTGGCAAGTTTTTCTCGCATTTCCTTTTGCACTTCTTGTTTGAGTTCGGCTCGAACCCGATCCGGACTTTTTTCACCTATGGAAGTCTCACGACGAATTTCAGACCTCATGATCTCATATTTATTTGCTTCGTTCAGGATGAGACTGTATTCAGAGTCGGATATGTTTTCATCGCGTAAGGCCTTCGATAATAGATCGCGAATCGTATTGATTTTCGCCTTTGCCAACATAGTTGTCCTTTCATGTTTAGAAACCTTCATTCCTAACTTCTTAGCTCCAAGGTTCGTAGATGCTGAAATTAATCCACATAGCCCACCAATAACTCCAAGTGGTAGACCAATCACTATTCCAACCCCAGTCAACGCTGCGCCCAATCCAGATCCAGATAAGATCACAGATAGACCTCCAGTTACCACTGCGATGCCATGAACTATTCCTTGAGAACGTGCATATTTCTTGCGCACACCTTCGTAGTGCCTTTCTTGAACTTCGATGTCCGAAAGCATGTCTCGGATCGTTTGCAGTCTAAAGTTCTTTCCAGTGTCGTTAGCGATCTGCGGATAGATACTTGGTGCTGATGGAAACGGTTGAATCGAATCGCCTTCCATTGTACGTTATACATATAACTTACTCAAGCTTCAACACGTATCGTATCGGTCGACCACGGAAGTCTACCACATTGCCTTTCTCATCACGAATCGTAAGGCTAAGACTGTTTCTCATTGTCCCTATAGCTTGCAGGGTTTGGGGATTCGTTATAGGATAGGTTGTCCTTGAAAACCAAGGACCTCGGACCTCTATGCTAGCCAAGACTTTCGATCGTTTTCCCTCTAGGAGTGAGAAACCGGAATCCACCGCATCGCAATAGACATACATTGCGTAGATATCTTTGATCTTAATAGGGTAATTACCAACTTTTAGCAGAAACTCGTTATTCTCTTCTTCTCCACCTTCGACACCTAATAGTGTGTAGAAATTCTTATCGAACTTGATTGGTTTCTTAACTACTATGACGTGGTCCCTAAAGAGGGTATTGCTCTTAAATTCCACGATACCAGCACTACTTGCAGGCTTTAAGGCACTCTTGATTTTCTTAAAATTGTAAGACCCTGGTTCGATTTCGTGTGGGAACCCAATACCCTTGACTTCCCACCTGAACGAGCCCGCCTCTGTTAGGTTCCACCAACTGTTCTCAAAAGCGATCTCGAGTAGCGAAACGTTCTGTATAAGAATAGGGTCGTCGAAGTAGACAGTATGGTCGGCAAATGTTGTGGTGACATTAAGGATCGCCATTACGTATTAAAGGTATAACTATATGTATGTATAGCTTCAACATGACAGATGCATGGCAACAGTTCAAGTACCTATTTCCTAATGCCGTACTTAGTTGGTTCGAATCTACTTCCGATAATGTTAATTTCATTGATCGGGGAATGTCTCATCGCGTGTTCACGGAGGAAGGTCCTCCTACTAAGACGGGAGGTTGTAAATTGATGGGGTGGCTCGGTCGCACTGGTAAGGCTCTAGATGTAGCACTTGGTGGTAAGTCAGTTTACGAGAGCGTAATATTCGCACGGGAACACGAAGGTCTTTCCAAACACAATTGGATAGAAGAAAACGATAAGATCGCAACGTTGAATGCAAATCTATTAGCGAAGTTCAAGAAAAGATACCCACATGCAGATCTTCACAAGTTCTATGCCTCTACGGAAGTGAACGGTCCAGGCAAATATTCGACGAGTATTTGGTTTCGAGATGGAGATTCTAGCTATGTCGTTTACGGCGATGATGTCTCAAAGTTATCTGCAGTCACTCAAAGACGTATCGATGATGCATTGCAGGGAATGGTTGATGGTTTCCCATCTACGTTGACACTAGATAAGAGTGCGAAATATCCTATTCGAGCAGTTCCTTTTACCGAACCGGCACAAGACATAGATCTCACCAAGTTATGGATATACGTCACACCTACGAAGAAGTTCGAAGCAGGCGTTCCAAATATATTCAAGGAGATCGTTGTAAAGCATACGACAGCAAAGGAGTCTCGTAGATGGTTGTCAGGTCCAGATTTCAAATACTGGCCTCAACAACTTAATTTTGCAACGTGGTGTGCAACTTCTGGATGCGGAGTGTCGTTGTTTGACCCCACTTTCAAAACATATCCACCAGTTGTCCAAGGGTTCCTACGATTCCACGTATATTTCACGATACGAAGAATTCTACACGAACTTGGAGCTCCTCTACCTGGTAACCGTGCTTTCAAGCAACTCGACAATCTCTATAGCAAATCAGTCCTTGAGAAATTGTGCATCGAATTCGGCATATCTCGAACGCCAGACTTTCGGTGGGATGGCTTAGGAGACGTTTACGTAAACTCTCATGGAAGAATGGTGAACTATACGAAGAAGTACGCACATAATACTTCGTACTCTGCGAAGTGGCCTGGTGGTGACTTTAAGTTTCCTGAGGAGAGTCGTACGGACTATCAGTTTCCTTTATCGTACATTAGCAATAACAACGGTAAACAATATAATTGGTTTACGCCACCAATCGGTAGAGGTTTGACGAATGCTGGATTGGGTAGATTGAATCGATCTGTCGAAGCTTTCGGATATTGTATTCTAGGCGCTCAAAACGATCTTAACGAATCCATCGTAGATAGTTTCAACGTCAAAGAAAAGTTCAAGAGCTTAGTCGAAGGCGCTATTCTCGAAAACGATTTAGTGGTGAGCTATAAAAACTATCTTACTGCTATAACGACGACGCATAAGAGGCTCGATCTAGCAATAGCTATAGGTGTGCGATTATTGCCAAGCAATCTAGTGTACTATCTTGGTAAGAAAGATGGCTATAGGAATCCAACCCCGAAAGCCACGAAAGATATGATGCTAGGCACTAACGACATCAATGCAGAAGTCAAAGGACGCCCGCTTCCTATGGAAGGCCCACCAGATAAGAAATTGGTGCCGCCTCTCGAGACGCACGAGAAACTAGTTCCTGTACCAAAGGCTGTCCCACAACATGAGATTAATCTCGCAGTGACATCTATTGCCGCAGCTGGAATTGCATGGACGTTGTTTCGTTAACGTCGTTTGTATTGCTCCACTACGAAGACCACTGCTGCTACGATTAACAACCAAATGTTGTTTGCTAAGACTCCAACGACGTCAGCAGCCATACTGAATACGAAACTAGCAATTGGCCCAATCATCTTAGGTAGAATCTCTTCTAACTTTTTACCTATTGCTTTTAAGGCTTTGGCAGTTGTTTTAGCAGCTGCTTTGGCAGCATCTCCAACTCCCGGTACTAGCTCGGAAACTGCCTTTGTCAGATTGGAAACTATTACGCCGATCACAGTACTTACCGCAGCTACCACGCTAATTATACTGACTCCATACTTCTTGAAGATGATTCTTATACGATCCCTAAGTGGCATCCGTTCTGCCAGGGCTTCTTCTATTCGTTCTAGGTCTGCTTGCTCCTCCTGATCGGTCCTTATTTCGTTAGTAGCATTCTCTTTCTGAGTTTCAGTAGACGTAGGGTCTTTGAGTATTTCTTCATTTCGTTCGATCCTCTCACTCAATTGGTCTTCAGCTTCTATGACTTCTTCTACCATTTTTCCTCTCAGAGTTCCTAGGACTCTTTTGAGACCTTTCCCAATCCTCGTATATAACTCGCCCTTCTTGGTGGTCAAAGGGATAGGTTTATTCGTACTTCCATACTCGTGGATAGCGACTCTACCATCAGACATGGTTGCCATCTCGAGAACACCTCGAATTCCCACATCTGGATATTGTTCCCAGACGGTCTCGAACATATCCTGTCTTACATCGTCTGATAAGCCTTGTTTGAAGATCACATCTCTAGCGCTGAATTTAGGAGGTTTCTCATCTTTCAGATTTTCCAGGATTCTTTCGTATCTAGAAACGTTCGAGTCTTTCGGGTCGACGAGTTCATCCAGCCATTCATCGTCTATAGAAAACGAGGTTTCCTGATCCTTTGGTCGAGCGCCTTCTCTAGGGTAATCGCGTATGGTTTTCATGTTGAGCGATTCTCTAGGCTCCACACTTGTCGAGTCTGGAAAGCGATGTTTCCACTCCTCCACATCGATAGCATCGTCATCGTAATCTTTTCTTCTTTCAGCTTCATCAGTTCTTTCCTCATACCTCCCATCAAAGGCCATGTTAGACATAACTATATATATAGTTATATTCAACATGATCTCATCAAAGTTGGATCCCACACAAGCACGAAGAGAGCCTCATGCACTCAAGGCTCCACGAGACTTGTATAGGAAAACTTTCACTCGATCATCTGCCAATCCAGGTGAGACTCTATATGTAGAAGTCCCAAAGCTAGCAGAAGGTGTAGTACTAGTACCTGGCAGCTTAGCGCTATTGGGCGACATCGTACTATCTGGTGGACATGCGAATAACAGAGTCGTTTCGAACATTGGACGCTGCTTGGTCATACGTAGAATCTGTAGGATGGGAGCTGAAACAGTAGAAGACCTTGGCAGGCCAGACCTCCTACAAACGTACTCCGATGTATACCTATCTACGCAGGAGAGAGAGTCGAGAGTACAACAAGGCATTCAATCAGAGAACACGAACAAGCTACGATCGAAAGCTGGTGACACAAGTACTTCGTCTGCTGCAGACAACGCGCTCCTAGCTGCATGTGGTTCCAAGTATAGGATTCCATTAGATGTTGACATTCTGACACAACATGGAGTTCTATATCCATATGCCTTAGAAAATACCATTACATTCGAGTTGACTCTAGCGCCTGCCAACGAGGTCGTAATTGGATCGGATACGACGAAGATAGGTACGTACCAACTTACCAACATCCAACTAGAATACGAAGCAATCAGGGACGGAATGCTGGCTAGTAGTGCATTTCACAAATACGAAATAGGTACTGCATTCCTATACAACTACGCTGTTCACTTCAAGACAGTAGATATCGCTAAAACATCCGATACTTTGATATCTCAAAACGTCAACGTTCCACGACGATCCTTTGCTGGACTACTTCTACTATTCATAGATCCACCTACCATTGGCACGCGAGATAGCGAATCATTCTCGAATCCAGATATTTTGAAGGTAGAAGTAGATGTCAACGGGATTCCCAACAGACTCTTTCCAAGCGGCATGCTTCCCCTAGATTTCTGGGAGGCTGCAAAAGGCTGGTTTGGTACACCCAATACTTCCATGACTCCAAAGAAGTTCTTTGAAAATAGATTCGCTATCCTAATCGATTGTCGCACAGCGAAAGATTCCACCGTTCATGGTGATGGCTTGACACAAACCGGCAGTGGAAAGGACATCGACATTCGCATACATAGAACTGCGAAGGGAAGTGGAAATGTGAAAATGCATATCTATGTCCTTGCGGATGCTCAGGTTACGATATTGAACAGATCTCTGCAGAGTATATTATACTGATGGATTCTCTCGTAGAGCACATACCGTTCAACGCACTCATAGTCGGTCCAACGAATTGTGGGAAGACTGCATTCCTCATAGAACAACTTCGTGGATCATTTCGTGGTAAGTTCGATTACATAGTACTGATCTGTCCTACGTATGCCCACAACAAAACTTATCGTGGATTTGCAAATCGAGATCCTCGTTTCTTCGTCATGTCACCACCGCAGGATGCCATCAATGCCGCGCTACGAGTTTGTTCCACCTTTTGGGCAGGAACCAATACTCTTTTGATACTCGACGATTGCGCTGCATCGAAGGATGTAAAGCTGAGAACCGATAAGCTCGTGGAGATGGCCTTTTCCGCTCGTCACATAGGCATTTCTATTTGGGTGTTAACTCAACAGTATAAAAGCATATGCAAACCTTTTCGAGAAAACGTGGCGGTGGTCGTGGCCTTTCATACAGCGTCAGCTCTTGATGCCAAAGAACGATTTGAGGACTACGGTGGTGGGTTGAAGGTGGATGAGAGGAAAATGTTGACCTCGGAGCTCAAGGCCCACAAGTTCGCTCGCATGTGCTTCTGTCTCCGCCATCCTTTCGAGGTAGTGTTAGAGCTCCCAGCACCTACAACATATTATCATGGATAAAGAAATACTCGAGATATTCGGTGAGGATGTAACAGGCCCACCACCAACCGACCTAGACGTTACGTCAGACAATCGCGAATCACTTTCGATCTTAGCCGCAACAGGCGTAACGAAAGAATACTTAGGTAAGAACTTTTCCCTAGGAGACATCTCTAGACTTCCTGAGAAAGAAGTAGACAAGTTGTATAGGAGGTATCAGGCCGTCCTAGCTCAGCAAGTAACGAAAGGCTTAGTCGACGGCGTGACGCGTCTAGCTACCCGCCTAGTTGCCTACCTAGTACCAATAGATTCTCAAGAAGCCCTGATCAAAGATCTACAAGAAGACCCTCTAGTCCGCAACGAGATCAGTGCTGCAACTGGCCTACTATCGCTTAAGGCAGGTCGCCTTGTAGCTCTAGCTAGCGTCCTATTCCACATATCTGGTCACGTAGTCATTCCTGGTACAACTGTTGAACCTCCACATATACCTACTATATCGAATCAAGATGGAAGGACAGACGGATCAGATAACTGTGAATCCTCCGACGACTGTACCAACTAAGGTAGAAGATCCAAAGCGCGCTACGGCTGGAAAAGAACTACGCAAAGAAAAAGGTTGGTTCGAAAGCGCACCTACTAATGCTGTCTTCGCAGTCATCGACGCAGGCGACATACTGGTCGACATGAGCGCTTTCTTAGTTGGCACAGGCGTCTTATTGTTTTGTACAGGCGCTTTATTGGTTGGTATAGGCGACATACTGATCGAAGCGTTCATTCCTGGTACAACTGTTGAACCTTCACATATACCTACTATATCGAAGCAAGATGGAAGGACAGACGGATCAGATAACTGCGAGTCCACCGACGACTGTACCAACTAAGGTAAAAAACCCAAAGCGCGTTGCAGCAGGAAAATTAGCTTGGGAGAAGGTCACTGCCCGTGCAAAAGAAGCTCAAAGGATGGAGATAGAACATGAAAATGAACCGTCCAAAGAAACTGACGTAGAGAAAGGTCGGTTCGAAAACCTGACTATCCTCGCAGTCATTGGTACTGGCGCTACATTGTTTGGCACGTACTTTGCGTACAAGAAGTATGTAGATGGCAACACGCGAGCTGCCACCGTTAGCATGACACGACCTGCAGCTCAGGCAAAGCTTACGATACTAGACATGGAGTAACACTTAAAGACTCAAGACCATACTTATATATTATGTCGAGATGGATAAGGAATTGATGAAGACGGCAACCGATGCATCTATAATTGTTGGACTCGCTTCTGGTATTGGGTGGATCGTAAAGAAGACTACCAAGGAATCTATGCTTAGCGATCCTTCTTCTTCCCTAGTGAATTACGCAAAGTGGACTGTCGTGATACTTGGTAGCTTATACGCGAAACAATATCTTGAGAAACAAAAGATCATACCGTAATGGCAGCAGCAATTGCTATGACAGTTTTCGGCGCTGTTTTGAATGCGACGGCATTTACTGGTGGTGGCATACTAGCTAGAATGATTGGAAAGGGTGATACAGATACGGAACGAGAGAGACACGATAGGGCCATCGAAAGACAAGAATCTGAAATGACAGCGTATAGAACCGAACGTCAAAGATTATACGACTTTGCACAAAATCAGGAAGGTCTTGAACGCGACGCATACAACGTTCAAAGAGATACCAACAAAGCCTTCGTGCAATCCGATAAGTTACGTAAGGCGCTAGAACGGCTCGAAGGGATGAAAGAACCCCGCTTATCTGACTACTACCGACCCTCAAACAATCAGAAGACTGGCGAGTTGCTCTACGTTGGTGGTGGAATGCTAGGCGCTGGATACGCTATTAGTAGATGGTTATAGAAACGTACTAGGTACTACTACTAAGCTACTACTAAGCTACTACTAAGCTACTACTAAGCTACTACTAAGCTACTACTAGGTTACTACTAGGTTACTACTAAGCTACTACTAGCTACTACTAAGTTACTACTAAGCTACTACTAAGTTACTACTAAGCTACTACTAAGTTACTACTAAGCTACTACTAAGTTACTACTTAAGTCACTACTAAAAAAAAAAAAAAAAAAAAAAAAAAGAAAGGAATGAGGCCTGGTTCTTATTCTTTTCTTCTTTTTTTTTTCATCTGTTGAAGGTTAGAATGTATAGATGTATGATGGATTCTAAACTTGCGAATATCTTCTATGGTCCTATGGGGTATTGGAAAGGTCACTCTGCAATTGGTAAGCTATCGGTAGCAGCGAAAGCATCAGAAGACGTAGCTAGGAGTTGGTTGGAAAAGCAATCTATATGGCAAGTATATCTACCACCACCAAAACACATTCCACGACCGCATTGGACTGTATCGAAACCAAATGAAGTCCACCAAGCTGATTTGATATTTCTACCACACGATCGACCTGGGCGTGGACGGAAGCTATACAAGTACGCATTGGTAGTAATCGACGTAGCTTCTCGATACAAAGAAGCCGAACCTTTTGCATCTAAAGATAGTGGTGAAGTTGCTGCTGCATTCGAACGAATCTACAAACGTAGTCCACTCGAATGGCCAAAGACGTTGCAAGTAGATCCTGGTAGAGAATTCATGGGACGTATGTCTGAAACTCTAAAACTACATGGTACGAAAGTTCAACGAGGTGAGGCTGGTAATCATAGAGCGCAAGGCTTCGTAGAACGAGCGAATAGAACCCTAGCTGAGAGATTGTTTGGGTACCAATATGCACAAGAGATGGTGCTTACTTCAGAAGGATCGGATGCGTGTAGTAGAGAGTGGGTAGTTCGGCTTCCAGAAGTTATCAAAGCCCTGAACAGTGAGGTGACTCGACTTACAGGAAAAGAGCCTTCGAATTCTGTAGTGACGAAACAAGTAGATCTAAAGACTCCTACGTATTCGCGCACTGTTGGATTGAGAGAAGAGCGCCTACCATTCGACGTCTTAGTTCGATATCTCTACGCACCAGGAGAATTGGAAGGGGGTGAAAAACGTAGAGCTACTGATCCTGTGTGGAGTTTACAGATATACGCTATTTCGCGAAGTGTAATATCTTCGGGACAGCCTGTGCTGTACTACCTTGCGAAGCGAGAAGGGGAGAAGGACGCACCCAAACGTGGATTCGTTCGTGAAGAGCTACAAGTCGTTCCTAGGGATACGGAACTACCACCAAAAGGAATTCTGTTTGTACCCAGACGCTAGACAGCGTACTCTATTGGCTTGGTGTGGATTCCATCTGGAAGAACGCGTCTTTTGTCGTAGTAAGCCGATAGCCCAAGCTTCCGTTGTTCGTAGGTTGCCATACCTTCTGGCAATAGTCGGAAGCCTCGGTTCTTCGCCATGTCGATACTACCCTGGAGGGCTGCTTCGAATCGATCCCACGAAATGTCGTTGTGCCGCCTAGACATACCTTTGACGGAATACTTCTTGCTGCCACCCGTATCGACGTAGTAAGCTTTCGAGCATAGGGCAATGGCGCGCTGTCCTTCGAATTCGAGTTTGAAGAGTCCTGGGGTACGACTGCTCCACTTGTCCCAAGCTAGCCATTCCTTCCTATTGGCTTCGAAATCCTCTCGCAGTTCCGATCGTACGACTTCATCGATGCTATTTCCAGAGATGGCAATGTAGGCGCTGTCTGTGTCCATCTGTATGTACTCGAAGTCCTCGCGGTCGATGTACTTATCGAGGAAGTCGTAGTAGAACTCGAGCATACGCAGTTTTGCGAGCTGGTACACAGCGATGCCTACTTGGAAAGGGCGTTTGATTCGGATCTGGTCCTTCCTACTCTCGAGTTCGTATGCCTCGCCAATCTCTTCCAGGTCTTCGAACCAAACACTTCGCAAAGCTTTGTCCACAATCTTCTCGTCTTTTGTATAGACGACCTTCGTTTGGCGTCCCAAGTCTTCGAGCAACTTTCCATAGGCGCTGTTTCCTAGTAGCTTGAACACATCTGCCAGCAAAGCTTTACTTTTGTCTACGTCTCCCATGCGTCGCGCCTCGGTGACTTGGTCCACGAACCATCCGAAGATTTCTTTGGGTTCGTAGTCTATCGTGCGGTAGACAGCAGTGATCACTGCGCCATGGTCTAGATACCAAAGTAGAAGAGGAGCATAGAGTAGCAACTTCTTTCCAGAGAGACTCCCAACTAGCTTCGTTTCCTCACTGCGCTTTCTACCCGTCTTCTCAAGGTAGGCCAACATTTGTGGAGGAATTGCTTCCTTGGGGATTTTCTTGTTGTAGAAGAAGGGGGGCATCTCCTCAAATTTCTTCCACAATTCTTTTGGTATCTCGATGTCTACCTCCGCATATCCAAACCACGCATCGTTTCGTAGACATTCGACAAATCCTTCGGCTTCTAGACCTGGCTCGTCGTAGTGCACAACCTCTTCTTTTCCACAAGGCATTTCTAATTCCATGGTAGAAAGATATAGGGCGTTGGCATCGTATCCAAGAACCTTGCGACACACCTTGGTTCCACCCTGATGACTACGAATCTTAGTCACTCCTGCTTCGTGGCGTCTGGTGAACACTATGCTTGGACCTCCCACGACAGCGTCTTTCAGCATGTGGTAGGCTTCCTTACTTGGAGCGTGCATCTCAGCTCCCCTTTCTACACTACCTCGAAGCAGGAACTGTAGCGAGACTCCTGGGATGGACACTGCGTCTTTCAGCATGTCTACTCCCTTCTCATGATAGAAATCTCGCATCTTTTCGAGTGCCTCTAGGAATGGAACTACGTCTAGGTTGTTGTAGTATCGTAGCCAGTCTGCAAAGGTCTCCATTCCCTTGTCGAGAAAGGTGCGCTTGCAGTCTTCGAACTCTGACCTAGATAGTAGGTGTTCTCTTTTCAACTTCGAACCCCACTCTGGATAGTCTGGTAATCCAACGTGATCCAACTTGTCGGGAGAGTCGAACCACTCATATGGAAAGAAACTCTTTTGCAACTCGCATCCATAGGCAGTGATCCAACGTTCGTAGGAAGTTCCAGGTCCAAGGTAGTTCATCACATCGAGGAAACGGAAATCGGGAGTCAAGAGAAACATAGTGGTGTTGGCTTTCTTTGCTACTCTGACTTTCTCGCATGTGTCGGCAATAGATTCTACGAAATAGTTTCTGATCAGGTTGAGGTCATACCTGCCAGAGTTGAATCCCAATACGGGAACTTGGCTGATCCATTCGTCGATTCTCATCCGTTGTGCCTTCGATAGGGTGTCAAAGGAGAATTCAGGTGTCTTGGGGCAGAACCGTTCCGCAACGACTTCTCGGATTGCTTTCGCTCTTCGTTGGAGTTCTTCGACAAAGGCGGCTACAAGTTCTTTTGGCTTGCGTCGACAGAGGTGGGTTGGCGTTCGATCGTACGTGTCGGCAATTGATACTGATATTGGGACATGGACGTTTTCGATGGTCAATCGGTCCGTTGGTTGTCTTCCTTTCGTTGTATCGAGATAGGCTTCGAAATCGTAAACTATGGCATGTGGATAGGCGGTTTGCGTTGGAGTTGGAACCGGCTTGTTTTTCTTCTTTGTAGAGCAACCCCAAGCCTCCACTACTACATAACCTGCCTCACGTAGACTCTCCGTTCTTTCGCAGGTCTTGCGATAGAGCCTCCTTTCCCTAGGGAAGCATTTCGGGCAGCCATGGAAATAGCATCCATGAAATTGGAAGATGGTTTTCGAAAGAGGTTCGTAGCCGTCGACCGGCGCTCCTTCGATCCAATGCTCTCCACCATGCCCACAAGCTGCGTGATGAATGTGTTGCCCAATCCTTTCGGCTTCGCGTTTCAACCAGCATAGAGCGACTTTGCTGGCTTTGTTAGAATCGCTCTCTGGCCAGAAGGCTTTTTCGTATGCCGACTGGGGTACTGTGATTACTTTTCCGGGGCAAACAATCTTCGTTTCGCCACGACTGCAACGATCTGCGTGGCGTTGAAGGTTCGAGGCTTTTGTGAAGCGTTGCTTACAATCGTTGCATACGTAGATGCTGCCTATCTTGTCGATGTTCTTGATGTAGAAGGCATGTCCATCGTATATCCCAATCGTCATCGTACGCTTGTAGTGGGCTGCATGCCGCGTCAGATGCCAAGCGCCATCCTCTGTAGGTTCGTACACCCGAATACCGATTCCAAAGTGTAACTCGACTTCCTCCAGCTGGTCTAAGGAAGTTCTGGGAACGTCTTGCGTGGGCGCTGTCAGGCGATAGAAGTTCTGGGCAAGTCTTCGAGCTGTGACGCAACACCTATCTGATCGTGCTCCTTCATGCATGGCAAGGCAGCGCCACAGACATAGGTTGTCACCATATCGATCAAGGGCAAGCATTCCTTTTTTCTGGCGAAGCCATTGGGGCAGTGGGCCTGTTCCCAACAGAGGCTGACGATCGATCACAACTTTGACATCCACGTAGATCCAACGCACGAAGGCCCATTGGGTATTTGGTCGATTGATGTTGTCGGGATTCAATCGAGATAGCTCTTTGCTATTGATCCACTCTTCTGCATCTCCTAGGATGTTCACCCATGGAGAGCCGGGGACAGTCTTGGAGAATAGCATCACACGCCCGTCGTTGACATTGCGAATGCGATAGGTGTAGCTGTAGCGCAGGTAGAAGCTGGTGGTTACCTTTGCAACTAACTTTTCCATGATCCTAGGGGTCAAATCTCCTGCCACACCTTGGAAGAAGCGCCATCGAATAGTACGGCGGCCTATCTCCACTCCCTCGAGCATTCCATCTCTCTCATCGAGAATAGCACCTGCCTCTCGAGCTAGACTCCGTGGAAGTGGCTCACTACGCGGCCTCGCCATTCTCTCTTCGGTATAACTATACGTTAGGATATCTCTAACAGATACTCAAGTTTGGATTTTTAGGTGTAAGGATGTTGCGGGGCGAAGAACGTCGATATAACTATATGCTAATCATATCTCTAATAGGTTATCAAGTTTGGATTTTTAGGTGCAAGAATGTCTAGTGACAATTTGGATGACCCTTAGTACCCTAGTAGTATAGTCGGAGTCAAAATGATACTACTTTTTTCTTGCACAAGGACGTCAGAAAGTGGATTCGGGTGAATTTCTGAATAGGATAGTTTAGAAAAATTTAATATCCAGCTAAGTGGACGACCAATAATGGGCCTGTAGGTGTGCCAAACAGTGAGTTGGAGCATTGTTGTCAGATTTTGGGGATGGGCTGGCACGACGTAAATTAAATTTATTTGTAACACTCCTCCCCTAAAAAAATGGTAAAAGCTTTCCAATAGCAAAATATAAATACAAAACAGAAATTTTATTGAAAAACCCCTCTATGATTAATAAGTAATGGTGAAAAACTGTGAATTTTTGTATTTCTTGGTGTGGCATTAGGAGCATGATATTGGATAAAAAAACATAAATTATTGAGGCTGAATGTAGGATCAGTGCTAATGAGAGCTCAGTTGCCAGGGAAACTTTAGCAACCAAACAGCCCAGCACATTGGGTCACATCTAAGTGGACAAAAAGGGGAGGGATGGAGAAGGGAAACACAATGATTGCAATCAAAACATGGAGCAACTGACAGTGAACCTGCAAAACTATGCAAAACAAATATGTACTATGTACAGTACTAGAAGTCCTGTATCAGATGCCAATTAAATGAATCATATTACTCTGAATTTCATTACATCATTGTACTTACCAGATTGTTTGAGGGTATTGTTTGCTGCATTAATTGTCCTTGAACTTATTACTGAAGGTTTGTTTTTATCATTATAATAACCATAGTCAAACCCCACTATGCGCTGATTTAGTTCATCCAATGTTAAGTATTTTGCTTCCATTATTGCATACATTAAAAACTATTTGCATTCATACTGTAAAACTCCCTCAAGAATGTCATGCATTGCATCACCAGGCAAAGCACCAATGACATGAAAATATCTTGACTGGTTAAGAATTGACGAGTGACAAATCCCAAATTGTGAAGTTATATCTATGTCTGAGTCTTGTATCTGCCTACATTGATGGTCATAAGATTGTCTGGTCCTCAATCTGAAATGTCTCTCATGGAACTGCAAATTGAACAAAAATGCATGTTATTAAAATATATTTTAACATAGGGAGTGTTTGATTGATCATATTCCAGAACAATGGAAATCACTGGTTCAGGCTTATTTTGCACTGTAATTAAGCTACTATAATTCTTGCTGACGTATGATACATTTAGTATTCCAGTGCCTAAAAAATCCTGATACAAGTGATTTTATCGTGACCATTCTGCGTATTCTTATTCCAAAATGTGGTCAATCAAAGACATCCTTAGATAATATAAAATTATATATTTGTTTACACTAAATATATACGCAAATTACTTAAATAATTATTAAAATTAAAATAATTTATAATTCAATTAATAATTATTTCTATCTTAAGTTTGCTTATTCTTTCCATGGATTGATTAGGTTTAAGGGAATAATTGTGTTTACATTACTGCAAGGGGGTTGATTTCTTATTACAAACTGCACAGAAACATCAAGAATGTTTAAACCTATAAGTAAACATGCATGTATACATGTATATGGGCCGCATCAGGCAAAAAGGGCCAGGACGACATAATATGTAAATGTTTTTTTAATTGTACCATGTTTCTCATACTTGTGGTGCGATTACAATATGCATCGCGAGCGCCACATTGTGCTACTAACAAGTAGTGTTGATTTCATGAAATTGACCAGTGAAATCGAAGACCAAATTTACGATATTTTTACACGAGGGTGTGATCACAATTTTAGCAGGCGCAAATGATTCCTTATCATCAGACGATTGTTTCAAGGTGTAACTTCTACTATTGCTAAAATCATATTATGAGCTATGGGGAGTAGAATGACTGCAGAAAAGATTTTTTTTGGCCAAAAAGTGATCATCTTGTTCATCTTAATTATTTTTTACTCTTTAATGCCATTAGGTATAAATGAATGTCATACATCAAAATCATCCCCTCTGACAGGATCCCTAATTTTTGTTTTCATATTTGTAATCGGATCCTAGCATCAAAATCACGTAAATTTCACCCCTGATTTTTGTTGTCAATTTCTTGAAACTGACATTTATTGTTAGGAATGAAATGTAGCGCTTCTCGTCAAGAATACAATACAATCTTCAACCTGTTATTAGGAACACCGTTGTAGGAATTATTTAACTTGAATGTCGTCCTGGCCTTTTTTTGCCTGACACGGCCCATATATGCTGTTGTTCTCTATATTTAATTTAATTTATTTGGGCTCAAAAGCTCATAAACGTTTTTCAGAGTTGAAAACGAGCCCCTCAAAGTTGGCCCCGCGAAGACCTGGGCACCGCCATTTTGTTGACATTAATTCCTGTGACGTTTTTTACGTCACTTCGTCCCACTGGAGTCTTGCGGCTAACTTGTAGCGACTTGTTTTCTTTGTAGAATTTTCACACGCTCGGAATTAGAGTAGATTTACATCGATACAGCAGAGCAATTTCGTACTAGAACAAAATCATGAAGACGATATTGTGGGAGAAGTTCAGAAGACTGGGAGGACTAAGAAAAGCTTGTGGAAGGCGAAAATATCAACGAACAACAAAAGGCGACTACACAGCTAGTGCAAAACTGGTTTTGTGCTATGATGTAAAGATTAGCTGTGTGTTTTTGTATGGAACTTGTCAGCCTTAAACGCAAGACTAAGGTAGATTATGACAATATTGATATTGGCACTGCTTTCGAAACTTGTGTATTATTGGAGCTATATAATTTGCGAGTTATCCGGTTCGATCTGTATTGACTGCATGGCTTTGTGCAACTGAAACGAAACACCTGAAAAGTTAAAACCTCCCTGTAAAAACCGATCATAACTAGCCCAACATAGCAGAATATATGCAATGACACAAGAACGAGACACTCGGAGCAATTTTATTGCGAAAATAATTCCATTCCCTTATTAAATTGTGTGAAAGCATTGGCGCAATCAAGCCCGGCATGTTTGTGGTGGAACTTGGCGCGCACGCTTTTTCACAACACATCAGTTAGGTAAACAAAATTAAAATTATGTGGCTTGCTACACCCTGATTATCTCTCTGGGTCAAATTAGACAAGTTTCGATTGCTATGCCAATATCAATATTGTAATAATCTACCTTTAGTCTTGTGACAAGTTCCATACAAAAATACACACAGCGAATCTTTTATAGCACTAGCTCGGTAGTCGCCTTTTGTTGTTCATTGATATTCTCGCCTTCCACATGCTTTTCTTTGTCCTCCCAGTCTTCTAAACTTCTCCCACAATATCGTCTTCATCATATTTTTGTTCTAGTACGAAATTGCTCTGGCGTATCGATGAAAATCTACTCCAATTCCGAGCGTGTGAAAATTCTACAAAGAAAAAAATCGCTACAAGTTAGCCGCAACTCCGGTGGGACAAAGTGACGTAAAAACGTCACAGGAATTGCCCTATATCATTATGACGTCAAATCAAAACAATCTATTGTTTAAACGCTAAGGATCACGGTCGTGGGAGGGGGACAAAACAGCAACAACACAAAGAAAATCGTTATCAAATGCATTTTGTAGAACGTAGAATAGCGGTAACAGCCACCAAATACGGTAAATATTGTGGGATAAACATTGATACGGCTGATATCTGGAAACCAGACAATTCGAAGTTAAATTTTCCTCAGCAGAGCAGATTTAGTTAAAAATTATATTGTTCATGTTGATTCTGTCCCCCTCATAAACAAGCCTGCCATGACGTCATAATGATATAGGTCAATTAATGTCAACAAAATGGCGGCGCCCAGGTCTTCGCGGGGCCAACCAAGTTTTCAACTTTCAAAAAGTTTTATCAAATTTTCATACATTTTTTGAACAAAGTAAATCTGAAAGATGCTTTTCAGCCCAAATGTGTTTTTCACTCAGGTATCCCTTTAAATAATTCTTTTGGGAAAATAGCAAAAACAAAACAAGCATCACTTTGAATATGAAAAAGGTGGAACATTTGAAAGGTACATTTTTAATATAAAAATGGTCTACTTTTATTTAAATCTGTAGAATGTAAAGGAAGAACAGCGCTGAAGTTGGCCATTAGTATCTTGAGGCCACCAAATAATAAAGGGGGAAACAACTTGAATTCTCAAGATGCTGTGATCAAGATAGTAACGGTAAGTGTGGGTTTACAACCACCACCAATAATAACCTGTATATTGCTATTTTGAAATTACAAAAAAGGAATACAAAAGTACTTTACTTGGAAAATGATGTTTTCATGCAAGGATTTGGCTGACTGGATTTATATTTTTTTTTTGTTTTTGGCCACAATAACCCATCTCTGTCTTATTTCCATCCCATGTCTTGGAATGCAAATGGCCTAAGTGCCAATTTTGCATTGGCTCTTTTTTCTCATTTTTTACAAAAATGTATTCTTATTTGTGATTTGGTCATAGATAAAAGTACAGAATATAGCTGATATTTCACTTGCATCTGCAAAAAGCAGTTGCAGTGGTATCGACCCAATGCATTTTGTATTACACAAACACCCTCTCAACAAGCATGATGCAATTTAGAGAAATAGTTGAATAAATTTTAGTGTTTCATTACATCTACATTGTAAGTGAGGTATTGGGGTCAATACTGCAAAAACTACTATTCGTAGATGCAACTGTAAGTGGGATTTACAATGGCAAGCCGCTTTGGTCATCCCATAAATTCAGACGCAAATATTGTAATGATATGGGCTATATAAAACTTAAAACATTTCTGAAATTTTTAAAGTGCCACTACGACGATTTGCTACTTTTCAGTGTCAATAGGTCAATCAGTATTAGAAATATACGAACTAGTAAAAAAATATTACCAAATGGGCATGTTAAACCACAACATTTTAGGAGAGTTTACCAGTAAAATCATGTCCACCATTACTGGAAGCCGCTCAGTATTCAGCGGAAGTGATGTCATACACTTAACACAACCACCTCGTGGTGTGAAATAGTGTGCATAAAAAAGTAGCCAACCTCTCAAAGATAAATAACTTTCTTCTTATGTACATGAAGACGTTATGAATATATGTAAAAACATTGATATGTCAAAATTTGATTGTAGTGCCACTTTAAGAAAGGGTAAAAAAAGGCTTTGGAGCAAGCCAATAGTTTGTGGCACGGAGATGCACAGCATGCACAAAAATATGTACCACATTGGAGAGACAGTCTGTATGCATTATGGGCATTTGCACGAACCTTGCAATTTCACCCTGCCCAGGGACATTGACACAGGATTCTAGTTAGCTTTAAGCTAGTATTCTGTATCATTTGATACTAATTATATAATAGGCTGACTAGAATCTTGTATGGGGTTTACAGGGTTATCCATGTGACCTGGATACCGGCAGCATGCATTTAGACGAATTTAATGAATGTTGTATCAGCTATTTTATGGTACCCTTCTCGGCCTCCTTCATGCATTCTGTAATGTGCATTTATGCATGTCTGTGGAGTAACCCAAGTATTTTACTTATTTTACAGGATCAGCAGTCATTGGATGAAGAAATAAAGAAACTTATCCAGCCCGTAATTGTTCTGTCGGAGGACTTGCACAATTCTGATATTATGTATGTTGTAGCAGAGGGGTTTGTCCTCTGTGAGATCTCCACAAAGAAAGTTAGTGATGCTGTGGTGATTCTTTTGGCGACATATTATTTGTATAATATCAGTTATACAGTTGGCACAAATGTTTTTACTTTTTTAGAGATTACGTTAATGGGCATTGTGCCAGACAAGAGTCTTGTCTCTGTCAATACCATCATTAGCATTCTTTCCAATTTGAACTAGTCTTTACATTATTTTCGCATTTTAGTGTGACGGAAAGCTCTTTGTTGTGATAGCACTTTTGCTATTTGCTATCTTGTTCAACATAATTATGTGAAATATGCAATTTTGTATTGTAGGAAATGAAATGACATTTGATACACAATCACAGTAACACTGAATACTTTCATCACATATTGGTTTTCTCACAAACTCTTGTAAATATGCCTCAATTTTCAAACTTTTGTGAAGCCATGTTTTACTTTAAAAGTTGACTTGCATAAATCTGCTAGTGTAAATGTTAATTTCGAGCTCTGTGTTGATTTAACCAGTACTCTGTAGTTGTGTAGTGGGTTAAGACTATACACGTAGGCCTTTGCAGCTTGTCCTTTTTTAACAATAAGAACATTCATAGAGTTAATGCATGAGGCCAGAAGAGATCATGGCTGGCTTGCATTAACGTTTTTAAAGCTTTAGAGAGATTATTCTATGTCAGTTAACTATAAATAATAATAAGTGATGGTTTGGTTTTACTGTAGCAACATTAAAGAAATCTAGCAAGGGTTTCTGTTTTTAAGGTTTTTTTGCAATGTGTAGTTTGCATTGGGCTTCCACAATCAAAGTACTACCAACTTAAAGAGGCAGCATGTATTAATGAAACCAGATGCAGAGTTCGATTGAAATAATGAATCTCAATGCAAACTATACGTCTTTAATGCAGCCCCATCGTATATAGCTATGAAAACATTGTGCCAGACACATAACAAGGGTTAATAATATTATGTGAGAATAAGTGACTGTTTGGTTGTACTTTTAGCAACAAATTGTCTCGAGTTTTCTGGGGTTGCATTATTTGTTCCAAACAAAGTTCTCTCTGGCAATACCAGTAAGTATTTCAAATAGTCTGCATTATTTTTATAATCAAAGATGACTATTTTACTGAATATCTCTTGTTATTTATAAACTTGATATAATATGAAATATAAATTCCTATTTTGATTACTTGTTGTGTATTCTTCATATTCATGAGAATGGAGAGCATTGGAAGATTGGCAGTGGAACATTTAACCAAAGCAGCTGTTAAAAAAAGACAATGGTAGAAATTGTATGGGTCAAAATGCATTAACAAAAATAGTCTAGTTATTCCCCAGGAAGGGGAAGCAAAAATTGGCCTTATTACTGCCAAAGTAGCACCTTTAAAACTGTATCGTATGCAGGTCAAATTTGGCCCTATTTTTGGGGCCAAAACTGCTCCAAAGTGGCCCTGATTTATGGTGCCAAACTAGCCCTCTTGAAAGAGGGCTGTATGCAGTTCAACATTTTAGCTCTATTATAGAGACCAAAAGGGCCCTAAATAAAGGTGCAGAAATGGCCCTGTTAAAAGGGGGCCGTATGCGGTCTATTTTAGTGCTAAAACTGGTCTATCCATAGTGGCCCTAATTTATGGTGCCAAAATAGCCCTATTAAAAGAGGGCCGTATGCAGGTCGAAATTGTGGCCCCTTTTTTGGGGCCAGAACGGCTGTATCCAAAGTGGCCCTAATTTAAGGTGCCGAAATGGCCCTATGAAAAGGGGGCCGTATGCGGGCCAAAACGGCTCTTTCCGATTTACTGTGTGGTTTCGTATTAAATGGCAAGAAAATAAATTTTCTCTTGTCAAAATTGTTTGTCGATAACTGAACACCATTACGTAAACCATATTATGTTCTAGATGGCTGCTCTATAGACTATAGTAAAATGAAAAATGCTTGCAGGTTAAAGGACTGATTTTTTGTAAAAAGGGAGAGAATTTTGCAGTTTTAAAAACGTGCAATTTTCTTTCTGAAATAGTTGTCAGCTACTGCACCTCATAAAATATGTCATAAAGTCCGTTTTTACTTGACGCGACTCGCACATAAAATATGAACAAACTCTGAAAATGGTTTTACTTCACTCTTCAACAGAAATGTCATGTTCTCTAAATAAGGTAACTTAAGATGTTATTATTATTCTTTCCGAGGTAAAAGAACATTGTAAATATTAATTGTAGTTTGGTATTCCTATATGAAGAAACAATGGGGAAAATGTCCATGTCACAAATTATTATTATATTTCGTAACTTAAGAGTATTATATTGGTTCTTTTCTGTAATTTGTTATTAACAATTCTTCCTTTCTTTGTATGTACATTGAAAATGCGGCATGTATATTTTCCACAATACAATAACAAAATCAGTGCAAACTGAAAACATTTCCTTGGTTTCGTATTAAATGGTAATAAAATAGATTATCTCTTGTCAAAATTGTTTGTCGATAACTGAACACCATTAACGAAACTATATTATGTTCTAGATGGCTACGCTATAGACTAAATAATAAAAACGCTTGCAAGTTAAAGGACGATTTTTTTTGTAAAAATGGAGAGAATTTTGCAGTTTTAAAAACGTGTAATTTCATAACACGCAGAGGCTCGTTTGTACATTGTCTATATTGTAAATCCGACATGTATAATTTCTAAAATACAATATTGCATTGCATGTAACAGTTATTGAAAAAGCTAATTCCAATTAAAAGTGCATAAACAATATTTATTTTCGCGTGAGTTCCTATGTAAGATTTTGTTACAAAACGGAAACAGCAGCTGGTGCAGGATATTTTTTTTATGCAGAAGTACTGCAAAATGAAAAAAAACTTTCAATGCAAAATACGTCATCGTTTCATCGTTCCCGTGGTCCTTCACAAAATCTGATCCTGCGGCATTCAGGAGGAATAGGCCGTTGTACTTGTTTTATGATAAACAAAAAAAACTAAAACGCGCTGGTGCATGTAATTTACTCTGATAAAAATCCGCTTTTTAGCCAATCATAGCACACATTACATCATGGCTACATTATAAGAGTTCCAGTATTTTCTTGTATTGCCAGTTCTGCAATGCACAACCGATAGTTTAGAGACAGTTACAACAATGATTTAATACACTCATTGATGATGAAGAGGAGGTTTGTTCTAAGTGTGGAATGGATAGTGCACCAAAAAGGGAGAAAAGAAAGAGACAAAGAATATACATTGCATGGGTCAAGATGGATGCACATTATGGTTTCATATGTAATTATCAATCATTTTATTTTTTGCATAAAACATTTTTTTTAAACTCAGACAATAAGTGGGAGGTAAGGTGCAATTATCAAGGTGTGCATGTGTATCTCAGTACAATAAGTACATAACGTACGTGCACCAATATGGCAAGGAAAACATTATTAAGTGTTGTTGTTCAGACATCAGACTTTACTCTTTTCCTGGACAGATTTTGTCTTGGCCTGACTGACAAGCCCAAGCAGGAACACTGGTTCTGTCATGACTGCGACACACCCTCGGTGACCACTGAGAATAAGATCCTGAAAGCTACTGCCCGTTCAATGGAGAACACAATCACCGAGATTAAGGACAAGATTAAGGACAAGTACAATGAACTAGAACAACATAACAGGCATGAATGCTTGGAGATACAAGGCATACCGCCACCACCAAGAGATGCCAGGGAGAATACGAACGAGATTGTGAGCAACACCTTTGGACATGACTCTTGCAACACTAATCCTTTAATTGTTATGGACCAGAAGCAGCGCGCAACCCTGCAGTTCCTCTCTCCCCCTTTCCACCCCCCATTCAATGTTGGGGAAAAAAGTGACCAAACCAGTACGAAAGTTTCTCCAAAGCTGTCTGAATATCGCATTTCTTTTCTCATATCAAAAATTAATGTGACGTACGAGTTCGTGACAAGATTATTGGGAGTGTTATGACGAACGTTCTAAACTTGGGCACGTTCGCTGGGCTTTAAAACAGTATGTTTATTGAGTTCAGCTACTCTATCTACACACAAAGTATACTTTGGATTACATTTGATTAATGAGAATGGTATTTCGAGACAACATTCATGTGGGAAAGCGCTCATACATTTTATATTTACGAGGAGTTCAAAAACTATCCCTGCGTAAAGTAACAAAAGAGTGTGAAGTGTCTCCATCTACAGTTCTGAGAATATGTAGGAGTTCCTGTGAAACTAAAAAGGTCAATGGGAAAACGGAGGGCAAGAAATCTCCAGAAGGACAACCAAAAGTAACGGCCCGACAGAGAAGACCTATATTACGTTCCCTGAACTCATTACGGGAACAACAAGGAAATTTTTCATCGAAACGTATCACGAAAGATGCCGGGATTCGTCAAGGGAGTGTTTGTGATCGAACAATACGCCAATTGTACAATACTTGAGAAAGACGGCATTGCACCCTAAAAGGTACCGACTCGAATTGCGTATCTAACTCGCGCGCATTGCAAACTAAATCCCGAGAGGAGCCCCAAGCTACTGCCGTTGCTATGTGTCATTTAATTATTTAGAATCCAAAGGGTTCTGAGGTCTGAGATGGCAAGGACCCCCCTTCTCTCTTAAAATTTCTCTTAAAATTTGCGACCATCCCCAAATAAACAAAGAAAAATTTGGCGCCGAACAACCTATGGCCTACTCCTATATAGCAGCTTCCCCGGTAATTAATGACCAATAACTAACGTTCTGTGGCTTTTTTTGCAGGCTCGCGTAAATTCTTCTTCCGATGATGCGGATGGCCCTCAACAAAAAAGAAACCTGAATGGTCTCCCATTGACTTCCAATGGATCTTGGAAATCAACAATCTCATGAACATGATGTTTGGCGGAGATTCCCTTCATTATGAACAAGACTCAGGGGAAAAATGCGTTGCAAGCCCACTGAACGAGCAGGAGTATGTTTACGACCACGAACTATGGAAACTCGACTTTGCGAAACTAATGAACTGTACACCAGCTGAAAGTGTTGAACCTGAGACGGAAGTGAAACAGAACAAGTCGACGAAAGTTACGAAAAGATGTATTTTTCCTGCTACCCAAAGGACTATTAGACAAAAGCCAGACCCCGAGGAGCTGAAACTTTGTATTTCCAATACAGTCAGCAGACAAGAGTTATCGGAAATTCGTCTTCCTATGGTTGATAAGGGGATTATGGAAAATGATGTTGGTCCTGTATTTGGAGGTCTACAACCAGCAGACGCGTTATTGCTTGATAAACGTCCAAGCCAAAGTGTTACCAATGTATGTACAAAGCTAATGAACACATGTCGCTCCCAGTTGACAAAGGAGAACACTATTCACCTAAATGAATCGAGTGATCCCACTGGTGTGACTGTTGGTCATTTGAGAACTTTCGACAGTAAGGGTATATCAATCCTCGAAAGGTACTGCTCTGTAGCAGATATGCAACGTGTTTATCGAGATGAGATGAATTGGTTAAATTTCAGTCATCCAGACCGTAGCAAGGATGTCAACGTTGAACGTATTCGTAGCGTTCTCCAAACAAGCCCGTTTGACTCAAACCGCACCATAACCTCACTTGATGGGCTGAACATCGACTTCAAGTCCCTATCAACGTTGGTAGGAGAACGATATATTGATAATGTTGTTATCAATTACTGCCTACGGAAAACCGTGGTTACTCAGATTAATCCTACGAATGGTAGTTCAGTCCTCTGCCTGCCAAGTGAAACATTTGTATGGCTACAGAATGACGCAAAAGACATCAAAGACATCATAAGGAGAGATGCTACCAATCCTGAACGCATTAAATTGATTCTTATACCACTTCATATGGTACCATCACACTGGGGGTTAATATGTGTGGATCTAGAAAGCTGTAGCGTTTGGTTTGACGATGGAATGTCAAAAAGGCCTCCAGGAAACATGTGTCCATTGATAGGCAATTTAATAAGGATGTTTGAGGAACTATTTCCTAATACGCACCGCTTTAATGGCGTCATATCGAATGGAATTGCATCTTCAAGCTTCAAGAGACTGGGAATGCCACAACAGTGCGATGGAAAGGGCGAAGGAAGCGGGAGTTGTGGGATGGGTGTGATTCTGACAGCCCAAGATATCATCCAAAGCGAAGAAGTACCACCTAGACAGTTTACCTGGTGTTTCAGAGAATCTAGCTACCACAGAAAAGAACTAATGGCATTCATTCTCAGCTAGTTCGAGTTTGACTGCCTGGGTAGGCCAAGTGCGAATACCTGCAGCTCACGAGGAGGGGGGGGGGGGGGGGGGTTATTATTAGAAGCTCTGACTGCCTGGGTAGGCCAAGTGCGAATACCTGCAGCTCACGAGGAGGGGGGGAGGGTTATTATTAGAAGCTCTGACTGCCTGGGTAGGCCAAGTGCGAATACCTGCAGCTCACGAGGAGGAGGGGGGTATTATTAGAAGCTCTGACTGCCTGGGTAGGCCAAGTGCGAATACCTGCAGCTTACGAGGGGCTGGGGGGGGGGGGGGAGGTTATTATTAGAAGCTCTGACTGCCTGGGTAGGCCAAGTGTGAATACCTGCAGCTCACGAGGAGGGGGGGGGGGTATTATTAGAAGCTCTGACTGCCTGGGTAGGCCAAGTGCGAATACCTGCAGCTTACGAGGGGCTGGGGGAGGGGGGGGGGGGAGGTTATTATTAGAAACTCTGACTGCCTGGGTAGGCCAAGTGCGAATACCTGCAGCTCACGGGGAGGGTATAACGAACTTAAGAGAAAGGAATAGTTTTTCGAATAAAGCGTTATATATATGGTTCCTATGTGGTTATGTCTATTTTCATACACAATTAAATAGGAAACTTATTCTATATTCTTCCCTTTTCTTCTCTGTTTAATGAGGGGCCACAATGCGGTTTGCTCTGTAGTGATAAGTTTCCAAACGGAAAATGAAGATCATCCTGATACTTAGGTGCGAAACTCTGACTGCCTGGGTAGGCCAAGTGCGAATACCTGCAGCTCACGGGGAGGGTATAACGAACTTAAGAGAAAGGAATAGTTTTTCGAATAAAGCGTTATATATATGGTTCCTATGTGGTTATGTCTATTTTCATACACAATTAAATAGGAAACTTATTCTATATTCTTCCCTTTTCTTCTCTGTTTAATGAGGGGCCACAATGCGGTTTGCTCTGTAGTGATAAGTTTCCAAACGGAAAATGAAGATCATCCTGATACCTAGGTGCGATTCGTTATTCTCACATTTTCATTGAAAGGCACTGGCATGTGAGCTATGTAAGCTTCCTTCCGTTTACGTATAAGTAATAGCCCAAATTCAAGTTTCCGTCCATCTGATTGGACATATCAAATGAACATTTCCTGCTAATAGAAAATGTTTAAGGATATTCAAAAAGCTCGCGTGGTTTGTCTTCAGTCAGTCATGGCGCGGACTAATGACTCTAGAAATGTAAGTGAAAAGCAAGCGAATTATTTTAAGAAGATAAGTAAGTTACAGAAAAAACGTAGAAAGGAACGAAAAAAAGCGTCTGGACATGATTCGGACCCCAAGGAAATTGAAGTATCGGCCCGTAACGTTGCTGAAGCTTAGGAAACTGTCGAAGTATTGGTTCCTAAACCATCATCGAAGGCATTGAGTCCTGAACCGCGAAAGAGCATCACAGATAATGGAGGTCAAACCCAGTTATCAAGGGGTAGAAAGATGGTTGAGGCTGTTAGAAAGAGGGCAAGCACAAACGGACCTAAAGAGCAATACGTGAAAAGGGTCGCGGGGACAAGGTTTCCTGAACAAGAAGCCAAACGCACGAAACTTTGCGCTGATGCCAGTTTACAGCGCCTCCGTCTGCAAACTCCAAAAGTGTCTACAAAGCCTGTTGCAAGGGAACTCAACCCAAATCTGATAAAAAGAGAAGGACAATTTATAGGCGAGGGAACTTATGGCACTTGTTATGCTGCTTCCTACAGAGGTTTGCGGGTGTGTGTTAAGGAGTACAAGGACTGCCTGGGAAAGTCGGAAAAGAAGCGGTCGCAAAAGAATTTGGAACGGGCGGCACTACGGGAAGCAACCACTATCCTTGGTTTGGGTGACCATCAATGATGTACCAAAACTTTACCAATTATGCTCGTAACCCAGTTTCACGGGCAAGCAGACGAAAGCCTGACAGTATACAAAGCTGTCAAGAAGAGGCTTCTAGCTAAAGAAGAATGGGATAGGGTTTTGTTTGAAGTAGGGGAGGCTCTCGAACATATGCATCAGCGCGGATATTTGCACTGCGACCTGAAAGGGAACAACATTGTGTTGGAGAAAAAAGACGGCCACTATTCCCCGGTAATAATTGACATGGAGCAAAGTATAAAGATAAAAGACGCAGTAGTCTCTAAAGCAAAACCGCGTTATACACATGCAAACTACCGAGATTCCCATTTTGCTATTGAGTTGATCAAGGGTGAAGGAAAGCCATCTACTAGCAGTTATGCTTATTCGTTTGCCAAGTTGGTAGAATATGTGTATTCTAAGAATGGGTTTAACCTGGATTCGATTGTATTAAATGCTATTACTGCTCGTGGACACTACGACCGACCCGCTTTAGAGGCCATTAGAAAGACTCTAGCTGCAGTAGAATAGTTCACTTTTATTTACTTCTTGGTTAGTATTAAACCATGGTTGTATGGTTTTGTTAACTTTTGTATGGTGTGTTGTTTTTATCTTCCGTAAACCTTCCGGTTAGAAAAGTTAGCCGAGTATTCATCTCGCGAAGTCAAGAAACCGGTGTTTAATAAGGTAGAAACGTAATCATGTATCACCTGGATTTTGTCCATCTGAACCAAAATCCCCGGCGTACGTCTGTTCAGTGACCAGCACCCGTTACTGTATTATTACTTATTTCACTTTTAGCAATACGGAGTTTGTGCCAGAACTATGTTTATATATCAGTCAGAAATAAAGAAGTGAATACAGTCATGATATGTTTATTTATTCTTGAAACTCTTAAGTGCCAAAAAGCACTGATAACGATAACTTAACTATCAATGTATTTATCTTGTTGCCTAGTATACCATCAACTGCTCATTAATACAACAGTTAAGCTACTGCCAATAGAAGTTAATTGAAATTTAAAGGAATTTTGATTACTCGCTGTTTTGAAACGTTTTTTAAACCTGTTTGTTGATTCATTATGTACACGCGTGCTTCTCAGTGAAAAGTATAATCTTCTAATCAAAAACTGCTAACTTTCATTTAATTTTAAATCAAAGGCATTTTGAGAATACACTCCTTACACATATCTACAAAGTATTTCGTTGATGCATTGTTTACACGTGCTTCTAAAGTTGTCCAGGAAATGCGTGGTTTAAATGTTTAGAGCTTAACATGCTCCACAAAAAATCGTATCCTTACGTGACCAAAGTTGGAAAAAGAATAAACGTTCGGCCACCATACCAGCTGGAATTCTCGTGTTCTTGGCCATTCACCATCCTCGCACACAAGTCGTCTTCTCGCATCAGGTCTTGTGTCTGTAGCTTCTGCAGATTCAGCCCCGGCACCTCTCCATCTTGTATCGGCTCGTGCTCGTGCTCTTTCTAGCTTTTCTTTGGCACTTAGACCTTCAACTTGCGGCGACGAAACTTCAGAAAGACCTTTAAAATAAGTCTTTAGCTTGAGCGGCACAGATGAACGATTAAATAGGCACTGCAATGCAACTTCGTCGTATACATTATAGTTCATCCTCGTGGTTGTAAAACATAATGGCGCAGGATGTCGGCTTTCACGCACTGAAAAGGGCTTTTCGAGATTGAGATCCAAAAGCATCTGACTAAAATGACAGATCAATCTTTAGCCACTTTTGCCGTAGTTGAGGGTTCTGCCAAGAGTTTATTAGCTCTGCAACTCCGCCAACAAATTCTTTGTAGGACGCTTCTCTTGCCGGGAGGATTGACTTTGGAGCTGGAAGGCTTACTGGCTGATCGCATAAGTTGTAGAACAGCAGTTCACTTGATACGTATTGGTGGCCTTTTAGGATTGAGTGCTTCCGTAGTGATCGGCAGGTTGCAAACGATCGACAGCAAACAGGACATTTTACCTTAAACGTAGGCATAGTGCTTTACTTGAGATGTTCAATAGGCGTTCAACTAAACGTAACTGGAACAAATATGGTTTGCGTTGTGATCAAACACAAGTAACCGGAAGAGGAGTGGTTTGTGTTGTGATCGAACACAATAGTCCATTTAATTTAAATCCAGTAATCAAATGCCGTAGGACGTACTGCGCTTCGGTATCACATGTTCACCAAAACGCCTCGTAAGCTCAGAAGTGTCGTTTTGATTGTCACTTCTAACACTTTCAAATCACATCATACTGTGATTTCGGTAAAAGGCATCATAAGAATGTGGAACTCAGTTCCAGATTGTATTGTTATGCAAATTAACTACTTGTAGAAATTTACCTGGATGCGGCTCCTCATGTCCGGCATCCTGTCTCCCATTGCTTTAACGAATTTGTCGCACCAGAGTTGAGCATCAATAACACGCCTGGATTTGATGGCTTGTCCTACGCGATTGCTCACCCCTTTTCAAAGTCGCGCTTGAGGTTGTGAAACCTTAATAATAAAGCAAAGTTACTACCGAAAAATTATCAAACTTTAAATAAAAACAATCATTGTAAAGTGATCGAAAACACACATATTACACACAAGACTAATAATGATGCCATGGTGCTCACCTGCCATTGCTTATCCCATGAGAACGTTTCTATGCCTCCTGGCACACCTGATCTTCTTCTGACATACCCCAGAAGACCTTTAGAGACATTTCTAGTTCTTCTGGCGTCAAGACCTCCCGATACAATTCTTCTTACAACAGTTTATTGGGTTGGCTATCAGTTTGTGAAGATATGCTCCACTTTTGAATTTTTCAGCCTTTTTTCTCTTCACGGGTGTTTTGGTTTTCGACGAAGGTACGTGAGGTACATGTACAGTAGTAGCAACTGTCTCAGCAGGATCATCTTCAGGCTCGCTCAACAACCATTCGTAGTCTGTGCCTGTACTACATTCATCATGCAAAAACGAATCCTAAATAAATGGACAAAGCGTACCCTGTCAACAACAACAACATGGCTAAACTTATAACATGTACTAGATGTAAATTGAGCGTCCATGTTTTATCGGATTTACAAACTCGAGCAAGAGGCGACACTCGTAGAGCAATATTATATAGTGGTGAAGATCCCTCGGCAATGTTTTAAGGCCTTCCATGCCGTCTAGCTCCTTAAGAAAAATGGGTCCATTCCGGACCGGTCAAAAATTTAAGCTAATTCGAATAATTACCTTACTTTAATTAGCTTTACCTCCTCATCTTCGTCCATTTCGTCACTCCATTCAGTGCAGTTATCAATAGATTCGTCATCAGCCATTACCTTAATTTATAAGAGTTATATAGTTGAAGTTAGTTATTAACTGTTGTGATGAAAAGCGTGAATAGATTTCAGGTTATACTTCGCATTGGCTCAAACGAATAGAACTAAGTGACAGATCAACTTACGTTAACACATGAGCTCCTAACCTGTACGCTAAATCTCCCTTAGTAGTCTTGGCACAGCGTGGAAGCTGAATATTTCCTGTAGATCTATCGAAGAAATACATTGCAAATCAATAAAAGAACATTTATTTGTCTTAGGCTTAGATTCAATTAAATTCGGAAACCTACCTCAGTTTGTAACGAGGATGTACATATCAGAGGCACTGCATAAACACTGAACCAAATGATCTGTGGCTGGGAAACCTCTTCCACGGGACAATTTTTTTTCAGTATTGAAGCGCGAAGTTCATCAATATAAAGGTCTACAAGAACCAAGACAATTAAAACTAAAAATCCCAAACCAGAGTTTGATTTATGTGAAGAGATCTCTCGATGTTCGAAGCGCAGTATTTTTAATTTTCATATTTGCCGCCAACTTCTATTTATTACGGAATACTGCACGCCTACTTTATCCATTTTATTACCTATTGCATGAAACCCGGGATGATATCCTTAGTTAGCCATTCTAAAAGTTCAGCTAGCGAACTGTCAATTGTATTGTTGCACATATCACGGTATCATTGGGTTAAAACAGATACTGTCCTCACGATGATGTCACGGTTAAAACCTTTTTTTATTATTCAATTCGCGTCTTTTGTAATTATGCTTATTTGCGTACTATATACATTACTCTACTGATTATTTGATATATCTGCAATAATCTCCAAAGCCGGAGCACAAGAAAATCCATGTTTCGACTGGAAGTGACGATTCTCTTCATAATACCTATAATTTATAATACCAAACGTTATTCCATTTTAGGAGGATATCAACGACTACAGATATCAGATTGCTTCCAGGGTGATGGCTGGCAAGTGGAATTGATTGGAATATGTTACGTTCTCAATTACTAAATCTTTGGGAACCGGGCCCCGAACCGCCATATTTCCAAAGGAACTGAAGATTGTGATTCACCTTGAATTAATTAGTTAGTAGATATATTGCCGTTAATGCGTTTCAGTAGGGTTGGGAAGCAGTTTCCAGTGCTTCGTTCTTCAAAAAAACATGTAGGCTAGCTGTTCAAAATCATGTAAGATGACCCGTCGTCTCGAGCGTCAACTATACCTAACTATACCTCGGAGCAGAGGACAATAAGTCAACAGCTGGGTTGGGTAAACTGCTGCTTGAAAACATTCTGTCTTCGACTAAAGAATTTCCAATCTGGCACATTACGTACTTGTCATATGACATGTAAAAAGACGATAGCTGAAACTGAAAAACCATCAGTGAAACAATTGTATCTATCAGTTCAATGTAGCGTTTCACTAAAAAAATCATTAGTCATGACAAAGGCACTCTCGGATGAATATATTCACCCCCGGTTTGCATTTGGGAACGGAAATTTCTCATATAAATACTGTTACTGTCAGATGTAATTTACATATAAACTCTGGGTTGTGATCTTTTTGGGGTGTCGACCTATGGTACTATTCACACAGCCAGGGGGTTTGAATTTGGGGAAAGACAATTTTATACATTGAATTGCATGTGTAGTTGTCAACCACTGCAGAGAGTGACAATTGACATACTCCAGAACGAGCACTTGCCGTCGATAAAGCGCGCGATAACTTCGCCCGCTTCGGGTAGTACTCAAGGAGGATATCAATACCTTCCCAGAATTCCCTGCGCCAAACTATATTATCAACCGAACGCGGCCACGTGACACGATCATTTCTCAAAGATGGCCGTGCAGCTAACACTCACTACTGATCACCCGTTCGATAGCCAGCAGCTTATTTACCTGCACTGCGTTGATATGAATGAGGAAAACTTCCTACCAGTTAAAGGCTTCCCTTGCCTGGAAATTGATTGCGTGTTAGCCCATTTCAGTTTCCCTAGTTCGCTAAATATTCGGCGGGCGTGCTTGATTCTCTGGGAGGAAGAAACCGAAGCGAAACTGCGAGACTTGTGTTCCCCTGCTCTCATTGAAGTTACCAGTTGCTGTCGCTTTACGGTAAGTTGAATCCTATCTTCCAATTTACCTAACACTAGCTTTATAATCAAAAGACTAGTTAATAGCTGCTAAGCTTTGTAAAACTAAAATTCGTGCCACGAGTTGTGGTTGTTTGAATCTGGTTGTTTTGTTTTCTTTCGAAAAGTTCACACATATCATTGCAATTTCAGCTTGAAAACGACGATAAAGCTACTTGCATCCTCGACTTTGATGTACTTCAGGCTGCCAGTGGAATAAGTGCACCACCAAAAGCGAAAAGGAAAGCAGATATCAAAGGAGTCGATGAATTCGTGGACTGTACTCCTTGGTTGGACATCGATATGTGCGACTGTAATTGCACAAATTACGAGAAAGGAGCACTGGTGATGTGCAGAAAGTCAGGCCAAGCCCAAAGTGAAGTCCCTTCTGCTGCAACCGAGGCAGAAAGTTTGTCGGATACTTCCTCAACTGCGGAGGGCGATATAGAACAATTGTTAGATGGGGAAATGGATTCTGGAAGCGAAGAGGAGGAGGTCCTGTATACAGACACGTTGATTTTGCGGGGGAGCACTTTCCACGAGGAATGTCAAAAAGCTCTAAAAATTGCTCGAGAACTACTTCTGTCAAAAAATGACGTTCCTGTGCAGCTCTCATTCGAGCCTAACGATCTTAAAGATAGGAACGCTATTATCGTGGAAGTGAAGGTGGCGGCGGATTCAAGCTGGTGCAAAATAGGCTACATTTCGAAGGAGAGAATCCCTAAGTTTACTGCTGCACTTCGACAAAAACAAATCAGGGAGATAAAGATGAAGTCAATTAAGTGCCAATACATTATGTCAGACCATCCTAAATGGACCTACATTCCAACCGTTACTGTTACTAAGAAAGACAAATGGCTGCCAATTGATAACAAATACAGATACAATGATACCCTGTAGACCTCTCATGGCTACGCATTTGGGCATTTCATATCCCCTAAACCTACTCAGAAACCGGTGAACTTTTTATCTGGATCTGTACCTATCATTCATCAATCAATATTAAGCCGGCAAAAAGGGGGGGGGGGGTGTGGCAAGGGGAAAGCATTTGATCGTCATGTTCAAGGCATTTGATTTTTATCACAGGGGGGGAGGGTTAATAGGCCACGTAATTGTACTGGAGAGTAAAAACATGTTTTTTGTGTGCAAAAAGGGTGTAAGCGAGTCCTGATCTGTGTGCAAAAAGGGCATAAGTGAGTGATCACACTCAATTCTTCTTCTATGGGAGAATTTAGAATGTGATCAGGTGTCACTTACGCCCCTTTTTCACACAATCCTTCAAATGGTTTTGTACGAGATCAGTAGTGTTCTTATCAAAACCCATTTGTGAATGCTATTTTCCACCTTAGCCGATTGTCGATCTTTCCAAAACTGTGTTTTTGAAGATAGCTTGCTCTTCAGCATCCATGGCAATGCCTTTCCCATGGGGATCATGAGCTCAATTCATTTGTTAATGAAGTATTATCAGTACATGACTGTTAGCTGCAAAGGGCCTATTGAGGATTTTGCAGTACCTTTGGCATGAAATACAGCATGGGTCGATTTTGACATAAAATTTATGCCCAAGGGTGGGGAATTTAACCATCGAAATCACCAAACCCCCATCTTAACATTGATCAATGCATTATGTATTTTAGTAACATCAAAAAAGCAACTTTGGTATGCGACAAAGTGACTTTGTCCCGGATTGTAGCTAGTGATAATTATAGGGGAGTGAACACAAGGACAAATTTACTTGGAGTTTGCATAACGTGGATACAAAAAATACTGCAAGAGGCTGGAGTTAGCATTGCACTGTGCATTATATGCGTAATTGCTTATAAAGACCTAAAAACACCAACGAGGTAGGACCAGAGTTGTTTGTGAGTTATGAACAAGCAACCTTTTTAATTAGGCATATAATACAAAAAAATAGTAATTGTTCAGTAGCAGTGTGCATACACTGTAGGCTGTCTATGTCTTGGATTATGCATCAAGCCAGTTTGTTTTCTTGAATTAGGTTGTCCAGGTGTTAGATGCCAAAACAGGATTCATGATAGATATTATTGCGTGTAATATCATTTTGGACTGTAAAGAGTCTAAGAGTACATAATATCATATGAACTTTCTTATTATCTAGCCCCTGTGTACATTTCTTTGAACACTTTTGTAAATACAAAGAGTTTATATTATTGTAAGACATTATTGATGGGTCTATATACATTAATAAATTGAAGCAATATGCTTAGCAAGATTGCTCAACTCCCTTAATTCTTGCATTTGCAAATGTGTAACTTATGAATTTCAGTTATAAATGCAAAAAACTGTTCATTCATACTAAATGAAAAGGGACCTTATGAAAAATATTTTAAAAGTCCAAGAAAAATGCAAACGAAATCCTAACTTCCCATACAAAGCCTTGTATTTTTGGAACTTTGTGACACATTTTTCTGTGTAACAATATGAAATTTGGCTCAACTTTGCATTTACAATGTAGATATGTTGCTCGGCCATATATATAGCCTGCGAAAACAGCCAAATCTTTGTGCTCCTCCAACAGGCTCCCCAAGAAGCGTCTGCGACTCGAGGGTACAAATTCCATACTGATGATGTCATCTTCCCAGAATCCAGGCAAATATGAATAAATTAAAATTTAATTCAAAGTGAGAGTGCCGGCAAATCTCGCTGGGTATTTTACATGAAATTGCCGCCTACTTTGATTGAAAAATTAGGAAAAACGTGATATTTGGCGCTCGATGCTTGCCTACTCTTCAAGTTTTGCCACTTACTTCAAATGTTATTGAAAACCCTGACAGATATTTTATTTGAATGTTTTTAAACGTTGTATCGAAGTATTGATCCTACGTTTGCTTTGCACTTGCAGTTTGCTGAAAGTTTTAATTTATGCCCACAAGACAAGTGAATCGGCCAATCAGAAGCTCTGCCTGGATTCTGAGCAGATCCAATGTCATCAGTATGGAATTTTTACCCTTGAGTCACAGACGCTTCTTGGGGGAGCCCGTTGGAACGAGCGCAGAGATTCAGCTGTTTTCGCAGGCTAAGCTATATAAAACTGTAAATAAATCAAGTTTGACAAAATACTGCATAAGGTCCCTTCGCTTGGCATGTCTCACTTTACAGTGCTATCAAACTGCATGTATGTACAGTATATCCTGAAATTAGACACCGCCCCCGTATATTGCATTGATAGCCTGGTGCAGTACAGGTGGTAAGCTGCTGCATCAATCCAGTATTTGGCTTTGGTGTTAAATGCTGGCCACTCAATGTTGGAGGACTGCAGGTCTTTGTGGAGGGCAACAAACTGTATCAGAGCCACATTTTCCTTTCTTAACCAAGGAATTTTGGTACGCTTTGGAGATTTCAATAATCCAGATGGTGACTGCCTCACTCCCCTCAAGTGACTTATGCAGCTTGGCCTAGCCTTAGGTGATACCTTTAAGCAACAAACACACATACATTATATGGACTGTAAAAATTCGATTTAGTACCCTTTCCCCTTAAGCAAACATCCCCTCCCCCACTAAAGGCAAATTTTGTAATAAGCACCCCTTATTCCAATAAGTGCCCTATATTGTGTTATGACTCCTCATGTACAAAACAGGTCAGATTGGTTTCGGCTCTTAAATTTCTACATCAACTACACACCCCCCAGAGAATACTACATATTTCTATTTACAGCAACAGGGCAGCCATTCATGCATACATGTACTTGGGATCAGGGAAGTGAGAGGATCACCTCTGAAAATGATAACACGAAACACTTCCCTGGCCACTTTTTTGTCCTTATACAGAAGTCATTCTACCCAGGCTGTATGAAATAATATAAAACAAGAGTAACTAACCGATTCCAGCTGAAAATTGAGGCCTCGCCTCGACGATCTAGTGCTTGTGGAACGAGTTGTGGAGTCCAACCTCTTCTTTTGTCTTGCTGGTTTATTTGGTGTTGCCCCAGATTCCACATAACGCCGCTTCCTGTTTTTCCATACAAAAACCAAGATTCCATATGTCTAGAACTAAACCAAACAAGTAGCAGTTGAGTTTAAGCTCAAATAAAGCGATCGGGGCTGCGAGTTTCCCAATAATCGCCATATTTCATATCAGTTCTTCTCCGAATCAAGGCCGTTTCGCGCCAAATTTAACGTTCGTTTCAGTTGTTAATAATTCAGTAAATCGTGAGTACACTAGAGTACACTAGAGTACATTCCAATCCTATGTGTTGTGTGACACTTGAATTAGGCTACTGGGGTATAAAAACCCTTATGTACTGCATGGTTGAGGAACAAAGCTCACTTTTGTCAAAAGGGTCAACACCGTGACGGTTGAACAATGGAGTCTGTTGTGTAAAGAAGCACAACAAAATCGCAACGGATCATCGCTCCATTTCGATTATGAACCATTATAAACGCTTCAGTCTGATCAATAAATGACAAAGAAATGAAGTGAAGATAGAAACTCACCATAACTCGACCCAAGTACAGAAAAAACGATGCTTAAAACAGGCGGCTTTTCGCGGGTAACTCCAGACTTCAATAAACAGCGTGACGATGTGAGAGCTGAAACGTGCGAGCGCACAGGGAATTCTGGGTTGATATCCTCCTTGGGTAGTACTCATTTAATACTCTCAGAGTGAAGATCGAGTTTTACAGAGACTCAGTATTATAACCAGATCTTTGTTGGTTGTGTCTCTCTGCAATTCTCATCGATCCACTGTTCAAGTTTTAATGAGTTGTGTTTACTCACGGAGATGGTTTAATTGGATCCAACAACTGTAATCCGATCTTAAAATGGTTTTAGCGGGAAGTTGGCGCACCCAGCCTCGTGAAACTGATGTATATGAATCGAAGGCGACTGTTAACTCTGGTTAGTGATGGAATCTGATTTAGGCATTTCTACTCGCCGACTGTGGAACAAAGATTGGTAAGTAAAAATAATGTAAAGTTAACCACCAGGCCATGCACCAGATAACACTATAATGCGTTATTTGTTTATTGAAAAGTGAAAGGGGTACAGTCAAGTCGCAAAAGTACCGGGAGTTCGTTCTTTGTTTGGGATAAATTGTCGAAATATTAAAATAGCTTATTTCAGTGTCAACCTTAGCACACAGCATTGCCACATAAGCCTCGTACGTAATTCAATGATTCTAGTGACATCGATCAAACATCGGCACTACATGTATACCCTTATTACTTATTTACCTATTATTTAGAATATGAAATATCGCTATGTGCTAGTGAACTGCCTTGAAAGTTTTTGAGTCGAGGGAAGTGTATGTGTCACTTATAACTCATATCTGACGATTTTCATGACCTCGGTATATAAGAATTTAGATTCCCTACGTGTGTTTTAGTGCAGGGCCACTACAACCATTATATTTACGATTAATTTCATGTTAGTGATCAGTACTAGCAACAAGTTTTGAGTGTTGTGAGCAATTAACGATTTGGCCGCGCGAAAGTGACCGAATTAAAACACCAATGTGAAAGTACTAAGCCTGTTAAAGTTAAATTATGGGTATATATTCTACTAATTTAGTATTAACAATTTATGATATGCTACACATTTGCTCTCCTGACCGATAGTTTATCTAAACTTTGCTCATGTCAGGGACGCGGCAAACTAACACTTGTCAACATTTGTGACACGATAATGAAGTGGCGAGGTGAGGTCATAACAGTTAATCGGATGAACCACGCGCTGACCACCAGAGAGATTTATGCGGTGTAGTGAGTTTACTGATCTAGGTAGAATATATAGTGTGTGTAAAGATCGATCGAATCCTCGGGAAATGCCACTGAACACAAAAGATTGACGCTTCCTGAACGCGCTCTAAGGTGGAGATAGGGATGTAAAAAAATGTAAGGAAAGCCCTTCGGAAATCCAAACTCCTATTGAATTTTCCTCATCGAACCACTCCGATAAGTGAAAATAGCTGATCCGCTTCACCAAGTTAAGGTGCAAAAATTGTCTGCCCTCTCGCTTCCCGAGAGCGCTCCAGTAAAGCCGAAAACTAAGTAGTTTTCAAAGTAGTCGAGTTGTAGGAAGTCTTTGAAAGTAAACAGCGAAAACTCGAGGCTCCAACAAAGAGAAGGAATATCAGATGAATTTCGAGTCTTTGTGCGCGGAAATGGAAGTTCTAAACAAACCGCTCTGGTTTGATTTTTAGAACTGAGCTCAGTTATATTTACGACAGATAAGAGGCAGTAACTGGTTATAACGAGTTTCTCAGGTAATCAAAAAAATATGCCAAGATAGGACAGTTAACTTGATTGCCATTTCAGTTTGCACTATTTCAAGCGTATCATCCAGTCATAGGTTTCTATTAGATATCTCGAGAATGAAATTGTTTGTCTGTACTAACGTGGCGGTCATAGCATGTGCTAGTCTACCTGATGACAAATAAGATGTGCTAGCCTGTGCTTGACTTTGGCGAGATATTATATCTGGGCAGTAGAACACAGGTCACGTCTCTCAGGCTTAGCTGATATCTTATTGGGCGAGGTCAGATCCAGGATCCACTACTAAAAATAGCCGTTCTAATGATTGGTTCTAGTTGATTATGATATCCAGTCTTAGAATGTGGTAAACGCAAATCGGTTTTCATTGGTTTAGCTCAGACACAGTATCCAGACTGTAGTGGTCAACTCAAATTTTCCAGTTTAGCTTGGCATTTTCCATTTTGAAATGGCACTTCGTTAACTTAAAAACGCATTATATTTCTCTCTATTAGAACGCCAATGATTTTCCAACGTTTTTTATTTCTCGAGAGAACTATCTTGCACACAGACTCAGCCTCGTTTCTATCCAGATTGAAATCGAGGCTCACATGATCCAATAAGGCGGCGCTCATGGCCACGTTGCTGCTCTGACTGTAAGTACAGTGGTGTGATTATTTGAATACCTCCCATAGGTTGTGGTATGATTTTCATTTTACGTAAATAGTTTAGCACCCCTGCACTGTTTCAGTGGACAAACGAACGGCATGGTGGTAGATCTACATCTAAATTTACGATTTTTATACTGCAGCATGCCATCTCGAAAGACTGGCAGTCTTTAAATGCTTAAAACTATTATTTTTTTCAGCTTAATTTTAATGCTGAATGTTTTGGATTGGTAATTTATTGTATCTAGACCTAAGGATACCCCCAAATCGTTATTCTGTAACTCTTATAAAGGTTTAGACTATATATCCTAGCTGTCATCTAAGGCTGTGAACCTAGTTCCTCGCCTCAACTTTACTACATCTTATCGGTGTTTGGGTTCATTGTATGCTTAAAATAGTCATAGTTTTATCTGTTGTTCGTGTTGATATTACTATAATTATATATTATGATCGTTATTAATATAGAGGGCCACTAGTTTATCAGTCTGTGACTATAAAGTGTTTTTTACCCCTTGTTTCAGATTGATTTCCATGGCCAGCGAGGAGAAAAATAACGCTTCTGGTTTTAGTATACCACTTCCTCCTGAGTCAAAGCGACGAAGATTGATTACATACACAAAATGTGTTATTTGCCAGGTCGATAGCGAGGAAACTCTAAGAAAAGCTAAAGGGCCCTCTATTGACACTCTAACGGTTGAACACTAACCAAGTCAGCTTCTGGGATCCGATTCCAAAGCTCAAGGTGAAAACCTTTGAAAGCACAACAAAGAAAGTCCAGGTAAAGGCAGTCAACGAAAAACTGATTACAGATGGAGCTGACAGAGAACTGTTTGGACGCCTTTTGATCGCCGCCAACGTTAGGCAGATTAACCTGAAGGAAGTTCTATGCTACGAGCTTTCACCCGTCCCATTCTCCCTGGCACATCAAGATGGCACCTTGAGAAAGATGACCAAGAGCGCCCTGGCAGCTCTCATTGAAGCCAAAGTGAACGTTTGCCCACGACTCCAACCTTTCCCACGAGACACCATTCACCTCATCGATGCCATGGCTTTAGTTCATGTATTGAAATCAGCAGGGAGTAGTACGTTCGGTGAACTCGCATCCAAGTACTTCAAGGTCAATCACTACATCGCTTGCCAACTACAAAGAAGTTCACATCGTCTTCGACCAATATTGGGATGTATCGATAAAAGCAGGAGAACGTGCATGCAGAGGTTCCCAGAGCGCTTCGTTGGAGGTCAAGATCCACGGACCATCTACTCCCTTGCCGAAACAGTGGGGAAAGTTTATTCCTATTCCGCAGAACAAGATAAATTTATGTGACTTTCTGTCAGTCTTTTTACAACTTAGGAAGACAGCAGCTCTCTCCAGACAAGATCCTTGTCATCGCCGGAGGATTCAAGAATGGAAGACGGGCAGTGATGGTCAGGAGCTGAGGTATCTCTTGTTTTGTCAGAAAAAGCAGAAGAACGAGCTGCTCCCACCTACATCTGACAGTTTAATCCAACACTTGAAACGTGTGAACTATCAGACACTTGTTTGGAGGAAGGCTCTGACTGCAATTCAGCATCTTCCACAGCCCGAATGTAATGGATGGGTGCGAGACGGCCCCTCACTGAAGCCTACATGACGAAAGAGCCAGCGCCGATTAGCCTTTTGGAACTGACAACGTGCACATGCAAAGGCGGGTGTCAGAGGAACTGCTTGTGTACCAACACAGGCTTATCATGTTCACGAAGTTATCTTTTTACCTACGTGCGACTGTGATTCATCGACCTCCATGCTTTGCTTTGTAACTTTGACACACGAGAACCGCGCTATTACAGGACGAAGCCTTTTGCCTCGTACATTATCCAATCAGCATCCGAGGATTGCCGTCAGTGTGTCGTTTGTCTAGCCTCCTCGTTTCCTGGCGGTATCTCAGCGGGATGCGTGTTAAGATACCACTTCAGCGCAGCGCAGTGTACTATAAACAACAACGTACCGTCGGAGATGTTTACGCGATAGTCCTGGCGAAAAAACCCTTGAGAAACGATCACCAATAAACAATAGTGGAGCAGAATACCTGGCAAAAACTATTCGTGTATGAAGTCAAATTCTCCTCAATAATACGTGGTCATCACGTTTACAAAACTAAATGGTCTCCAACTCTAGGACAGTATCTAAAATGCAGGAAGGACGGACGTGCTGAAGGAAAAGAACACGATAAATACGCTGTTGGAGTCTACCTTGATAATAACGAACTCGTTGGCCACTTGTTTGTGCGTTTTTGAGAGCCTGCCAAGACAATACCGTTCAAGTCAAAGTAACAGGACCAAGGACGCTTGAAAATGGACTTGTCGTTCCTGCATCTTTTAAAACTAGAATGACCAGCTTGCCCATCGCACAAAGGTTTGAAGGAGAGATAAGACGATTGAAAGACATTTGCTATCATATGGAGATAGAAGTTGAAGCGCTAATAAGGAGACCCGTGTTGTAATGTGAGAACACCAATGTGAACTAAATAAAATGTCTATTTTATACCATTTACGTGGTGCTTTTATTGAGTTCCGTAATCACTGACCAGATGTTGTTTTTTGGGGAGGGGGGGGCTTATTCGGGAGGGGGCGCTTATTCCAAAAGTCGAGTTGTCCCCCGTTACCCTTCTCATGCAATAACATTACAATGTATTTCCTATCCCAGAACAACCTGGAAGAGAAGACATGGCTACTCCTCACATTACACAAACATCACACAACAAAACCACACACACTACAACACTAACCACTTGTACAATCAAGCACAACCTCCAATCCTCCTCCACCCCCTCCATCCAACCACAACATTCTCAATGATGAAGACCTCCTCAATTGTGACAACCTGCTAGCACTACAGGATCACATTGAGGATACCTTCTTCACCAACCCAGAAATAGAACTACTCCTACAATTAGACCACATACACCCTCAACCCACAAACCTCCGGACAATCCGAACACCCTATCTGCATCTGATCTCAATGATTCTTTTAAACTAAACATCCCTGACTCTATCCCAACCCAATCTCACTCCAAAGAAAAACCTCAACAGTACCCTGACAACATCAAATTCACCTGCACACTGCAAACAACTACCCCACCAAGCACTCTCCAGGCACCCCACCACACTACTCACATTCCAGACACACCGGACAAAGCCTTCCCAGCACAAAAAAACACTCTCAACCAACCATCCCAAGCCCAAACCCCTACTGTACCAGAGATCACCTCTATCCCAGATGCCAACAAAGCACATCCCAGCCCCATTTAGACAGCATTATCTAGACCTAGTTTTACGGATATTATATACTTTAATTTCCTTCAACATTGTACAGTTGTTACCACAGGGATCCCACTTCCAATCCCACTTATTCATTTTCTTAGCTATATATTTATTCGTTCATTTCATTCACTTATTTTCTTAATTTCACTTAATTTTATTTTTCCATACACTCCTTACCTATCCACAAGTGCCCCACATAAACTACCATTAACTACCACAATTAACCACCACAAGTTAATTTGTATTCCTCTTCCTCCCTCCTCTCCCTCTCCAAACAACTGAGTCCGAATACACCCAACAACATATAAAAACGTAATTGACTTTTGTTATTTTTCTTGCAGTCGCCTTTGAAGCATAATAAAAGTACAAAGAGATCTCAAAATCCACTTAACGAAACACTGACGAAAATGAGGACAGAGGTGAGGGAACTCATGTATACTAGATAACAAATGCTTTGAACTACGTTGGTATATCATATTGATGTGACTAGAAAGTAAAATACATATTTGACGTATGTCAAGGTGATTGCTTTTTTGCTTTTTTGTTTGCTTGGCAGGAGAGTCCTAAAACTACCATCCTGTCCAAGACACTTGAAAAATCGGGACAACAGGTTAGTCACTTTGTTTCTATCACTTGGCTTGATGTTGTGTTTTTGTCCACTCAGTTACAAACCAACACATTGCTTTCAAATAAGGCACACATAATAACCATCCGACAACACATAATCTCACAGCTATAAAAAGGTTAAACAAATTGTCTATATTATTGTTCCCCAAAGCACCAAATTCGCACGAGATGGGCCGCCGTCTCTTATGGCCAAGGACTGCTGTACTTTGGCGAAGTGCTCGAGGAATTAAACGGCATCATCACTGAAATTTCTGAAAGGCGGCCAAATGAGGTCTTTGAATTCAAAAATTCACCATGTATCGAGCATGTGCCTGTCGACCAAATAGTGGAGCGTAACCTTCAGCTGACTATTAAAGGCAAAACAGGATGTCATTGAGGACCTAAAGAGTGTCCGAGAAAAGTGGGAAAAGATGAGATTTAGTGTAAAAAGGAGTACCTTATCTCTGAACTCACATTACATCCTTCACATTGACATAAGTTGATAAAAGACTCTGAATCATTTCATTAAAAAAACGTCATTACATATTTAGTGTAGACAGCTTCGAATAGCCGTGAAATTTATCTGGTTATAAACTCTTCAATGTTGCATAGAGGAGTTTGGGGAACCAGGGCAAACGGACAAACTAATACTTGTCTCATTAACGCACCAAATAGACTCTGGGCTGAAGCGCAAGTATAAAGATGGCGAAATCATAGACTCAACAATCTGCACAATTTCCCCGCGTTAAGAGTTACGTTTAGACGCTTCCTTATTTGACCGTCGCCGAACTGTGGAAAATTCTCAGATTTCGCTGTTGTGGGCCAACAAACCGCCAACATCATACCTGTGGCTCGTTAATTTATGTGTTAATTGACTGAGTCCACTTCATTGGTATTTATCTTTTTTCAGGACTCGAAATATGCAATTTGTGCAAGTCTAAAATGAAATCAGGCATGGTTAAGTGTTCAAGATGTGATGAATGGCAACATGCCAAGTGTGCAAATACATCAATTGCTAACTACACCAGTTCCTTTTTCTGTAACAACTGCTATGAGCTTGAAAACAAAACTAGAATGTTTAAGAGGTAAATATAGAATTACTGTTCCTAGGTTTAACACCTATTATATGAAGCACTCCATTTCACATAGAGGTGCAATCGTCTGGAACGCTTTGGCCGATAATTATGACCCCTCAGCTAGTGTTAAGGCATTTTGTAACATGGCAAGAAAGGCTGAAGCACTGTATGACATTAACTTTAATGCTGTATCGGTACAAAATTTGCATAAGGGTAATGATGCTTTTATATTTTATTGATTGCGCTGTTACTCGTAGGATTTCGTATATAGTATATAGTTATTATTCATTAATTTTAAACATAGATTTAGATTCATTTATAGTCAATATATCCTTTAGTTATTTAGCAGATTCCTCATATATAAATATTATTGTAAAATATAGATTTTTAGGCAACATATATTTTAGAACCAATTGATATATTAAGTTCTTTTACATTCTTCTGTTGTACACGACCCCACAAGCACTTGTGCTTTAAATATTTATCGTGTTTAAATAAAAGTTATTATTATTATTATTATTATTATGTAGATGTAGGAGCTGACACGACAACCTCTAGATTATTGGGAAAATGTAGATAATTAGAGTTAGACTTCTCTTGAATGAGTTCCCAACACACTGAAGTGATTGTCAGATGATCAGTGTACATTAATAGGTAATATTATGGTTATACAGTACTTGAATTTGACCAAAAGTCTGACAAATTCAAATGCTGTTGTATAACTTTACATTGGCTGAAAAAAATCCATCTTGGTGATTGACATTCTAAGCACCTTTTTGGCTTTTTTCTTTTCATTTTTTGTATATACTAGTTGCCCTTCAACCAGTATGTTTGGATACAAATAAAATGAGAAGCCATTTTGCAGGATATCGAAATTACACAAATCAGATTGTAGCAAGTGAAAACACCAACTAAAGCATAGCAATTTTACAACCTACATCTGAGTATTTCCAGAAATCAATTGTCTTACCAGTCAGGTATGTCTTTCCCAAAGATAAAACAATAAAGTTGAGACTATAAGTAACTGAGACACACAAAGCTCTATGCCTTAGCGAGTTTGTGAAACTCGGATTAAGATGCCTTGTTATTTTGCCTTTTTTCAAACAAACTTCAAAAACTCATGAATAATTAATGAGCATTTTGTCCAATCAGATGAAGCAAATCAGTCACGTGCATACTCCTTTATACCTGATAAAATCTCATCATTCTAAAAGGCCCGCGGAGGGATTTGAATTCCGTCACAGGGGGAAACGGGGTTAATGATTGAGACAATGGAGTTTCTATTGATGTTTCAGCTTTCTCATTGAATTGCTAATTAGGATGAACGTTTTATAAAAGAATACTAATGAACATGAAATTTTATATAAAGTTTCATCCTAATTAAGAATTCACTGATAAAGACCCAAAGATAGCAAAAAGTACACGGAACATAAGGTACCTAGATAATAAATTTTGCACTAAATTTATTAATATCAGCAGACTACCGAGATACACAGACAGTATTTTTAAAACGAAGTTATCTAACTTGTTTACCGAGCCACTGTTTAGTTCCAATTATTAAACCAAACTCAAAGCCGTAAAATAATAAAAACGTGCATTAAACTTACATATTTTGTGCCGAAGTCAAAAATTTAGTCTGCCGTCATGTCAGTCACATCGCATTCCAAGTCTTGAACTTTATCGAGGTAAACCACGACACCAAATCCTTCAAGTGCAGGTTCTTCTTGCATTGCGAAACGCCATAGTATGGTAATTTCTTCATGTCATTCCCTTGAGATGTTCGTAATTGCAGGCGGTATTACTCGAATATTCTGCATGGCGTTGTGAATACAAAGGTTCAATGGTTCATTAAGTAACCATTCCCTTGAGATGAGAGTCTTTCTTTGATTGCATTCTTAAAGCGTTTTTGAAGCCGTTTAAAACACTCTCAGCACGTGTTTTATCAAGTCTAAAATGAGAAAATATTTGGCTCTGTCCTTTTATGAATGCTGTGCTCGCTCGTTCATATTCGCAAATATAAACGAATACTAAGACAAAATGAAAGGCTGATTGTACGGTTATGGAAAATATATAATTAATACTGATATTTCAGTTGGCACGTCCTCAGGGTACTCCTTGTTGGGTAGTGTTGGGGAGTAAAAGTAGTAACAAGAATTTCACATATCATAACATATAAAGGGAAAAATATAATATATTTTTAAAGTTGATTTAATATTACTGGGATTTCAAGATAGGTATAAAAAAACTATCATCATTTTGCAGAATGTTCAAGTTTTAGTTTAAAGTGAGATTTCATGAGTGATCTACGAGATAAGGGTAGACTATTCCAGATATGTGCACCTATTCTTGAAAAAGATTTTCCTAATTTATCTGTTCCCGAGTATTCAATAACAAAGTTATCATTTGTCGTTGATCAAGTTCTGTGTGCACCAATTTCACTGTTTTTAAAAGAGATTTACGATGTTTATCGGAGCCTGATGATTATGTATGTCAATCATAAGTTTAGAAGTATGTTCAAAAAACAAACATGGTAATGAGACTTTTGTACTGTAAGAAGAAAGGAATTGCATGGTCTCTTTGATTTTCCAAAAAATATTGGACGTAGCGCTCGTTTTTGTAGGATAAGTAACTTATTCAAATGTATTGGTGGACTTTGACCCACGTACAAATACCATAGCTCGAATACGGTAAAACGAAAGAATGGTAAATAGTTAGTAGACGTTGGAGAGGAATGAAGTGCCTTAATTTCGCAAGAATTCTGACTTATTTACTTTTTTTGACAGCGTTGTTATGTTGACAACTCATTAACTTTGAAATTTGTATGGATAGGAGCGAAGTGTATTTGCATTTGAACGAAGGTCTTTTTAGTGTTCGGAATCGCACACTGATCGGAATTATTTGATCAACGCAAAATGTTTCTTAGATGTATTTCGTATTTTCGTGACTATCGAGGTTATCGGCGATGTTTCGAATTTTCGTGATCTCTCGTCTGGTTCTCAACTTATTATCGATTAAAACGTCCACCTATGTTCTTCCATGTACTTTCTATGTTCTTCCATGTAATTTCCCCTTCACGCATTGGTTGAAGGTAAGTTTTCACTCTATATTTACTATGATTTTGTGCTATGTTGCACCCAACAACCAGACAACTCTCACGCAATGTGTCAAGTGTTTGTTCGTAAAGGTTTTTTTCAGGTTTATCGACGGTCTGTGGAGATTTTCCAGTCGAGTAACGATTTGTGAACCGAAGTGTTTGTTTGGCGTCCATGATCATCAAGTGATTGTGCAATCCAGGACCTCCAAATGAGGTGGTGTAAGCTCGATCGTGCGAGGTAAGCTCAAAAACAGAGCCTACCTTCAGGATATCAATCTAAAACGTAATTGCTGTGAAGGCGAAGCCATCCCTAAGTTGGGCTCCCTGTGGTTTGCCATAATTGCTGCGAAAGCGATAGCCGTAGCAGCATCCCTAATTTGTGGCTCCCTGTGGTGGACTTGAATTAGGCGGATGCTTTCTAGGATTTTGCGATGTCCACAAAGTTGCCTCGATCTGGTGCTTGACGTCATGCTCAGCGATAACGTCACTCGTGGCATTTCCTCGACGGTGTTGTTGAATTGCGTTTGTGACATTTTGAGCTTCGATGGCGAATTCGGTAAGTATTTTTCCCTCAAACATCATGATTCTAGTGGGAAAAGTTATTGAAACGTTTTTTCAAAGCATCTGGAAACTTTGGAGTTTGTATAACAGGAAAATTTTGCCGATTTTCTTTGCTAAGCACAACACACCGTGTGATTCTTGTGTTCAATGCGCGAATGGTATTTTCTGTGCTGTCGCTAGTGAAAACAGGTAAATATGCTCAAAGGCGATTAGACCAACATGACAAACAAGATCAGCTGACTTACTTTGTTCATACCGAGCAACAAAACAAAACGATCAAACACGACTGTTGTTTTACAACTGAGACCCCATTTTTTTCCTACTTCCGGTTTCGCCGTTGAAGGAAACCGTTTCGGGTCACGTGTCTCCGGTATGACCATATATGGGCCTAAGCTCATGACTATGCAAGTACCCGTGCTCTATACTTGCCCTACTATTATACTCCGCATATCTCACGCATCCCTGATACATGTTTAATCGGCCCTTGGCATTGTCCTTCCAATCATAAATAAGTTTACATGTATATGGCAAGACATAACATAAAACAGAGTTACATGTGTGTTGTTGCAATGGCAACTACAGTTTTGTTTAAATTAACATCACAACATTCAATAGAAATCAGAAATACAATTTTCTCATTGGGTTTTTACATTTATTCTTGGGTAACAACACTTATTGCTTGTAGGCCAGAATGTCATGTGTGTTGTTGCAGCGCCAGCCACATGTTATTTTTTTATGGCTTCATTTTATTTATGTGGTTTCTATTTATGGGCTGTTGTATTGGCAGCTATGGCATCGACTGCAGTGCCAGATCATCATGTGGTTGTTCCATCGCCAGCCACATGTTCGTTTTCATATGGCTTCATTTATTCATATGGTTATCTCATGTGCTGTTGCATTGCCAGCCATCGTAACCAATTTTGCAGCATATAGCGTTTGCAATCTTCGGTGACATTGTGTTGTACTGTCAGCCATGCTGCCTGAAGTGTCTTACATCAATACTCGTTTGTACTGAATCAGTCATGCGTACCCTATGATTGACAGGTTGGATTTGTAAAAGGTAGAAATTAGCATAACCCATGTAAGTGGGAATAAAAAGCAGAGTACAATACGATCGGTGTATTTCATGCAATCCACAATAAAAAGGATTCAACAGTGGCGACGAGGCCCCAGTAGATTAACTGCCTGGACCCAAGAAAACTCCCTTACTGTCCAAACAGCGACATACAGCCGTGAAATCGCGGAGAAATCGGAGAAAACCAAATTCCATTGATGACCACACGGCGTGGCAAAACAACCGATAAACAACATGACATCGGCGCTCGCACCATTCACTACATTCAATCCAAGCCCAGAGTTAGGCGCTCCTGGCACCAAATTACTACGGGGTTTCGTGAGGGTGGTCGTATCGTTATATAAACCTCGAAAATCTACGTTGTGTCGGCTTTGCTAACCTTAGTTTCATGTGTCCAGCCGATTAGATCAATCACTGATCCAACGTACACCAGCAGGATCGTCGTCCACGGTTGCTTGCATTCTATTTGTTATTTAAATTTCAACCGTAGATATTCAAACAGATCCCACTTTACCTGCTCTTTATTCTTCAAATCATGGGCATCGACATCGCCTCGTGGAGATTTTGCATTGGTACTTTCCATCCTCCTGCTATGGGACCACATGCAACTCTTCACTCTTCAAATACCATCAAATGGTCATGCTACAGACATCCTGCTATTTTGTGTCAGTTGCTGTGCTAGCGCTGGCTTCAACATTTGTATGGATATCCAACCCAACCCCGGACCGAATACAGCTGCCGACTCCTCAACTACAAACTCACCCACGCTGTACCCATATTGTAGTCTATTCAACAAAACAAAAAGAGTACAACTCAAGCTCACCCGATACAAACATCACTTTCTGAACTATAATTTCTATAAGGAACACAACTACATCCCGATATCACTACTTCCTCGTGACCCACCAATGTACCCAGACAACCAGAAATTCCGTCGACGGTGGAGATATATTTCGTAGTATGCTGCCTACCGCCACTTAAAGTTATTAATCACCGAATTCCGACAAAAGACAGACTCACTAACTATGGAACTAGCACATCAAAAGGAACTTTTACGTAACTCTTGTACATCGGATGTTTTTTTATTTTATACCACTAAACTGGATGCTATGGCTTCATCACTTGAGTCTCTGCTAACCTACAGGCGTGCTAAAAAGACTGCTTTTTTTCCCCAACACATTAACAACACTAATTTTGATGCTAATAATCGCGACCCACAGGTCAACAATAATGCTATAAACGCACACGTGTCCGTAACGCTCCCACTACTACGTCATCCACTGTTCCGCCTACCGGCAATAGACACCAATTCAGTAAACAATCTTTCTAATTCTCCTCTATCTACCGACGAGATATGTTTTTTCTCGTGGACTCACGTTCTGCCCCACACCGAGACATATCAATTGACTGCAAGTGACAGCCGAAATTTACGACTTTTCATGACGGATGCGACTAACCGAATATTATTTTGACAATAACACTAATAACGATAACACAAATAACCCCATTGCCACACAACACAACAATCCTTTCCGTAACAAAAGTACTTGGACCCCTCCAGTCGACCGAGAATCGGCTCTTAACACTTTTTTAGACACTGTCAAACTCGACATAACAACTGCCACACCTAACAAGATTCATGACAACCTTACTTCTACTGAACGGCAAGCTATAGACCAACTTAAGCAACGCCTCAACATAATTATTAAACCTGCGGACAAAGGTTCCGGTACAGTAGTTATGGACAAAACTTGGTACATCAACGAATGTTACACACAACTTAATGACACCAAATTTTACCGACAATTAATGCATGTGATCACCTTTTACGCACTCGCCCCCATATAACCTACTGGCACATTATGTGACCTTATAATTATTCACATGATTCTAACCATGAATAAATTTTCTTTTAACGATAACCACTACCTTTAGATTCACGGCACAGCCATGGGTACAAGAATGGCCCCTACTTTTGCCAATCTGCTTCTTGGTTTTTTCGAAGCCAACGCCCTGGAAAACGCTCCATCTCAACCACATACTTGGCTTCGATATATCGATGATATTTTTATGATCTGGACCCAAGGTCCAGACAACCTAAAAATATTCATTCATCGATTATCTTAATGACATCCACCCTACCATCAAATTCACAAGCTCACACTCTTCTACTAACGTACCTTTCCTTGATATTAATGTTTCTTTAAACAATGGTAATATCGAGACTGATCTCTATTCTAAACCCACAGATAAGCACCAACATCTACTTTATTCATCTTGCCATCCACAACATACCAAAAAAGCCATCCCTTTTAGCTTAGCCCTCTGTTTACAACGTATCTGTTGTACTGACGAAGCTTTCAAGCACCGCACTGCTGAGCTTACCACATACCTCATTAAACGCGGCTATAACCGTTCCTTTCTTGCTAGACAAATACAACGTGCTGCCGACATCCCTCGCGTTTTTGTTCTACAAACCAAAGACACACACAATTCTAACCGTGTACCTTTTGTTATTACTTATAACCCATCACTTCCTCATATTTCTGAAATAATTAAGAACTACTACAGCCTGCTACACTCCTCTGTCCGCTGCAATAAAGTATTTCAACACGTACCTCTAACCTCCGTGACTTACTAGTTAAATCTAAACTCCCTTCAAACTCGACTGATCCTCAGCTCCCACCTGGCTCTTTCCGCTGTGGAAAGAACTGTTCTACTTGGCCCTACATCTGTGACGGACAAATAAATTATACTTTCTTCTCTACCGGTGAAACACGCTCTATCAGAACTAATTTGACGTGTAACACAAAAAATATTATATACATGATTCAATGCAACCGCTGCAATTTACAATACATACATGTACACATGTAGGTGAGACAAAACGACGTTTGAAAGACAGATTTAACGAACATCGACGGACCGTAGACAAGTCTAATAACATATCTAAACCTACAACAGCTGCTGGACATTTTCTCTTGACACCAAATCACACTGCTAATAACATGCAACTAATCCCTATCAAAAAATGTTCTCTAATAGAGACTCAATTCGCAAGGCCAGAGAAGCTACTCTTATTACACAAGCTAAAACACTCGTGCCTTATGGTCTTAACATCCGTGACGAGTCATACTAGCTGGTATATATATAACTTCATTATCTTATTATTTCTATATTAATAGTGTCAATCATTTGTCATCTATTTCCTATATTTCGTAACCCATATTTCTAGTTAGTCACGTTAGCCAATGTAATATAACATATCTTTATATTACTTGAAGAAGGCTGGTTTGGCCAGCCGAAATATCGTTATATAAACCTCGAAAATCTACGTTGTTTCGGCTTTGCTAATCTTAGTCATAAGTAGAGCTGGTCGCTTACGAGTGGAGAGCTTTGAGAGCTTTGACTCAATATGTAAAAGGAAGTCTAGGCATTTTAAATTTAAATCCTCCTTCTCCCTCCTGGTCAAATGGAGATTTGAGCGACTATTCGAAGAGATATGTCGAATCGCTAAAACGTGATCTGGCCCGAGCAAATGAACGTCTGAATGAGATCGACCTAAAGGTCGAAATGCTTCAATCCACATCATACGATGGAACATACATCTGGAAGTTCAACTATTTCCGTCAGAGACGTAAAGATGCAATCAACAGAACAACGCCGTCCATACGTAGTCCCCCATTCTATGCCGGTCGAAATGGATACAAAGTGTGTGGTTGTCTCTACATGTACTTAAACGGAGATGGCCTGGGCAAGGAAACCCACCTTTCAATGTTCATTACGATTATGAAAGGTGAATATGATTCTCTTCTTTCGTGGCCATTCCATCGAAGAATTACGTTTAGACTACTAAGCCAATGGCTATATTCCAACGCCAACACGGGTAACAAATAATAATTTAACCGGGTTCCCATCTATTATTGTCCAACCAACATTAATAACATTCTAATTTATTTTTTTCTTAACCAGATAGCTGTCACGATGAAGCAATTCCGTGCAGCCAAATTACGATTGCCATTCCTGGACGAGACTATTCTCGGAATGTTCCTTTCGCAATATTAAAATTGACAACACATAGTTTGTCTCGAGGTTGCTCTTTTTGTGCTGTTTCCACAAGGCAAATTAATTTTGAACATTTTATGTACCCAAGCTCAGTGGACGCAGCATTAGCAGTTCTAGACGGCTCAAAAAAATTAACATCTTCGGATGATTGTTTTCTATTTATCCGTATTGGTCGTCGTTTACAAGTTTACGAGGGTGTTCTAATTCAACAGTTTTTTTGTGAACCATGCTATTACTAATGCGCATGCCATCGACCGTACCATTTATTTGGCGCTCGCATGGGAGCTTCACCAAAATGGCTTTCACTCATATTTTTATATTTACCTTTATATACCTCTTGTATTTAGGTTAATTTATATATTCAAGTCCAAACCTGGAATTGTAAAATAAGTTCACATTCTCTCATTCACAATATATTTTATCTCATGCTCACCGCTCGCGTGCATTCCTTTCAATGGTGTCAGAATTTCCTGCATTGGTTTTATAATGATCTTCGTACATGTACATGTACATGCAATCTTTCAGTAACCATTTTACCACGGTTACATTTTGGTGTCAGAAATGGGATGCAAGTGTATTTTAGTGGCATCAAATTTTGGAGAAACAAAGGTTTTGAGATGCAAGAGTTGTAAGTTTGTGGTTTAAATTTTGTAGAAATTTTCAGAAGTGAATGCAATTAGTGTAAGATTGCTGCCTAAGTTTTTATCAGATTTTTATTCTGGATTTTTTTTTAAAGCAGGTTAAATTTTAAGTTTTTCAACGGCAATTATTAAAGAGGAGTGTGAACTGGAGATGGCACAGGGAGGAAGAAAGATGTCTGGCATCTCCACAGCTCGTCGTTGAAAGTTCGGGACGACCAAGCTAAAGGAGGGGCGAATACAGAGAGTGCCAGGGCAGAACCTTAGTTGCAAGAGGAGACGAGAAGGATGGCTGCAGTATTCTGGCAATGGCAGAAGCTCAAGGAGTCTTCAGTGACAGCACGCTCATGGTGGATCGGTTGCATGTGCTAGTGATTGGCTCATGCTCCAGTGCATACTCTGGCGAATACAAGCCTGAGTGTGGCTGTGAATGTGGTTTGGTGCAGGTACAGATTCTGTTTGAGTGGTGCGATGGATTGACCCACACCGGCATTTCCATCTGGGTTAAAGGGAATGTCCAAGCGAGGCCCCAAGATGTGCAATTCACTTTGGTGCTCGCCAATTGAAAGATGAGCTTGTTTTTGACGTTAACCAAGGGCCCTCATTATGCCTCGGATTTTGCTGTGCATCGTGATGTGCATGCAGCTTTCATCACAAGATTACTTGCTCTTTAGTCGAGAGACTAGACTGTCTGAGAGACTGGAATTGCGTGACTGTGACTGTCACAGGGAGTTGTTTGCAGTAATCAAGTAATTTTGGCTGCAACTTTAACTGAAGTCACGAGACCACAGGGTGCAAGCCACACTTCAGTCATGCAGCTTTGGGTTAAGTTGAGAATCCCAAGGTTTTGCATTATCAGAGTGCAAGAGTTCACAGCATGGAAGTGTACATTGATAATGGATGACTGCATGGAATTGCGAATTTATTCCAAATTAAGACTGTACATTGTACAAATGTATGATGTTGGTTAGTTAGATTTAACCTGGACTCGACTTTATGAAGAACTTGGTTATTCTGGATGACTGATGAATTCAACGGGCAGAACAGTGTGTGATGGGGGATGGAGTGTTTGACTACATATTCAGCTGGTGGTTAATTATTAGCTGTCACGAGGTCACTTGGTCAATGCCGAGCCCCAGTCTTGAAACTAATAATCAAAGCACAGGAACCCCATATTTGGGTTTACATGGAGCCGATGGTACAGTACTGAACATGCGTGAGTGATCATCAGGCTGTGCATTGTCTTACTTAGATTATTAGGTGGTATATATGGACTCGTCAAGAAATATTGGACTTTCGCTTATCTGTTAGTGTAGTTTTTTTGTTTAGTTCACATGAGGACATGTTGAACAAAAGCAGGGGCCAATGTGACCAGGTCAAAAGCAAGTATTTTGAGTAATTTTCTGGTAACAGTTTTAGCACAATTTTGGCAATTTCCACTCGCGCACATTGCTTTCAATGGTGGCAGAATTTCCTGCATTGGTTTCATGATGATTTTCATAATTTCATTGTCTCTTTTAGTAACCATTTTCCCACGTTTACACATGACATGACATTCACTGTCGACACCAAGCACGATGACGTTTCAATCACAAGGAATGTTGTAACTGTCCTGCCACTTTGGAACACCACTCTCCAGGAAATCATAACTACAATTCCAAAAGCTGTGTCTTGAAAGCCATAGTAATCTCTCCCTACTGATCAGAGCAATTCTACGCCCGATAGGGTTTCGAGAATCCATTGGTAGGATGATTACGACAGATTACATCACAAATCACATTACAAAACACCGCCAAGCATTTCTACCTACTCTTCCATTACTTCAAGATGTTAATTCGAACTTTGGGTGTTTTGCTCATATAAATGAATGCCCGCTAGCCGGACAAGTACCATGACTATGATACAAGAACTTTGTGTAAACACAAACTCTCCGCGCAAACCTTGTCAATCACAAACTGTAGCAAATATGTTCATTTTTGAAGAAACAAAAATAGCTTGCAAAATAGCTACAGATTTGAACAAGCTTGTACCAATAAATCTGACTCATATTTTAAACAAAATAATGGTGATAAAAATACTGACCACAGTTTAAAAGGTATGCTTCTGTCGCATGTCGAAATAGGATCCATGTAAAATAGAATTAAGTTCATTAATATTAATAGCAACATACATGAAAACAACTGTAATGTAATACATATTTTTCGGGTGATGAGAAGCACATACATGTAGAGAGAAAGAGAACTAGAAGGGCGCTAGCAAAAGAAAAACAAAATTAAATTACAGAGTTACTCAAGTTTCCTGGTTGGTCTGCTACAGCAAAGCCCCCGTCTACCGATGCAGATGGGCAACACCCTTCCACAAAATGATGAAAACCACTTTGGCGAATATATAATTTATGCAGAGTCATTGTTTTGGCATTGCTAAGACTCCTGCTGTAGTATAAATGAAATTATATGTTATGTGTACTTCTGAGAATTGATACTTTGCCTTTTGATTTTTTTATATCTAAAAAAATTATAAATATTTTAATTAGGTAGTTTGTAAGTGACTTATTATACATTTTTTCAAATTATGCAAATTATCTGTTGGCCTTTGTTTACAACTAGAAATCACTTAAATTTGGTCAATCTGTTGTCAGTACGCATTTGTTTCTAAATAAGATAAAGAGATATCGAATTCACACATGAGAGGTATCATTCGACCTATTTTTCGCATTAGCGATAAATTTTGTGTCAATCCAAAGTACTTATTTTGACCTCTTAAGTATTATAGTGTCCAATTCGGTTTCGACTAATCAATAGACTGGACTACTTAAAACCAATTGATCATATCAGACGAAGAGATATGCTTGAAGAAAATCATCAAACTGAAGACTATAAGAATTAAAGTATGTCAATCGTACGTAATAAGATCTTAAGCTAATTTCAAATCAAAATGCAACAAGAGATTGAAGTTGGGGGTTATGATGTTGAATTTGTCAATCTTCCAAATGGAAGATCCTTTGTATCCTACATGTATGTGGAAAGGCCATGCGAAATCCAATACAGACCGAGTGTGGCCATAGGTTCTATGGAGTTTGTATTCAACTCAAACCAGGAATTCAATTGCCCTCATGTCCAATAGATGGAAGTTCCTTATCGAGCACTTTTAATGATGAGTTTTGCAGACGAGAAGTCGATAATTTGATTTGCCGTTGTACTTTTAATAAATATGGTTGTGAGTGGAAAAGAGAACTGATGTACTTAGACAGTCATCTGAAAGAATGTCATCATCGATTAATCAAATGCTCAAATGAGGGATGTACCGAAATGATCATGAAGAACGAGTTAAAACGGCACCAAGGTGAGACGTGTAAATACATACTAGTACAATGCTCATACTGTATGAACTATGCCACACGAATAGAAATGGAGATCCACAACGATGATTGTGTTAAGTTTCCAATAAAGTGCGAAAGTTGTGATGTAATCGTCTTGCGAGATGATGGAATGACACCTAACATCTCAATGTCCCGAGACAGAACGGCCGTGTAGATTTCAATTCGTTGGGTGTATGTTTAAGGCAAAGGACGATCTCATGGGTACGCATGAGCAAGTCCAATTAATAGAACACACTAATTTCTTAGCAACATGCGTCAACTCATTAGGAACCGAACAAAAGGAAAGGCTCAAAGAAGCTGCTATCGAGAATGATTTGGTGCAAAAATCGATATCGAAAAACGACAAGAAATTAAATAGTATCACCCAAGACCTACAAAATTGTCGAACGATACTCGGTAGTGGAGATTTTGAGGGCGTATTCGCTGATATGAGATCGACATTGACAAAGCACAAGATCAAACTAGACTACTTAGAAGAGATAGTAAATCCTCCTTCTCCCTCCTGGTCAAATGGAGATTTAAGCGACTATTCGAAGAGATATGTCGAATCGCTAAAACGTGATCTGGCCCGAGCAAATGAACGTGAACGGTATTTCATCGAAAATTATATATTACAAATATATAATCTTAAAGCTGTTTTCTGTGTATTCTTAACTACGATCAAGTACGTCATATTGAATTAGGGTAGTCACGTGACTAATATATAATTTTTTATTTTTTATTAATTTTTTATTTTCTTCATCTTCAAAATTGTAAGAAACTGTAATAACTGGATTGTATTACCCTTATTCACTTGAATAAAAAAGTTAATTCATAAAAAATAAAAAAATAAATCAGACTGCTGTATTCTTGGTCAGCAGCTTTTATCAGACTGCTGTGTTATTGGTCAGCAGCTTTTATCATCAAATTAAATACGAGGTCCGCCATTTTGCAGACCATGTAGAGTAGTCGTCATCAATTTCTGTACTTTATCTCTCATGGAGAATACCCTTGATTCTGGAATAGTAGAAGTCGAGAAGGTAAACCTTGTTATTGATTTATGTATTATCTGTCAGAACGAAAAGAATGAAAGTCTTGTTGAAAAACCAACTTCACACGAGAAAGTTTTAAAATTCATTGAAGAATGGGCTAGCTATGGTAATTTTACTTATTCTGAAACTGGGCGAAAGCTGCAAAGTTTTTAACCCGAGGAACTTGAACTAAAACAAGCTTCATGGCACCGATCGTGCTACAAAGATGCTGTACATACTGGTATGCTTAAGAGAGCAAAGGAGAGGTAATAAGGATGTATGCTTTTTCTGTGATGGCCAACCAGGTTATCGACAAGCTCTGCATAACATTAGAACTATTTCTGCTGGAGAGTCGCTACATACTGCTGTTTGTTTATCAGGTAACGACAAACTCTCTGTTATGCTAAGTACAGCAATTGCTGCCAATGATGCACATGCCATTGACATCAAGTACCACGAAATTTGCTGGGTTACTAATGTCACAAATGTTCTCCGCAAGCCATCATCCGCGGATTCATGTAGTTCTACATTAGCTAGCGAGACTGCAGCTAAGATAGAATTCTTGACTATGACAGAGATGATCTTGAGAGATGGGAAAATAGCAACCATGGCCGAGTTGCAAGCTGCATTTGAAAGTATTCTAGAAGCAAACAATGTTGCCGATACCACGTACAACCGAAAAGCACTGAAGCAGCTACTCCAAACTGAGATACCTGGCATTGATTTTCATCGGGCTAAGAGAGTCAACGAATCTGAACGAGTAAGCATAAAGAGGACAAGGGACGCTGCAATCCAACTGGCAGAAGATCAGTGCTGATACTGATACCGAGATGAAAACTTTGTTTGATGCCGCTGCAGTACTTCGAAAAGCTATCAGAAACTGTACAAAGTGGGAGTTTACAGGCTCTCTAGAAAGATATGGCGTACCTTGAGAGCAACCAAGAGGAGGCAGATACGAAGATATTGCTGCACGCTATTGATGCTACAGCCTTTGGGGCCACACATATCGACATCATCTCACCAGACACTGACGTTTTTGTACTGTCTCTCTGACGATTTCCAGAGCTGTGTGAGAACACATCCTTTGTGACCGGGAGAGGGCAGCGCCATCGGAAGATACAGCTTGGTCCTATTGTTCGCTCCCTTGGACTTTCTAAAACTGCAGCGCTTCTTGGATTTCATGCCTGGAGTGGAGCCGATAACACCGGTAGTTTTACAGGGAAAGGAAAACTAACGTGTTGGAAAGCATTCCTCAATGCTGTTGAAGATATCGTCACTGCACTTGCAGATCTGGGTACAACCGCACACCCCCCACCAAGCACTGTTGATGCAATTGAGAAGCTTGTCTGCCAACTTTACCAACCAAAGACACACATTTCCGAGGTGAAAGATCTGAGGTGGTGGCTGTTCCGGAAGAAGCAAGCAGAATCAGAGAGGCTACCTCCAACTCAAGCGGCATTGAAAGAGGCCATAATGTGAGCGCATTATCAGACAATGGTATGGAACAACGACGAGGTGCCAAATCCAGAGTTGCCGTCTCCAGAGAATTATGGATGGACAATGGAGAAAGGTGATTTTAGATGTGTACATTTAGTTTTGTTTAAAACATTTTCTAGCGTATTTGTACGTTTTATGACAATAATGTCAAGTTAATATTGAACTTTGTCTATATTTCATTTCAGATGTTTGGGTTCCAGTGATGACAAGACTACAACCAGCACCTGATGCAGTCATCCATCTAGTTAAGTGTGGCTGTGTTAAGGAGAGATGTTCCACTAAAAGATGTCAGTGTCTCAAGGCTGGGCTTAATTGCACTGATCTCTGCAGCTGCAGCGATAATGACGATGAGCCCTGTGAAAATATTGCAATGAGGACAACGACGAGTCATCTGATGATGAGATGGAGGAGATGTCTTTGCCTAAGTTTCCGTAAATAAGAACACGACAAAAGTTCGACAAAGGTCGTACGGAATTAAAACATCTAACATTATTTTGATGAAATCCATATAACTGTGGTATCTGTACCTTAGTCTCGTTTACATGTTAATCACGTGACCACCCGTATAAAGTATTACACCTGCCTGGTAATATAACAATCACATATTTCGTTGATTTGAGTTAATTTGGATATATTTTATCCAATTTAAAAAAGTGATGCCATTTCATAGACGAGCCATGTTTGATCAGCTTTATCGTTTTAAAGAGTAGTATATATGATGGCGGTTCTAATTCACATCCTTATTTAAGCCTTTTTTCTCCCATCGTATATCCCTACGCCACGAAAAAATCGTTGAAATTTGTTACTTATATAAGCCCCACTTTATTCCCCCAAGTAAGAACCACTATACCGCCTGCTTTAAACCGCTTTTGATCGTCGAAAATCGTCCAAAAAAATGTGCCTTATATAAGCCCCCCTGATTCCCCCAGTAAGAACCACCCCCAACTATATTTAATGTAACCAATAATAAATCCCAATTAGAGACATGTTATCATCATATTATGAGGTTGTATCACAGTTACTATATAAAAACATCCCGTATACTATGGCTAATATATTATGCGTCCCTATAGAAATCTTGACTAAGATCATAGAGTATGCCGGTCCCACATCATTTGCCGATATTTCTTTGACTTCGAAACATCTAAATGATGCCGCATCTATAGCACGTTACGAAAACGTAGACAAAGAATTCCGTAGACGAGTAGTCACTTTTGGTTTGAGGTCTACTAGCAACGATAACGATCGAATCAATTTGGTTAGGAAATTCAGTATTTCCGAGAATGACGTATATGACGACGGCTATAGTTTTGCGCTACTCTATGCCTGCAAAAATGGTAATCTTAATGTCATTAAGTGGCTCGTTAAGCACTTCCAGTCCACCATAGAGCATGACTACGTATACGCTTTGATGGTCCATGCCAGCAGCAATGGACGTCTCTATATCGTTAAATGGATCGTTACCCACTTCCAGCTCACCCTACGTAACAACGACTACGTTCGTTGTGCTATAATAATAGCCAGTGGAGAGGGCCATCTTAACGTCGTTAAGTGGTTCGTTACATACCTCCAGATCACCAAAGAGGATAATCCATTCAAGGCGATGCGTGGTGCTAGTAGATTAGGCCATCTTAATGTCGTTAAGTGGTTCGTTACGTACTTTCGACTCACCATAGAGGACGAAGCCGTTTATGATGCTCTAGAAAATGCCTGTATCAGTGGTCATCTCGATATCGTTAAGTGGTTCATTGAACACTTCCAGATCCCAATCCCAATAGATGTAGATATGTTCTATGTACTAAGTTATACCTACGATAGAGTATTTCTTCCAGCTTCGCCGTAGAGGACGAATATTTCGATTGTTTATTACTCGATGTCTACGAAAAATAAGGCACCTCACCATAGAGCGTGACTGTATTTATTACACATTATTGGATGTCTACGGGAAAAAAACGGCCAATTTTATGCAACCATTAAAAATCCCAATTAGAGAAATGGTACCGTTATATTATCAGCCATAAAATGCGAGGACGTAATCAGTGCCGATGGTTAACGGTTGGCAGGAGAACTATTTGTGGTAAGAGTTGCTTATTCGAGTGTTGTAAGCAACATCGACACCAGATCAGAGAAGGATCGTTTGAGCCATACCCCTGTCGGGCGTGTGGAGTTGGGACTCAAGCAGAGACGCGACTTTGTCGCCCGTGCGGCAACGTAACCGCACAGATAAACCTGATGCGTAAAGGTAAGAGGGCTAGAAAGGATTTCAACGTCGTATTGACTGAACTTATTACAACAAATCCACCTATTAGAGAATAGATATCTAATATTATACCCATAGTAAATATGGCATACGATAATTATCAGAGAGACGTACTAGATGTATACGAACAGGCGCGCAACATCCTTGATGAACCGATCCCCGAAACGATAGAAAGACGTTTAATACGACCATTAATTCCCCAAAAAATTGTCCCACTAGCATTCAAACAAACTAAATGGGTCATTGGTAATTTCTTACGAGGCTAGCAGATGGATGTTCCAGAGGGCCACGAACTTGGTGCAGACCCAATGGCATTCTTAAATGGTGTACGCCATACGATCCACGAAAAACTAGAGGAAGAGATTGTCGATCTAAAAGGCGTGAAGTTCCAGCTCGCCCTGAGAGTAGATCTAATAAAGTACAACCTCGATGGTAGCAAAGAATCCATCGACGTAGTATTTCGTCATTACCAGGAGGTTCTATTGCAGTCCAACGAAATCAATTCCGCGCTAGACAAGTCTTTTCCTGCGATCAAAGAACAACTAGAGAGATGGATACATAGAGGCTCAGGATGGGTGGTAGACCGAGTAGTTCTGCTTTGGCTCGACATAGCGCGATGCCAACCGCTACGAGGAGGCTCATATATTTCACTTCCTAAAGAAGTCCAAAACAAGAAGGCTGTAATTAATGTTCAAAATAAGGATGATAACTGCCTACGATGGGCACTACGATCAGCGCTCTTTCCAGTCGAGATTAATACCCAAAGACCATCCAAGTATCCTATAGACGATGGCCTAGACTTTACAGGAATCGATGCACCAACACCCATATCACAGATTTGCAGAGTTGAGAAGCAAAACAACCTTGCGATCAATGTCTTCGGATGGGAGAAAGGTGTGATTGTCTATGGGATTAGCAAGCAATGTGGGGACATCCAACGCATCAACCTATTGCTAATAGAGAAATCTGGAAAGTATCACTATACTTGGATCAAGGATTTCAATCGCCTCCTATTCAACCAGAGCAAGCACGAGCACCGCAAACACTTCTGCGAGAGGTGCTTACATGGATACTGCCGAAAAGATCTACTCGAAAAACACATTCCAGAATGTAAAGGTATAGGACAGACAGCAGTGAGAGTTGAGATGCCTGAAGAGGGTAAGAACAAGCTATCCTTCCAGAACTGGCACAAACAGATAAGGTTCCCTACATCATTTACGCCGACTTCGAGGCATTGACGACCAAGATCGAAGAACCAGAGCCGGCAGCAGAGCTGGCACCAGAACTGCGCAGCAACACCCAGAAAACTCAACTGCATGAGGCCTGTGGATTCGGCTACATCGTGGTGAGATGTGATGGTCATACGGAGACTCCAGTCGTCTATAGAGGGCCCAATGCTACGGAAATGTTCCTGGAGGCAATACAACAAGAAGAACAGAAAGTTAAGGCAGCCCTATCTAAATGTAAAGTCCTACGCATGGCTCGAGAGGGCATTATAGCCCACCGCGGTGCAACCCTTTGTCACATTTGTCAGAAATCTCTTAATGGGGATTCCGTTCGCGATCACTGCCATATCACTGGAAAGTACCGTGGAGCAGCACACAATGCTTGTAATCTACTCCTGCGGATAGACCCAAAGAAGACCATAATACCAGTAGTCTTTCATAATTTGCGAGGATACGATTCTCATCTCTTAATGCAGTCTATTTCCAAAGTAGAGGGGCAGATAAATTGCATACCCAATAACATGGAAAAATACATTTCATTCTCACTTGGTAACCTCCGGTTCATTGATAGCGCGCAATTTCTCTTTGGGTCGCTAGACAAATTGGTTTGTAGTACTATAGAGGCAGCAGGCGAATGTAAACGATGTAATAAGGACAAGCTGGTTGTCATTAACGAGGCTTGGGAGCTAGTGGGGACTTGCCCTCAGTGTGGAGAAGGGAGCATAAAGCAACTCGACCCGTCTCGCCTTCCGATAACCGTTTCACATACACCCCTTAATGCACATCTTCTTGGGCGCAAGGGCGTTTACCCATACGAATATATGGACAGTTGGGAGAGGTTTCAGGATGAGTTACCACCACACGATGCTTTTTATAGCAAGCTTTCTGATGAAGGAATCTCAGACGAGGACTATGCCCACGCACAGAAGGTTTGGGAGGCATTCGATTGTCAAAATATGGGAGACTACCACGACCTATATCTTAGAACTGACGTACTTTTACTCACAGATGTGTTTGAAGGCTTTCGAGCGACATGTATGCGAAATTATGGCTTGGACCCAGCTCACTATTATACGAGTCTTGGTCTATCGTGGGATGCATTGCTAAAGAAGACTGGTGTAGAGCTCGAGTTGCTTACCGACTACGATATGCATCTATTCATCGAGAAAGGGATGCGAGGCGGTATTTCTATGGTCAGTCGACGCCATGCAAAGGCCAACAATCCATATGCGGCAGAATACGACGAAACCAAGCCCACTACGTACATACAGTATCTGGATGCAAACAACCTATACGGATGGGCTATGAGCCAAGCGCTACCAACAGGAGGATTTGAGTGGTGCGACGTAGAAAAGCTACGAACCTTGAGTATCCTCGATATCGAGAAAGATGCGGATAAAGGTTATATCCTTGAGGTAGACCTTGAGTATCCTCTAGAACTCCACGACGCTCACAACTCGTATCCACTAGCCCCATAGCGTATGAAAGTACAGAAAAAATGGATGTCAGAGTACCAATGCGGACTACTAGGTGAAAGAGCGTTTCCAATTGAAGTTGAAAAGCTTGTGCCCAATCTATTCGACAAAGAACGCTACGTCCTACACTATAGAAATCTACAATTGTATCTTTCTCTTGGTATGAAATTGAAAAAGGTGCACCGAGCACTCAGATTCGACCAAAGTCCTTGGATGGAGCCATATATACGTATGAATACAGATCTTCGTAAACTGGCTACAAGCAATTTCGAGAAAGACCTCTACAAGCTGATGAACAACTCAGTATTTGGTAAGACAATGGAGAATATGCGTAAGCGAGTAGATGTTAAGCTGGTGCGTGCAGGAGAGGAGGACAAGCTTAGGCGGCTGATATCAAGCCCAACATTTGCTAGATCAAATATCTTTGATGATGGCCTCGTAGCCTTACACATGCATAAAAGCAGGCTCGTACTTAACCGCCCAGTTTACGTTGGTATGAGCATCCTAGACCTATCCAAACACCTGATGTACGATTTCTATTACAACCAACTTCAGCCTCAATATGGTAATAAATGCGAACTGCTCTACACAGACACGGATTCGCTATTGCTTGAGATCCAGACTGAAGACGTCTACGACGACATGGCCAAAAATGCAGACCTATACGATACGAGTGATTACCCAAAAAACCATCCGCTATACGACACTACCAATAAAAAGGTTCTTGGAAAGATGAAGGATGAGTGTGCAGGCGTCGTTATCGTAGAGTACGTTGGACTTCGACCTAAGATGTATTCGATTGTATGCGCAGACACTAAGGAGATTCGCAAGGCTAAAGGAGTACGGAAGTATGTCGTGAAGAAGCACATGCGACACGAGCAGTATAAGGAGTCTCTTTTCGATAGGAAGACCTTAAGGCATGGAATGAATATGCTGCGAAGCATTGGGCACCAGATCTATGGTCTGCGAGTTAATAAAATCTCACTTTCGCCCCTGGACACAAAACGTTGGATTTCCAAAAATGGAATCGATACATTAGCCTATGGCCATAAAGATATCTGTTTGCCCCAAAACGAACTAGCTTAGGATCCCATTCGGAGGTAGTTCGGTATCGAGTGGTACGACTTGTAGCTCTTCACGCACGAATCCACGCGTTGGTTGTTTCTTCGAAACCTGCGGAGCAACATTCGAAACTTGCGGAGCATACAAATAGTACAGGACTGGCTGACCCGAAGAAACCATACTACGTGAAATGCTATATGTTTTCAAACTCCATATAGGATCGGTAGCACGCTTTCGTCCACCTTCTAGCTCACCAGGAGCGTATAGATATCGAATGCTGACATCGAATGGAAGTCTTTCCTCTTTGAGACCAACTAGACGTATCCGTTCGTCCCGAACCCGTGCTGGTTCTGCTGGGTTCGATTCGATTTCATCTTTGGTAATTGCTATGGATGGTTGTTTTCCTGTCAAACGCGTAGCTTCATTGTTTAAAGCTTTTACGACCGCAGGTAGACGATCCACCCATTTGACAGATCTATCCTCCTTTCCCTGTGAAGCAAGTACCATTTCTTGAGCATATTGGTATCCAAATAGCCTTTCCGATAGGGTTCGGTTGAATCGTTCAACGATTGCTTGATCGCGGTGAATATCCACACGACCACGACGTACAGAAACTTCATGTTTATCTAGTAGCGAAGACATTGCACCCATAAATTCACGTCCTGGATCGACTTGTAAAAGTTTTGGCCATGTTAGTGGACTTCGCTTATATATTCGTTCGAATGCCGCAGCAACTTCTTTAGATTCTTTAGTGGCTAATGGTTCGGCTTCTTTGTATCTGGATGCTACATCCACGATCGTCAGCGCATACTTATATAGCTTTCTTCCACGTCCAGGTCGATCATGAGGTAGAAATATCAAATCGGCTTGGTGGACCTCATTTGGTGTAGATACATCGAATTTAGGTCGTGGAACGTATTTGGGGGATGGTAAATAGATCTGCCATATAGCTTGTTTTTCTAGCCACATACGAGTCACATCTTCAGATATGTTTGTCGAATTGGCAAGATGTTTAATAGCTGCTAGTCCTTTCCAATAACCCTCCGGACTATAGTATCGTAAACTTAGTTTAGTGTCCATTAATATGTACATACATATATATGCATTCTAAGCTTCAATAAGCAGAAAAGTTACTACATATTAGTCGCATTTTATGCGGAGTAATACTCTAGTAATACTCTAGCAATCTAGTAAGTGATCTAGTAATTACGTTAAACGTAAAAAAGCTCGTTTTTTAAAAGCATAGCTATAACCAATTCTTATAAGAATCGAGTGGCAACGTATCCAGTCGCGAATACGCTACCACCTAAGGCCACCAATTCAGCAGTTTTCCTCGAATTAGATGGTCGATAACAATCTGAGAGTTTAGGCTTTTCCAGTTTCATTTGCAATATGTGATATATATGGAGTTTTCGCATTGCATCGATTCTATCCTTAAGTCCAACGTGTGCGTTATTTTCTTTCCAGTGGTTCCAGATGGCTAGTGCTTCTAGTCGTTTTTCTCGGTTTTCTTCGTAGGCAGCCATAGCGGCATTTGCCTTCTCCTGAGCTTTATCGTGTCTTACCATCTCTGCGGCAGCCGCATTCGGCCCGCTAGTTGCTTTTTCTATTTCGTGTGCGGCAATACTAGCAGCAGCACTCGTTATGGCGAAGACAAATCCCATAAATATTATTGATGCCATAGCTTCGAAGGAGAGGTAGAGTCGCCCCCGTTACTCAACAGGCTTCCAATACCCTTTGTCCTTTAGGTATTTCTTAGCTGCAAGGCCACCAGATAGAACCGCTATTCACTTCACGAAGTTCAAAATACTAGATGAAGGATCGTTAGTCAAAGGCTCTTTGATTGCTTTTTTTCCGATCCAACCGATACCTGCCGCAAGTCCAGTCAATATAGTAGCTTCCTCTATTGTGTTCATAAGTTCGTTAACCATCTTATTGGAACAACGTTTACATCGCCGATAATATGTGTCTACGACGTGGCTTCAAATGCTATATCATGCCTTGAGTTTTTAGGTTACGACCTTTTGGGGTTTCTTTGGTAGCGGCAGCTGAGCTGTCTGTGGCTTCAGCGGAGCTGTGGTTAACTCGTTGCGTTTGTTTGTATTGCTTATACTGATAGTACAAACCCACAAATGCTATGCTTACCCCAATTACAGCAAGTGTGGTATTAGTTGATATCAAACTTGGCTTATCGGTATGACTGTCTACCTGCGCCTGCGTTGCCGCCACATTGGCGATATTTTCTTTCCTTCTTTGCGCTATGAGTTTGCCTGCAGCGACTCGTTTTGGATTTGGTGGGGGCTTTACTGGTTCTTTCGTGATGGGATCATTTCGATCTTCGGAATGGGTATCGACTTCCATCTTGTTAAGAGTAATTACTTAGTAGTTGAGGTAACTTCAATACGTTAATTACGTTTAAGATTCTTTTAAATTTGAATATACCTCAAGTACTTCATCAACTTCGTTTTCGCTCGGCAATACTTGCGCCTCGGAGTCCTGTTTAGCGGGCATAGAATGGTTAACAACGTGACAAAGGGCACTAGTTAGTGCTACAAGTGGACCTGCTTTGTAGGCCAATCGGCCAGCCAGGGCAGATATCTCGTTTCGGACTAAGTGGTCTTTCTTTAGATCTTTCAACAGCCTTCGTTGTTGTCGAGAATCTAGAGGCCTCACATATGCGACTACACAAGTTGCTAGACTTAGTGCTCTATCCACTAAGCAGTCATTTATTTGCTTTGCTAAGACGGCTTGGTATCTACGATATAGGCGTTCTATGTCTTTATCAGGTAACTTAGAAATGTCCCCAAGAGAAAAATCCTTCCCTAGATATTCTTTTGTCGTACCAGTCACGGCTAGAATAGAAAGAGCTTCCCTATGTTCGCTGATTTTTATGCTACGATCTTCATCGGTGGTAGCGCAGTGTAGGTTCGTTTCGAAGCCATGGCAATCTTTGCATGGCGATCTTTGCATGGCAGCTTTGCTGCCGCTACTGCGGTAGCCGCATTCGGCCCTTGGTGGAGGACCTGTCACATCTATTTTGCCGGATTCAGCTAGTATGTTCATTAATTCGTCATCCAAATCTTTATCCATCTTACTTCAACGTATTGTGACATACCATAGGTGCAGGTATCTCTAATAATGTGGAAAATGGATGTCGCAAACAGAAACATATATGTGCGAACTTAGTCTCAAGTTCTGAAATGAATAGCTTCTTATCATCTAAGGATATGCTAGCGCCGTAGTCATCGAATAGATCCTTTAATCCCGGTGCGCTTGCGATGCGAAATGCCACAACGATTGCGCAATTCTCGCGAAAGTTCTTACATATACTCTTTTGTGTTTGTGATGAGGCCCAAATCGAAATACCAATGTGGCGTGCAGAAAAGGCTAAATCGGATATCTTATTGGTCCTTCCCTTAACATCCTTGCTTGCCGCACAATCATCAAGGATAATAAGTGTATTTGTTCCTTCGAAAAAACATGCACAGTCGCCTAGGGTTGCATCAATATCGTTCTGAGAAGGCGCTAGGACAATGAAGCGAGGATCTCCCTTACCAACGCCTTTATAGGTTTTATTGTTAGCATAGGTGGGACAAATTAATACGATATATTCAAACTTAAAACGAAATGGACCTCTCAATTGATCAACTATGAACTGAGTCTTTCCGCAGTTTGTGGGGCCAATTATGAGTGCGTTAAAGGGAATTTGTTCTGTCAATGTGTCCATGTTAATGAGTACATTAATGAATACGTCAATGATAAACATTTTGTAGCATTCCCCGTTCAATAGTTGCTTGTGCATCAGAAAGCACGAATATGTGCATGTTCACCTTACCTGAGCCTCCACTGCGATGAATCCTAAGGCGAATGGATGCTCCAGCATCTTGTTGGGCTAAACCATCTCCATGAACTATACTGGTTTGCGAGGTGCGACAATCGATGAGTACGGCGAACTTGTTCTCAAAGAACTTCTTATGTGTCATGGATGTAGCGGCGGCAGCCTCTCTGAAACGCGGGACAAACCAATTCTTTGCGGACTTCCATAAATCCTTTGGTAGCATCCCAAAAGAATATAGAGCGTTAGGAATGCCATTGACGTGTACCTCGACCTTGGTGATTCCTGGATTTACAAACTTCTCACTATCTCTGGCGCCTGCCGCATGGGGATCCACGAATAGAAGAAGGATACCATTGAGAGAGAGACGAAGTACGTTTATGCTTTCAGATACGAGTGTGTCGGTTCCTAGATTGATTGAGACGGCTTTGAAGTACTCAGCATGGCTATACAGAAAGGCTTTACCGCTGGCGTAGGTACTATTGGCCTGCGACGCAAGATCGAGACTTTCAATGACTTCATATTCTAGCTCAATGTTTGATAATTTGTATGTACCTACTTTCGTACTGTCGGATCCGAATATGACATCGGTGGATGGTGCCAGCGTCAAATGAAATGACATCTTATCTCGAACCGCATGTTGATAAAAGACGCCGTGGGTTGTTATAACTTCATGATCAATAGGTATCTTATACACGCTACTATATGCAGCCAGCGTAGCCTTATCAGCTGCAATCGAGGTGTCTTTATCGCCAGCACCTGAGCGAAGTTTGTTAACATTAACGGATTGAATACCCTGCTCTATGCGATTCTCTCGTTCTACGTCAGATAGGTACAGATCGCTATATACCTGCAGTAGATCGGGTCGACTTAGATCTTCTAATCTAGTAGTTCCCATCCATACGACCCGCTTTGAGACTAGACAACGTCCAACATTGGACACTAAACGGTTGTTGACATGATCTCCGGATAGAGTGATATTGGCACTGAGGGCTAAGCTACCAGGTACTAGAAGTCTATTTTCACCTAACGTAGGAACATTAACAATTAAAGTTTCCCCTGGATTGGCCGATGAAGGAGTGAAAGTTACACGATGGAACACACGACTGGCTTTAAGAGATCTACCTTCTCTAGGATAATAGTCAGGATGGAGCTTTGTTGATATCATGTTTGTTCCACAATTGAATATGTTTGTTCCACAATTGAATACTAATAGTATATCACATATCAAGTGTTCAATATGGAAGAAACGATAGACTTCGATCCTATATCTGAAGAAGGTAGAGCCGATGTGAATGATCTTACTGCCGAAGAATGGGCGGAGATTAGACCTGATGATGGCGAGGCAGAAATGGATTGGTGGAATAGAGCTAAGCATAGCTTCAAAAATACGACGAAAAGCATACGTGATAGGTTATGGAAAAATCGTAGTAACTGGGGAACCAGTTCAGCTGAGTATATAGAATTAGTCAATCAAGGTGATGATGCGGAAACGCAGTTTACGGCAGGAAGTAGTACTGCGGAAACGCCATTTGAAAGACTGGAAAGACGGACTGAAAATGCACAGGACCAAATCACTATAAAGTTTCCAAAAGCAGATCTAACGAAGTTCACTGCTAGTTTGGATGACTATGATAGGGTCGTGATAAAACTCAATCGTAAAAATGCTGGATCATACTTACTGTCGGATGCCGTAGACACTCCCAACGTATTACCGAAAACGCTTAAAAACGCTCTTGGACCTACTGCGGAAAAGGAGATTAGTATGAAAGAGGATATGGCCACCGAAAAAGATAAACGAAAGGCCGAGGAAATAAAAAAGATGGATTCATTAACTAAGGGAACTCCAGAATATGAAGTGGCAAAGAATAAAGTAGCAGCACTAGAGGATCAGAAACAGGAGATCGAGGAAGAAATAGAAGCCATCAAAGATCGTATGTCGTTACGAGACCGCATAAAAGCCATCTTCAAGAAACATGGGATTTACGGTGATTGGAGTGTTAGCTGTCGCTGGTGCCGTAATCGGTACTGTAGTTAGTATATTAACGAAAGGCTTGACTTCCGTCGCTAAGGGAGTTGGTGAGGCTTTGAAGGATCTTGGAAAAAAGTTGGCTAACGTGCTACCTGCGGCGATAGGCGCTATTGCGAGTTTCATATTCCGTACCGCTGGAGAAGTTTTCGGCTTCCTTGCAAAGAATGCCTGGCTACTCATTGTAGCTGTGGTCATATTCCTAGTAGAGCAATATAAATCGTCGAAACGACGCTAACGAAATATCATCCATGAGGCTACGCCGGCCATGATACCCACGATTGCCAAATTGGTTTCGTGACTCATTGGTGATACACCGCGACTTTGTCGCCTACGTGGCTTAGCGGCAGCGTAGCTGCCTGTCGTATCAATCGTATCAGTCGTAGCAGTCGTGGCTCCGATGCCTGTAGCAGGTTCATGTGTCTTTGGTTTCGAGCCTTCCATAGGGGCTGGTGGTGGAGATTTTTCGTTAAGATTGATGTCATCGTTTATTCCTAAACTGATAACAGGTTTATTTGCCGTTCGTAGGCTGTTTACGTACGTAACGCCCTTAAAGATAATCATATAGCTAGGCATTAACTACGGTGGCCCACAAGTGCAAAACAAAACTCTTTTGTCTGAAATCAAAACACTTTTTCAGAAAACAATAATTTCTCGTTCAAAGCAAAACTCTTTTCCAGAAACTCAAACACTTTTATCCAAAACAAAATATTTTCTTTGAAAACAAAAAACGTTTTTAGAAAACAAAACATTTTTTTCAAAAACGAAAACTATTTGATTCAAAACAAAATATTTTCTCACGAAACAAAACGTTTTTAGAAAACAAAAATCTCTTTTTAAAACACGATCACTTTTATCCAAAACAAATCAATATTTTTAAAAACACGATTTAATAATTATATGCATCTTTTTAATCAAACACAATTAATTTAATCGAAATATTTGTGAATCGAAATCTTTTTCTTTCAATACAAAACTTTCTTTTGGGCGAGTTCCCGGATCGAAAATCCGCGAGGGCATGGGGCTTACGTGCCGTTTCCTCCATTTTTCGAGTGGAAAAATGGCTGCCAGTACTAGTAGTGTTAGATACTGTGGTGCTTGTGGTAGCAAGCACGAGGATTTGACTGTAAAATTTTGCACCAAATGTGGCGAAAAGCTACAACTACCCATATCGCTTGACTTGGCTTCGGAAAAGAAACTCGGGAAAGAAATTTCAGCAACGCCAACGATGTCACTAGCTGCTTTCAAAGCTCGCAAGGAGTCAAACAGGCATCATTTTTTTAAGCCATCAAGTTCGAAGAAACCTAAACGGCCTGAAATGGATGTGACAATTCGTATTGGAGTTTTAAATTTTGATGCAGAGACAGGAGTGTTAAAACCACAGTGGGGTAAGACACTTCCTCTGGCGGTTGATAGAAACAGTACGTACTCATCCATTCTGGGAAAGGCACTTACAAAGAGGAAGGCCCATGATCGACATTTCAATAAAACATCTCAAGAGGAAGAGTTTGAGCTATTATATCCAGATGGTTCACAAGCAATATTTTTGCCTGGCGAAGGGCGAAAGTTTTTTCATTTGAGGGAATACAAAGAAGACCTGGGTTTACCTTATAGCCGAATAACTTTATATCTTTGCTCAACTGGTGACATTGCTAGTTGTGAAGCTTGTGAAGGAAAGACTGAAGTCAGTGAAGGCGAATCAAGTGAGGGGCTTAATATACATAGGGAGTTTTCAGTGCCGTATCATGACACAGAGGAAATCCCTTCTACTTCTGCTGGTACTAGTGGTTGTGCTGCCTCAACTCACCAGGAGGACATTTCTGATGTTATTAAAGATGAAGTGAAAGAGAAAGTTGAATGTCCAACATGCCATCTGTTTATAAGTGCTCAGGACATAGCATTACATGCTGATGTATGTGCTGAAACTGCCCACAGAAGGGCATTTGTTGAATTAATCCAAAATCTGCCTTCAGAAGAGCTTCCCCAAGAGCCAAAAGAAGATGACATAACACCAGATGCATCAAAGAGCAAAACTGAAGGTTTGACTCTTTCAGAAATTCTGAACACCCTGTTCAACAAGCTTCGTCCTCCATCACGCATAAATGTAAGACGTGGTCAGCTCTTCTTGGATTACATGGAAGTTCGGAAAAGATGTGCCTGGATTAAGCCAGAAAGCAAGCTGAAAGTCGTGTTCACTGGAGAACCTGCAGAAGATACTGGGGGACCAAGAAGAGAGTTTTTAACAGGTATTTGAAACAGTATCAAATTATAAGAAAATAACAAAAAAACAGTTGAGATAATAAGAATGTCAACATTTAATAATGTATTGTTTGGCTCATATCTTACTGTACTTAGCAGAACATAAATATTTATATATCACAGTGACATATTAGGAGTAGTTTATATGGAAGCTACATGTATGAGGATCCCAAAGTATTACAACAAAAGAACTAATCAAGAGAAAAGTAATTTATGATATTTACTGTAAATTTTATTTAAATACAGCCTTTTGTTAAATATTAATCTATAGTGTATATATTTTTGGGGTATTGAGTTTCAATGTTTTGTTCTTTATTTAAAAGCTGATAATTATAATAAACTTACAGGTAAAATAAATCCACCATATTTAAACTGAAGTTACTTAATTCAATTTTGTATGTATCTCTTTTTCAGAGGTTTTACAAGAAATTCATACAAGGCTATTCACTGGAGGAGTCCCTGTAACCTCAACCACAGCAATATCGGAAAATGAATTCTACATTGCTGGAAATCTGATGGCCATATCAATTATACAAGGTGGCCCAGCACCATGCTTCCTGAAAAAATGGATCTTTGATTACATGGTATTTGGTTTAAGTGAGAGCCTTGATCTGAGTGTTGATGATGTGAAATCAGTGACACTTAAAGGATTTTTAACCAAGGTAAACATGTTTCCTCCTTGTCAAACATTCACATTAACCGCCTCCCGGTTAGCTCAGTGGTTAAGCGGCGGTCTGTCAAGCAGGAGGTCGCGGGTTCAAACCCCGGCCAGACCAACACTCAAGGTCTTAAAATAACTGAGTAGAAGGTGCTGCCTTTACATAATAATTAATTTGTTCACAAGCTGCAAATGGTTAGACCTTCACGTCTTCTGGCGGATAAGGATATACAATCATAGGACTAGTGTCCCCAATTAGCTGCAAAGCTAAATACATTGAAACTTAAATAAAGTCACTTACTTACATGTACATAAAAGTCACAGCAACTATAATTTTGGCACTGCCAACTAAATTCAATGATAAGTTGCATTTCTTTTTTAATAATCAATCTGAACAATCTGTCCATAGCTATGAACAGTAACTTGGATGGTTCTAAAATACAAATATAATTAACAGTTAAAAAAAGTATAGCCATGGTTTCATATAAAGGTGAAAAATCAGTTTGTACAAGATAATTATTATATACTATGTAATACATCATTTTATTTTTAGCTGTCTGAATGTAAAACTGACGAAGAAGTACCAAAGCTGCTCTTATCGGATGAAGGTTCTAATTTTCTGGAAATCATTAGCTACAGAGGTGTTCCCTACAAGGCAACCTTACAAACCAGAGACAGAATTGTCAGGTGGGATGGTAAACATGCATTTAAACTGATTTTTTTTTTTAAAAGAACCTTTAAAACTTAAAATTGAATTAATGAGTAGATTACAGACACACACATCATTATAGTAATAGTTATGATTTCAATTTTCAATCAGTTGTATTTTCTTTATAGGATCATTCTTATACAACACATAACACAGGACAGACTACCAATGGTGTCCCAGCTCAAGGATGGCCTGAAGGCCTTAGGAGTTTTGGAAGCAATCCAAAAATATCCAGATCAAATGAGACCTCTTTTTACCATCAAGGCAGAGCACGAATCACTGGATGAGGGCAGATTCCTTGAACTGTTTCATACCGACTTCAGTTTACAGCAACAGAAGAAGGTGAAAGAAATTGACACATACAAAGTGTTCAGTGACTTTGTTGGAATGGTATCCCATGGAGGTTTGTATTGATCTGTATTTTATAAAATAATATACACCTGAACGTTGTCCTAAAGATATGAAAATAAAAGATAACAAAGTCATTTTAATGAGCAAATTAACAGTAATATTTTCAGCTTTGCTATTGTTTCCTATGCTAATCTACTCATTAAAATGTAATTTTTGTATTCATATATTTTTAGGACAATGTTCGTGCAAACAGGTACAAGACAGTAATAGTACCTTATTCCTCTTGCCGACTCATTAGCATTAAGGTATGGGTTTAAGTGACCCCCTGTCATTAAGCAATGACAAGGAGCACAGAGTGCTAACGTCATCAGCAATAAGGGTACGGTGGCCCCGAAGTGACATACAAATGTATGGAAAGCATAATCCTTTTTTCAATCTTTTAGTAATTTAAGCAGCGACTTTGCAGTGATTGTTGCCCACTGTTATTGCAGGCTCAATGGTAAACATCGTGGTATTAGAAATTAAAGAGGTTTCTAATGCTCTAGTTGTTGGAATTTCATTCTGACAGTTTCATAATAGATATGTCTACATGTATGTACATTGTATTATTATTTCATTTCTCATTTCTTTTTCCAGATCTGTGAATTGTTGTATGTGTACACATTCTATATGGGCTTATATTCGTTCAAAGGACTTTTTTTGGACTTATTTCAGGGAAGGGCTTATATTCGGAGGGGGGTTTCGGAATTTTATGGTATTAATGGATCAACAAACTAAAACAAGGAGGTGGAAATCAATGCGAACGTTGTTTAAATCCTAACTGAAGCCTATGTGTTCCTGGAACTGTGCATGGACATAAAACTCTTAACTGACATTAAAGCAATTTAAAGGTATTGGCCCACACAGGTTCTGTTATTTATTTAGATTAACTTTTCTACATACCTGTGACAATGCTTGTTGTAATGCTGTAGTTAATTTACAGTGACTCATTGATGTCGCTATTTTTGATTTGTTTTAGAAGTACAAGGAATCACCCTGGGAAAATTACTGCAATTTGTTACAGGAGCATCCACCATTCCAGTCATTGGATTTGGGGAGAAACTTACCTGTGAGTTTACTCATGGGTGTCAGCTCAATTGCAAATGCTTTCCAACAGCTTCTACATGTGACCTAGTGCTCAGGATCCCTGTTCATTTATCAAATCTAAATGATATGACACAATCTTTCTGCTCTGCAGTTAGAGATGGTTTTGCCTTTGGAAATCTTTGATTCACAATATTTTTTTTCCTCTTGGAAGGTACACTTACTATTGACCAATGTTTAGGTTTGTTAATACATGTAATCATAAAGCCATATTTTAGGCAGATACAAGAGATATGGTTTGGATATGCTGAGAAACACTTTGGTACAAGTGTGCCATGTTTTGATGTATTTCAAGTATTACATTACTTTCGCAATATTTTCCCCCTCAACATATGTTCATATTTAAATCAATCAGGAGTCAGTCCTTGAAGTTGTCAACAAGTTGAGTTTTATTGTTATGCCATTAAGAAAGTTTATTGGTTTTCATGTTTTTTTATTTTGCTAATTGAAAAAATCATTTTAATTTGCTATACACTTGATTGCAGAAATGTAGTATAAAATATATAATTACCTAATTTACCTAGATACATCTAATGAGATGCATAAGGTCCTGGTCGGCTCTGAATATTCAGGCAAATTTACAGACTCTAGGCATGAGTTTATAGTTTTTCGATAACAGGACTTTTTCCAAACCACTGCAATTAGCTGCCAAGTGCAAATCATTGGAGTAATGTTTTGGTATACAATGTACTATGTTATATTAGTTTCACCAAGTAGTTAGACTTTATCACGTGTGACAGTATCGATAGTGGTACGAGTATCCATCTCAATTGATTACCGTAGATATATCTGAATAGATTAGGTATTTGTATACTTTTATACTACAACGTTTCTACAGTCTAGTGTAGATTTAAACAAAAACAAGATTCCACATTACAATACAACATGTATTTCTAAGAAATAGTAACATTGAACATGTTTTAGAATCAGGAAGGAGGCAAAAACTGTCATTGCTATCATGACTCAAATGTACATGTGAGCAAAATAGAATAAATAAATGTTCATTTAACAATACTCAATTTCTCTCTTGTAGCCATTAGATATAACAATAAGCACACACCCACGTTTGCTCAGTTGGAAAGCAGTTTTTTTAGTGGAAATATGAACATTAATGCACCACCACCATCTGATTCATGTCTAATTAAAAATAATATTATTAGACTGAGTTTGTTCCCATAAGGGAGTGTTCATTATTTATGGATTGGAGGGGGTCGGCTTTTGTAGAGCCTCTACAAGGGGGTCATAAAAGTTTTAACAAGAGAAGCAGATGAAATGCCGACTCCCCCTCAAACCATAAATAATGAACACTCCGAAAGCTGATTGCATTGGTTGGTGCATACAGTACCGTGCAAAAATATTTCAACGGGGGAAGTGATATATCCTCTGAAAAAGAGATATATCCCCTGAAAAAAGGATATTTCCCTTTTGGGGGAAGTTTCAGGGGATATATCCTTTTCAAAAGGGGTTATTTTTCTTCACGAAAAAGGGATATATCCCTTTTAAAGGATATATCCGCAGGGATATATCCCCAATTAGCGTTGAAATATTTTTGCACGGTACTGTACATGTACCTCTTGAGTAAACTTATATTATCGAAGATGATAAAAACCGAAAGGGAGCAAGTCCAATTGTGTCGATGTTACACACGGGGAAGAATCCCTCAGTCCTGTCTGTCCATTAATTGTGTAATAATGAGATAATTGATTCACCTTCAGGCTCCCTGTGGTGTCAGCCTGAATGACAACTGCAACTACTGTGTATAAGCCGCACCTTTTCAACCAAAATTTTCATTCAAAATCGGGCGTGCGGCTTATCTATGGGAACACATAGAAAGGAGACCCAACATTAACATACGTAGTTCAGGTTTACAAACATTACTGGTTTCTCTGGTGTTGTCAGAGACTTTAAAATCTATGCATCTTGTGTGGTTTCTGAGCTTGATCCTGATAAATATAGGGGGTTTTCTCTTCAGTTAACCAAATCATCCATACTCTTGTGAAGTACATTGTATGTTTTGCAAGTACAAACTATTTTACATTTTGTGCTATAAATGGTATGAATAAAAAAAAATGATTAGATCAAGTGATATTGGATAAAGTGCAGGGTACCACCCCCACCCCCACCCCCCATTTTTGACAATCTATTTTCCATTCTGGGGGGCCTAGTGGTAATTTTACCACAGAAAATGAAATGATAACGTAAGACAAAATATGCAGTGCATTGTTTCTAGATTATGCCTTTTAGTTAAACTAGCATTGACTGACTGATCTATAAGAGGACACTAAGATGCATGGCTTGTAAGTGGTCAAATATGGTATTTGTTTTATATACATGTAATAGTCAACTAATTTTTAGGACTAAAGAAACTGAACTGATCCCCAAACCAGAACAAGCAAAAAAGCAGTGAGCATCTGCTAATGATTCCATTGAGTATGTACTGTGACAGCATCTGAAGGTATCCTCTAAAAACACACAGCTCTCAACCAATCAGAACAGGTGTTTGATTAATTATTATATAACTGGCAATAGACTGTAAAATATCCTAAATCACTCAGTACCATTAACCTTGAGCAAAATTCAGTAGCTGATGGTAAAGGGTAAGTGCATCTCTCCAGCTAGAGGGTGATGGTAATCCATTTGTATCCATAACATACTGAAAATACTCCTGGAGTACATTGATGTCTTCCTCCCTGGCAACATACTCATTAGTGGCATCTGCAAGCTTCTGTTCTGACACAGGACTGAGATAATCTTGCAGGCCATAATGCTCAGGGATAAAGTGCAACTCATCTGGCCTACCACCGATGGTATCAAATCTTGACTGTCTTATACAGTGAGTGTTCCAGTGATCCTTAACATAATTAAGATCTCTTTGCAAAATACCAGATAAGCAAAACCATAAACACTCTCCCTGAAGTTCATGGCCTGGTGTATAATCATCCTTGTCAATCAAATCCTTAAAAAAATTAATCCACCACTGTGATCTGCTTCTACGAAAAAAAGACCACCACCCTTCTATGCGTTGATTATGGGGCGAAGAGCCATATACGTGGGCCCCTTCATCATTATGAAAGTAGCATTGTATCGCTGCAATAATCCCATTCTCAGTGCCACAATCACTTCTCACTTTAGCTGGGCAACCACCCAGTTTGGCAACTGCTTGCATGTAGAACTGAGCTACGACAACTGGGTTGTTATTGGTTCGACACACTTGGAGCCATAAAAGCTTTCTGCTGCACCCGTCTATACAGCCATGGATGGGAAAACCGTACGGTTTCAGTTTATCGTATCCATCGATATGCCAGCAAAAGTTAGGGCCCGCAGAAATGTAGTTTCTCCTTGTAAGGCGCTTCGCTTTTCTAGATTCGCATCCTTCAGGGTCAATTTCTTTAAGTAAACGTTCGACTTCGTTTCTTGGGGCAAGTATCCCTTCAAGCTGTAAAGTATGCCATACAGCACGGTATCCATGTAGACGTCCAGGCCCGTCTAATTCTTGTCTTATTCTCGCTCTTAGGAGTTGTTCATCAACTTCAACTGACCTTCTAGAAAGACCAAATGACTTTATCCTAGTTTTAAGAGTTCTCAGACTCATGGTAATCCCGTAAAACTTGTCCAAAAAAGTGAGTATGTTCCCATATTCGAAACCTTTTTCGAAGTAGTGTGTAATAATCACCTCCTCACGATTAAGTTCTTTTCCGCACTGCGGACAAAAGAGGAATTCTACTTCAATTAAGCAATCGCAGAGTTCGCAAAACATGACTTCGATTCACTGCCTCCGCATGAGAGCATAGCCGCCATTTTGAAAATAACACAATGTATGGGCCCCATGCCCTCGCGGATTTTCGATCCGGGAACTCGCCCAAAAGAAAGTTTTGTATTGAAAGAAAAAGATTTCGATTCACAAATATTTCGATTAAATTAATTGTGTTTGATTAAAAAGATGCATATAATTATTAAATCGTGTTTTTAAAAATATTGATTTGTTTTGGATAAAAGTGATCGTGTTTTAAAAAGAGATTTTTGTTTTCTAAAAACGTTTTGTTTCGTGAGAAAATATTTTGTTTTGAATCAAATAGTTTTCGTTTTTGAAAAAAATGTTTTGTTTTCTAAAAACGTTTTTTGTTTTCAAAGAAAATATTTTGTTTTGGATAAAAGTGTTTGAGTTTCTGGAAAAGAGTTTTGCTTTGAACGAGAAATTATTGTTTTCTGAAAAAGTGTTTTGATTTCAGACAAAAGAGTTTTGTTTTGCACTTGTGGGCCACCGTAATTAACAGACAATCCTTCGCAACTGCTAGATCTAGACGAGAACTAATATCCTTAATAGATTCTCGGTATTGGGCTAGAGTGTCTGAAGCCGATTCTATGATGGCATTTTCAAACATCGTATCGAATTTATTTTGGGCGGCTGAGGACTTCGATCCTACGATTGGTGAGCCGGTTGAAGCCTGGGATGATAAGACACAAAACAAATATACCATTATTGACGCATTAATTCGGACCATCCCGGCCTTTGTCAATCCTTTCCCATTCTGTGGAACGAACCAGTTGTAGTGCTTCTCGTTCATATCATTTCGACGTGTGGTAAAGTCGATTTCATAAGCACCGAACTCTCTTCTGATCTTGTCATATATGACGTAATTCCATGGAACGTTGTTGAACTTATTGAATATGCTTTCCCTGGGGAGTGGGACTCCCAATTCAAACAGTACTCGCCTGATCGTATAGTATACATGAAATCGATAAAAACTCCGAATATTGTCGATGATTGGCGCATTGTCTGAAAGATGGTCGTCGAATGATACGCCACAGCCTGCCGTAGCACACCAAACGGCGAAACATAATTGGTGCTGCCAAAGTTTCATTGGTTCAACATCGAACCACTTATTCGTTTTTCCTATTCTATCGTTAGCATTAGCAATACTGTCTCGCAGGGCATAGCTCGGATCTTTATTTTTTATTTTATCACTAAGATCAAGTCCTAGCTCTTGAAAGATATGTCGCGGCTCATACGTAAATAGTCGATCTTTTGCTACGTAGATCCTTAGAGTTTGTACGATTGGGTATATGTCTTTAGCGACGTGTGCCCAGGAAACGGCTGGAACTGGATACTTAAAATCAGTCCTTCTGAATGGAAGTGGAAAACCCACAACTGTCACATGTTTTTGCGTTGTCACGCGTAACGCTTCGTGTAGATGATTTCGTACATCTACTGGTATGAGACCACTTATATTCCAATGCTGCCCACCATCGTAAAACACGATTCTAGTCTCGTATGTAGACTCATCATGTATGTCGGATGCCGTTGTCCTAGCTGAGAACTTATCGAAGTCCGCGTGAGGATAATTTTTCTTAAAGGACGCTAAAGCCTTTGCATTGCGAGGTACGATATAGTCACCCCAATCACCGTCGAAATGAACTCTCGCTTGGAGACTAGGCATGGTTTCTTATCCTTGGCGCCGGGCCAATCAATCCGTTCGATTCATCCACTTGACTAATCTGTTTGATATTGATACGTATTAAAGTTACGACATATGTTAATATCGTGAAGTAAAGAATATACGTTAGTATCATCGAAGTAAACTTCCGATATCGAAGTAAACTTAAGGCTTTAATATGGTAATCTTAAATGTCACCACTACCTCGGCTGACCATACGGTCTATTTTCAAGAATCTATTTACATCCATAATATTTCTCTAATCGAGGCCGCTTTTGAGAACACTTGGTGGAACCTATCAGAGAAAGCTTCATTCACTTGGAATACCCCAGGTGAGATACGGATTCCGTACGAACTTAAGCCGGGGGATTACAATATAAGCGTCTTGATGACCGCCCTCGAACCCGCGCATGCTGCTGGTTTATTGGAATTCATAGACTACGGATATAGGAAGTTTTGGAGTCTAAAAATTAAGAAACCAATCCTGTTCAGTAAGAATCTCTGCGATTTGCTTAGTATCGAGGGTACTCCAGAAGGGGATAATGTGTCACTCAAAGTAGGAGAATACAAACTTCTTCGCTACGTATATATCTACTGTGATGTGGTGGATCCTAGCTTCTCAATTCTTAATGGAAAGCAATCGAACGTACTGGCTATCTTTAATCTCAAGGGCTATAGGTTTACAGTAGATACTTACAATAAATTGTTTCCCTGGCCCATACGAGCTCTAGGGACCAGACGAAACAGCCTTCGCCTGACACTTAGAGACGAAAAAGGAAACATTATAGACTTCCGTGGTCGACCTATACGATACGTATTGAAGATCGAGTAAGTTATAATATAACCACATATAGCGAAGATATAACATAATGACAAGCGATTCGATTCAACCACCTCCACCGGCACCAAAGCTTTATCCGCCGATCAATGGAGATAATTTTCGGTTGCAAACAGTCCGAGATACTCTTTCAGATATCGAAACTCAAGAAAAACACTATGAAGGTGTGCGTAAGAAATACGCCCGCGCACAAGGAATTGTCCATGGTATCGCTGTGGTAACAGGAGGTCTATCTGTATTATTATCGGGTTCAGGATTAGCGGTAGCTCTAACTGGTTTTGGTATAATAATAGGCCTACCATTCGGTGTTATTGGTGGGGTCTGTGGGATGATTTCAGCATCTACAACCATTGGAGCAAAAAAGATCGGAAAAAAAGTTTCTAAACATGAGAAAACCGCTATGTTAGCTAAATCGAAAATTAATACGATTCGCGATCTAGTATCAAAGGCCCTTCGCGATGAAAATATATCTGACTCTGAATACGGCCTCATCCTCGCTGAAGCAGATAAATACGAGATTATGAGGTCTGAAATTCGCCGCGAGACTTCGACGGCCGCGGGCGGTGAAAAAAACATGGAACAAATTCGAGCCGAACTCAAGAAAGAAGTGCAAAAGGAAATGCGAGCACAACTTGGCAGTCTAGTGGGATAAAAATCAAAATGTCCTATGAGAGGAATAAACAGGGGGTTTTATTTTCACTTTGCTAAGAGCAGTCTTTGCTAATAGCAAAATCTTCGGAACGATGGCAGCTGCTAATTCGTATGTCTGGTTCGTATGCAAATTTCGAGACAACGAGTGGGATTTTTTATTTCAACTTAGCAAAAAAAAAGTTTCAATCTCGAATTTTCTTATTCACATTCCTATCGCGTCAATCCGCCCCTGTTTACTCGTTCAAGCAAGATTGGGGCGCTAAGGAATTTTGGGGGCGCTCAGGAATTTCTGGGGCGCTCAGGAATTTTACTGACGAACTTCAGTTTTCATCTTAAAAATAGATATGAAGCACCATTTGGTTCACATCCCAGCTGTCAGAATGAGTTTTCGGGCTCTGAGTGTATTCTAATTTCAGTCAAACGCTAGAGCTATTTTATCCGTCTACGTAATTATTACATCAGCTGCGTCTTATATAGCTGAGGTTCTACCGGCTTCGTCAGACGTATTCTCAGCAGTAAGATCGAGCGACATGGAAGGAGAGCAACCGAGAAAACGTGTCCATCTGTTTCTTGAGAAACTTGCCAGGGAAGCTAAAGTTTCAAGATCACAAGTCAGGGTAAAGCTTTTCAGAAAATTAGCGGAGAGATCTCGCTTGTTACGGCAGCGAAGAAAACTACGAGAAAGACTCAGAGCCCTGGTAAAAGACCTAGAGACGAAGGAAGCCGAAGTACAGCTTGTAGAACAAGACGTTCGGCTGCTAGAAATTGCTGTCGAAGAGGGGACTGATGGTGAAGAAGACTAAGCGATATCTAGACGATCCTTCGTGTAGGAATAAAACACCCGCGGCAGGGGTATGGCTCAAACGATCCTTCTCTGATCTGGTGTCGGTGTTGCTTACAGCACTCGAATAAACAACTCTTACCACAAATAGTTGTCCTGCCGATTGTTAACACATTAAATATAGTTGGGGGTGGTTCTTACTGGGGGAATCAGGGGGGCTTATATAAGGCACATTTTCTTTGACGATTTTCGACGATCAAAAGCGGTTTAAAGCAGGCGGTATAGTGGTTCTTACTTGGGGGAATAAAGTGGGGCTTATATAAGTAACAAATTTCAACGATTTTTTCGTGGCGTAGGGATATACGATGGGAGAAAAAAGGCTTAAATAAGGATGTGAATTAGAACCGCCATCATATATACTACTTAAAGATAATTAGGTGTACCATATACTTCAACATTAAATTGGCGACGATTTGTTACCATTAACACTGGTTAAGAAATTATTTGGTCGAGTCTCGTTTCCATGCTGCCGTGGTCACGTGATCAGCTTTAACATATGAGTAAATTTGTGGGATGTTTAGGGATTAGAACCGAGGTATGAAACTGACTTATATATTTATGATTTAATTATTCTATTGTTCAACGGGTTTATACCAGAGTTTGACCCCTGTGAAGAACAAAGAAAACCGTGTCAAGTGTGATATAAGGCATGTTATGGCCCAGCCTCGTTTCCATGCTGGGTGATATATGTCACATTTTAAACCCGCCATAGCGGTCGTCGGTGCAAGTGACAAAATTGCTGACAACATTTTCCATGTTCTCTTAACACATCTAGACTACTCGCTTGCTTTAATCATAAAATTCCCACGGGATTACATATGCTCCCTGACTAATGTACATGTACATGCAACTTTCAGTAACCATTTTACCACGGTTACATTTTGGTGTCAGAAATGGGATGGAAGTGTATTTTAGTGGCATCAAATTTTGGAGAAATAAAGGTTTTGAGATGCAAGAGTTAAGTTTGTGGTTTAAATTTTGTAGAAATTTTCAGAAGTGAATGCAATTAGTGTAAGTTTTTATAAGATTTTTATTCTGGATTTTTTTTTAAAGCAGGTTAAATTTTCAACGGGAATTATTAAAGAGGAGTGTGAACTGGAGATGGCACAGGGAGGAAGAAAGATGTCTGGCATCTCCACAGCTCGTCGTTGAAAGTTCGGGACAACCAAGCTAAAGGAGGGGCGAATACAGAGAGTGCCAGGGCAGAACCTTAGTTGCAAGAGGAGACGAGAAGGATGGCTGCAGTATTCTGGCAATGGCAGAAGCTCAAGGAGTCTTCAGTGACAGCACGCTCATGGTGGATCGGTTGCATGTGCTAGTGATTGGCTCATGCTCCAGTGCATACTCTGGCGAATACAAGCCTGAGCGTGGTTGTGAATGTGGTTTGGTGCAGGTACAGATTCTGTTTGAGTGGTGCGACAGATTGACCCACACCTGCATTTCCATCTGGGTTACAGGGAATGTCCAAGCGAGGCCCCAAGATGTGCAGTTCACTTTGGTGCTCGCCAGTTGAAAGATGAGCTGGTTTTTGACGTTAACCAAGGGCCCTGATTATGCCTCGGGTTTTGCTGTGCATCGTGATGTGCATGCAGCTTTCATCACAAGATTACTTGCTTCTTTAGTCGAGAGACTAGACTGTCTGAGAGACTAGACTGTCTGAGAGACTGGAATTGCGTGACTGTGACTGTCACAGGGAGTTGTTTGCAGTAATCAAGTAATTTTGGCTGCAACTTTAACTGAAGGTGTATAGTGGTTCAACTCTCACGAGACCACAGGGTGCAAGCCACACTTCAGTCATGGAGCTTTGGGTTAAGATGAGGATCCCAAGGTTTTGCATTATCAGAGTGCAAGAGTTCACAGCATGGAAGTGTACATTGATAATGGATGACTGCATGGAATTGCGAGTTTATTCCAAATTAAGACTGTACAAATGTATGATGTTGGTTAGTTAGATTTAACCTGGACTCGACTTTATGAAGAACTTGGTTATTCTGGATGACTGATGAATTCAACGGGCAGAACAGTGTGTGATGGGGGATGGAGTGTTTGACTACATATTCAGCTGGTGGTTAATTATTAGCTGTCACGAGGTCACTTGGTCAATGCCGAGCCCCAGTCTTGAAACTAATGATAGCCAATGGGAGACTCCAATACAATTGATCAAAGCACAGGAACCCCATATTTGGGTTTACATGGAGCCGATGGTACAGTACTGCACATGCGTGAGTGATCATCAGGCTGTGCATTGTCTTAATTAGATTATTAGGTGGTATATATGGACTCGTCAAGAAATATTGGACTTTCGCTTATCTGTTAGTGTAGTTTTTTTGTTTAGTTCACATGAGGACATGTAGAACAAAAGCAGGAGCGAATGTGACCAGGTCAAAAGCAAGTATTTTGAGTAATTTTCTGGTAACATTTTTAGCACAATTTTGGCAATTACCACTCGCGCACATTCCTTTCAATGGTGGCAGAATTTCCTGCATTGGTTTCATGATGATTTTCATAATTTCATTATTGTCTCTTTTAGTAACCATTTTCCCACGTTTACACATGACATGACATTCACTGTTGACACCAAGCACGATGACTTTTCAATCACAAGGAATGTTGTAACTGTCCTGCCACTTTGGAACACCACACTCCAGGAAATCATGACGACAATTCCAAAAGCTGTGTCTTGAAAGCCATAGTAATCTCTCCCTACTGATCAGAGCAATTCTACGCCCGATAGGGTTTCGAGAATCCATTGGTAGGATGATTACGACAGATTACATCACAAATCACATCACAAAACACCGCCAAGCATTTCTACCTACTCTTCCATTACTTCAAGATGTTAATTCGAACTTTGGGTGTTTTGCTCATATAAATGAATGCCCGCTAGCCGGACAAGTACCATGACTATGATACAAGAACTTTGTGTAAACACAAACTCTCCGTGCAAACCTTGTCAATCACAAACTGTAGCAAATATGTTCATTTTTGAAGAAACAAAAATAGCTTGCAAAATAGCTACAGATTTGAACAAGCATGTACCAATAAATCTGACTCGTATTTTAAACAAAATAATGGTGATAAAAATACTGACCACAGTTTAAAAGGTATGCTTCTGTCGCATGTTGAAATACGATCCATGTAAAATAGAATTAAGTTCATTAATATTACTAGCAACATACATGAAAACAACTGTAATGTAATACATATTTTTCGGGTGATGAGAAGCACATAGAGAGAAAGAGAACTAGAAGGGCGCTAGCAAAAGAAAAACAAAATTAAATTACAGAGTTAATCAAGTTTCCTGGTTGGTCTGCTACAGCAAAGCCCCCGTCTACCGATGCAGATGGGCAACACCCTTCCACAAAATGATGAAAACCACTTTGGCGAATATATAATTTATGCATAGTCATTTTTTGGCATTGCTAAGACTCATGCTGTAGTATAAATGAAACTATATGTTATGTGTACTTCTGACAATTGATACTTTGCCTTTTGATTTTTTTATATCTAAAAAATATATAAATATTTTAATTAGGTAGTTTGTAAGTGACTTATTATACATTTTTTTAAATTATGCAAATTATCTGTTGGCCTTTGTTTACAACTAGAAATCACTTAAATTTGGTCAATCTGTTGTCAGTACGCGTTTGTTTCTAAATAAGATAAAGAGATATCGAATTCACACATGAGAGGTATCATTCGACCTATTTTTCGCATTAGCGATACATTTTGTGTCAATCCAAAGTACTTATTTTGACCTCTTAAGTATTATAGTGTCCAATTCGTTTTCGACCAATCAATAGACTGGACTACTTAAAACCAATTGATCATATCAGACGAAGAGATATGCTTGAAGAAAATCATAACACTGAAGACTATAAGAATTAAAGTATGTCAATCGTACGTAATAAGATCTTAAGCTAATTTCAAATCAAAATGCAACAAGAGATTGAAGTTGGGGGTTATGATGTTGAATTTGTCAATCCTCCAAATGGAAGACTCCTTTTGTATCCTATGTGGAAAGGCCATGCGAAATCCAATACAGACCGAGTGTGGCCATAGGTTCTATGGAGTTTGTATTCAACTCAAACCAGGAATTCAATTGCCCTCATGTCCAATAGATGGAAGTTCCTTATCGAGCACTTTTAATGATGAGTTTTGCAGACGAGAAGTCAATAATTTGATTTGCCGTTGTACTTTTAATAAATATGGTTGTGAGTGGAAAAGAGAACTGATGTACTTAGACAGTCATCTGAAAGAATGTCATCATCGATTAATCAAATGCTCAAATGAGGGATGTACCGAAATGATCATGAAGAACGAGTTAAAACGGCACCAAGGTGAGACGTGTAAATACATACTAGTACAATGCTCATACTGTATGAACTATGCCACACGAATAGAAATGGAGATCCACAACGATGATTGTGTTAAGTTTCCAATAAAGTGCGAAAGTTGTGATGTAATCGTCTTGCGAGATGAGATGGAACGACACCTAACATCTCAATGTCCCGAGACAGAACGGCCGTGTAGATTTCAATTCGTTGGGTGTATGTTTAAGGCAAAGGACGATCTCATGGGTACGCATGAGCAAGTCCAATTAATAGAACACACTAATTTCTTAGCAACATGCGTCAACTCATTAGGAACCGAACAAAAGGAAAGGCTCAAAGAAGCTGCTATCGAGAATGATTTGCTGCAAAAATCGATATCGAAAAACGACAAGAAATTAAATAGTATCACCCAAGGCCTACAAAATTATTGTCGAACGATACTCGGTAGTGGAGATTTTGAAGCCGAATTCGCTGATATGAGATCGACATTGACAAAGCACAAGATCAAACTAGACTACTTAGAAGGAGAGATAGTAAATCCTCCTTCTCCCTCCTGGTCAAATGGAGATTTAAGCGACTATTCGAAGAGATATGTCGAATCGCTAAAACGTGATCTGGCCGGAGCAAATGAACGTCTGAATGAGATCGACCTAAAGGTCGAAATGCTTCAATCCATATCATACGATGCAACATACATCTGGAAGATCAACGATTTCCGTCAGAGACGTAAAGATGCAATCAACAGAACAACGCCGTCCATACGTAGTCCCCCATTCTATGCCGGTCGAAATGGATACAAAGTGTGTGGTTGTCTCTACTTAAACGGAGATGGCCTTGGAGGAAACCCACCTTTCAATGTTCATTACGATTATGAAAGGTGAATACGATTCTCTTCTTTCGTGGCCATTCCATCGACGAATTACGTTTAGACTACTAAGCCAATGGCTATATTCCAACGCCAACACGGGTAACAAATAATAATTTAACTGGGTTTCCATCTATTATTGTCCAACCAACATTAATAACATTCTAATTTATTTTTTTCTTAACCAGATAGCTGTCACGATGAAGCAATTCCGTGCAGCCAAATTACGATTGCCATTCCTGGACGAGACTATTCTCGGAATGTTCCTTTCGCAATATTAAAATTGACAACACATAGTTTGTCTCGAGGTTGCTCTTTTTGGCACTCACATGGGAGCTTCACCAAAATGGCTTTCACGCTACCCTGCACCTTTTATGCCAGTGGCCTTCACATGAATCACTGTGCATGCCGTTGCCTCTGTTTAGTAACTGCTGTGCTGATTCGAAGAATTCATAATGTTAGGCGATCGCGATACTATCGCACTTTTCCATACTATTAGATTGCCATCGTTAAACTAGTACTTTAAATTTCAATGTTATCTAATTTCTCCTTTTAAACCACAAAAATTATAACGAGAACCGTATATTCAACAATGTTATGTCTCTGGTTCTAGACACGATTGTCACTAACAAGTTTCCACCAGTGTTTTAATTTTCGAATGAGGACATTTAAATTTAAATTTAGATCTGGTTGGGGGGTAACCCTAACCCTACACTACAGTTCCTAAGAAACGTATATCGAATTATAATCAATTTAAGCAAGATTTAATTAGTCACGGGGTTATCGAATATTACCCTAAATTAGCTGTCATGCAATGTGGCATGAGCGTTGACAGCTACGCTTGTTCTAAAGAAAAGTAGTTAAGCTTGTGTCACTAACTTTACGCAGAATGAGTTTTTGAGTTTTGTGTACCCTTATACAGTTTAGAACTACAATTGGCTTTGTTAATAGCACCAGGTGGTAATCGTCATAATTGCTGTTATGCTAGAGCTTTTTTTACAATGCAGAAATTTGTATTCAAAGTGCAAATGGTTAATTTATAACACTTTCTTGTTAATAGCTAATTAGGCAATCAGAAACTTAGTCCTTCTCATTTGTTATATTAAAAACAAGGGTATGGTCCAAAACAAGTGATCCTGACTTATAAGTGAGAGCAAATTCTAAGAAAGCCTGTAAAAAGGATAGTTTCTAGTATTTAGAATTGCGTAAAATAATTATTATTTTGTTAGCTTAGTATAAATCTTGGTGTCTTTTCAAGTACAGTCTTTGTTATTTTATATATCGGAGTTTATAATCAAAAGTATTTTCTAGTATTATAGGTTGTCAAAGGCTGACCTATAGCAGCTCTTTCTGTATTCTAGCTTGCCTTTTTAGTTGGCATTATCAGATTGTGTAATCAACATTGAGTAAGGATAAAATATATTTTGTAAGAGTTAGAAGACAGAGTTGTTACAACCCGTTGAAGAGAGCGGAGCTCTCAAGAGTTGTAAGAAAGTGTTGAAGAGAGCAGGGCTCTCTAGAATAAACAAAGAACAAGTCAAAGAACACCTGCTCATTGAGTGACGATTCCGGGTTACCTGGCAAAGAAACAGTGCAAACAACACTAAAAAGGGGCCGAAACACGTATGTACGTAGTTTATTCACGTTTCGGGCTAGACAGGATGGAAAGCTATTTGTTTGTTCTGGAATGCATAACTCATTTCCTGATTCATACATGTTCAGGTAGTTAATTTGTGTTATAACAGAGAGTATTTTACAAGTTTTCCTCGAGTTTATCGTTGGGGCTGTTCCCAGAGGAGTCAGAACTCTGGTGTGCAAGTTTTGTGCCATACTCAGAATGTAAATCATTCCCTTTTTTTTAGTGTTATAATTTCAACCGTATTAGAAAATTAATGTTTATTTTTATATTTAGCTTTATATACCTCTTGTATTTAGTTTAATTTATATATTCAAGTCCAAACCTGGAATTGTAAAATAATTTCACATTCTCTCATTCACAATATAATTTTTCTCATGCTCACCGCTCGCGTGCATTCCTTTCAATGGTGTCAGAATTTCCTGCATTGGTTTTATTATGATCTTCGTACATGTAACTTCATTATTATCTCTTATTCTCAGCAGTAAGATCGAGCGACATGGAAGGAGAGCAACTGAGAAAACGTGTCCATCTGTTTCTTGAGAAACTTGCCAGGGAAGCTAAAGTTTCAAGATCACAAGTCAGGGTAAAGCTTTTCAGAAAATTAGCGGAGAGATCTCGCTTGTTACGGCAGCGAAGAAAACTACGAGAAAGACTCAGAGCCCTGGTAAAAGGACCTAGAGACGAAGGAAGCCGAAGTACAGCTTGTAGAACAAGACGTTCGGCTGCTAGAAATTGCTGTCGAAGAGGGGACTGATGGTGAAGATGACTAAGCGATATCTAGACGATCCTTCGTGTAGGAATAAAACACCCGCGGCAGGGGTATGGCTCAAACGATCCTTCTCTGATCTGGTGTCGGTGTTGCTTACAGCACTCGAATAAACAACTCTTACCACAAATAGTTGTCCTGCCGATTGTTAACACATAAAATATAGTTGGGGGTGGTTCTTACTGGGGAATCAGGGGGGCTTATATAAGGCACATTTTTTTTGACGATTTTCGACGATCAAAAGCGGTTTAAAGCAGGCGGTATAGTGGTTCTTTTAGTAAAAGAAACAGGCAAAGAAACAGTGCAAACAACACTAAAAAGGGGCCGAAACACGTATGTACGTAGTTTATTCACGTTTCGGGCTAGACAGGATGGAAAGCTATTTGTTTGTTCTGGAATGCATAACTCATTTCCTGATTCATACATGTTCAGGTAGTTAATTTGTGTTATAACAGAGAGTATTTTACAAGTTTTCCTCGAGTTTATCGTTGGGGCTGTTCCCAGAGGAGTCAGAACTCTGGTGTGCAAGTTTTGTGCCATACTCAGAATGTAAATCATTCCCTTTTTTTTAGTGTTATAATTTCAACCGTATTAGAAAATTAATGTTTATTTTTATATTTAGCTTTATATACCTCTTGTATTTAGTTTAATTTATATATTCAAGTCCAAACCTGGAATTGTAAAATAATTTCACATTCTCTCATTCACAATATAATTTTTCTCATGCTCACCGCTCGCGTGCATTCCTTTCAATGGTGTCAGAATTTCCTGCATTGGTTTTATAATGATCTTCGTACATGTAACTTCATTATTATCTCTTATTCTCAGCAGTAAGATCGAGCGACATGGAAGGAGAGCAACTGAGAAAACGTGTCCATCTGTTTCTTGAGAAACTTGCCAGGGAAGCTAAAGTTTCAAGATCACAAGTCAGGGTAAAGCTTTTCAGAAAATTAGCGGAGAGATCTCGCTTGTTACGGCAGCGAAGAAAACTACGAGAAAGACTCAGAGCCCTGGTAAAAGACCTAGAGACGAAGGAAGCCGAAGTACAGCTTGTAGAACAAGACGTTCGGCTGCTAGAAATTGCTGTCGAAGAGGGGACTGATGGTGAAGATGACTAAGCGATATCTAGACGATCCTTCGTGTAGGAATAAAACACCCGCGGCAGGGGTATGGCTCAAACGATCCTTCTCTGATCTGGTGTCGGTGTTGCTTACAGCACTCGAATAAACAACTCTTACCACAAATAGTTGTCCTGCCGATTGTTAACACATAAAATATAGTTGGGGGTGGTTCTTACTGGGGAATCAGGGGGGCTTATATAAGGCACATTTTTTTTGACGATTTTCGACGATCAAAAGCGGTTTAAAGCAGGCGGTATAGTGGTTCTTTTAGTAAAAGAAACAGGCAAAGAAACAGTGCAAACAACACTAAAAAGGGGCCGAAACACGTATGTACGTAGTTTATTCACGTTTCGGGCTAGACAGGATGGAAAGCTATTTGTTTGTTCTGGAATGCATAACTCATTTCCTGATTCATACATGTTCAGGTAGTTAATTTGTGTTATAACAGAGAGTATTTTACAAGTTTTCCTCAAGTTTATCGTTGGGGCTGTTCCCAGAGGAGTCAGAACTCTGGTGTGCAAGTTTTGTGCCATACTCAGAATGTAAATCATTCCCTTTTTTTTAGTGTTATAATTTCAACCGTATTAGAAAATTAATGTTTATTTTTATATTTAGCTTTATATACCTCTTGTATTTAGTTTAATTTATATATTCAAGTCCAAACCTGGAATTGTAAAATAATTTCACATTCTCTCATTCACAATATAATTTTTCTCATGCTCACCGCTCGCGTGCATTCCTTTCAATGGTGTCAGAATTTCCTGCATTGGTTTTATAATGATCTTCGTACATGTAACTTCATTATTATCTCTTTCAGTAACCATTTACCACAGTTACATTTTGGTGTCAGAAATGGGATGCAAGTGTATTTTATTGGCATCAAATGTTTTGAGATGCAAGAGTTAAGTTTCTGATTTAAATTTTGAATAAATTTTCAGAAGTGAATGCAATTAGTGTAAGATTGCTGCCTTAAGTTTTTTTTATCCGATTTTTATTCTGGATTTTTTTTAAAGCAGTTTAAGTTTTAAGTTTTTGAACGGGAATTATTAAAGAGGAGTGTGAACTGGAGATGGCACAGGGAGGAAGAAAGATGTCTGGTAGCTCCACAGCTCGTCGTTGAAAGTTCGGGACCACCCAGCTAAAGGAGGGCGAATGCAGAGTGTGCCAGGGCAGAACCTTAGTTGCAAGAGGAGACGAGAAGGATGGCTGCAGTATTCTGGCAATGGCAGAAGCTCAAGGAGTCTTCAGTGACAGCACGCTCATGGTGGATCGGTTGCATGCGCTAGTGATTGGCTCACGCTCCAGTGCATACTCTGGTGAATACAAGCCTGAGTGTGGCTGTGGAATGTGGTTTGGTGCAGGTACAGATTCTGTTTGAGGGGTGCAACAGATAGATCCACAATGGCATTTCCATCTGGGTTACAGGAAATGTCCAAGAGAGACCCCAAGATGTGCAGCTCACTTTGGTGCTCGCCAGATGAAAGATGAGCTTGTTTTCGAGGTTAACCAAGGGCCCTGGTTATGCCTCGGGCAAGATTACTTGCTCTTGAGTCGAGAGACTAGACTGTCTGAGAGACTGGAATTGCGTGACTGTGACTGTCACAGGGAGTTGTTTGCGGTAATCAAGTAATTTTGGCTGCAACTTTAACTGAAGATGTATAGTGGTTCAACTCTCACGAGACCACAGGGCGCAAACCACACTTCAGTCATGGAGCTTTGGGTTCAGATGAGGATCCCAAGGTTTTGCATTATCAGAGTGCAAGAGTTCACAGCATGGAAGTGTACATTGATAACGGATGACTGCATGGAATTGCGAGTTTATTCCAAATTAAGACTGTACAAATGTATGATGTTGGTTAGTTAGATTTGACCTGGACTCGACTTTATGAAGAACTTGATTATTCTGGATGACTGATAAATTCAACGGACAGAACAGTATGTGATGGGGGATGGAGTGTGTGACTACATATTCAGCTGGTGGTTAATTATTAGCTCTCAGGAGGTCACTTGGTCAATGCCGAGCCCCAGTCATGAAACTAATGATAGCCAATGGGAGACTCCAATACAATTGATCAAAGCACAGGAACCCCATATTTGGGTTTACATGGAGCCGATGGTACAGTACTGTACATGCGTGAGTGATCATCAGGCTGTGCATTGTCTTACTTAGATTATTACATGTAGGTGGTATATATGGACTCGTCAAGAAATATTGGACTTTCGCTTATCTGTTAGTGTAGTTTTGTTTAGTTCACATGAGGACGTGTTGAACAAAAGCAGGGGCGAATGTGACCAGGTCAAAAGCAAGTATTTTGAGTAATTTTTTGGTAACATTTTTAGCACAATTTTGGCAATTTCCACTCGCGCACATTCCTTTCAATGGTGGCAGAATTTCCTGCATTGGCTCTTTTAGTAACCATCTTCCCACGTTTACACATGACATGACATTCACTGTTCACACCAAGCACGATGGCGTTTCAATCACAAGGAATGTTGTAACTGTCCTGCCACTTTGGAATACCACTCTCCAGGAAATCATGACGACAATTCCAAAAGCTGTGTCTTGAAAGCCATAGTAATCTCTCCCTACTGATCAGAGCAATTCTACGCCCGATAAGGTTTCGAGAATCCATTGGTAGGATGATTACGACAGATTACATCACAAATCACATTACAAAACACCGCCAAGCATTTCTATCCACTCTTCCATTACTGCAAGATGTTAATTCGAACTTTGGGTGTTTTGCTCATATAAATGAATGCCCGCTAGCCGGACAAGTACCATGACTATGATACAAGAACTTTGTGTAAACACAAACTCTCCGCGCAAACCTTGACAATCACTAACTGTAGCAAATATATTAATTTTTGAAGAAACAAAAATAGCTTGCAAAATAGCTACAGACTTGAACAAGCATGTACCAATAAATCTGACTCATATTTTAAACAAAATAATGGTGATAAAAATACTGACCACAGTTTAAAAGGTACGCTTCTGTCGCATGTTGAAATAGGATCCATGTAAAATAGAATTAAGTTCATTAATATTACTAGCAACATACATGAAAACAACTGTAATGTAATACATATTTTTCGGGTGATGAGAAGCACATAGAGAGAAAGAGAACTAGAAGATCGCTAGCAAAAGAAAAACAAAATTAAATTACAGAGTTACTAATTTTTCCTGGTTGGTCTGCTAATGCAGATGGACAACACCCTTCCACAAAATGATGAAAACCACTTTGGCGAATATATAATTTATGCAGAGTCATTCTTTTGGCATTGCTAAGACTCATGCTGTAGTATAAATGAAACTATATGTTATGTGTACTTTTGAGAATTGATACTTTGCCTTTTGATTTTTTTATATCTAAAAAATAAATAAATATTTTAATTAGGTAGTTTGTAAGCGACTTATTATACATTTTTTATAATTATGCATAATTATCTGTTCGCCTTTGTTTACAACTAGAAATCACTTAAATTTGGTCAATCTGTTGTCAAATGAGAGTAAAGTAAAAGAGTTCAATGTGGTATTGCTTTTTGGTGAATATTTAATATATTTTATTCTATTATTTTCTGAATTTTCATATATTACGACATTTTCGGGCAGTATGCAAGTGACCATAAATATAATTGTTTCAATTTCTTTCATCCTACAGTCTTCAACCAGATGTGCTGGACATGTGGCCAATACATCAATGTAACCTTTTGCTTTCAACTTTTTATTATACTACACATTTTCTTTTTGTCAAACGTAGTACCGGTAGTAATTTCTCAATAAGTTATGCTAATTCATGCTAACATATGGTAACCAAATTATGTCAGATTCGAAACGTTAAGCCAAATTTCGAAAGTCTATTCATCAGGCTTCATAAAGACAAATGTATAGCTTTCCATATTTATGTGAATAATGTATTACACAACAAAATTAAATCCAAAACAACACCTTTTTGCCAAGTTGTTCTTTAAGACCAAGATGACTTTTCAATCACAAGGAATGTTGAACAGTCCTGCCACTTTGGAACACGACATTCCAGGAAATCAAGACGACAATTCCAAAAGCTGTGTCTTGAAAGCCATGGTAAAACTCAATCGTGCACTCCAACCAGATCACAAGTTCTTGGAGCAGCAGAAACATGTTGTACAGGACATCGGCAAAAGTTATTGGAATAACATTCACCGAATCATTAATCTCTCCCTAATAATCAGAGCAATTCTATGCCCGATAGGGCTTTGAGAATTCATTGGTAGGATGATTATGACAGATTACATCACAAGTCACATCACAAAACACTGCCAAGCATTTCTACCTACTCTTCCATTACTTCAAGATGTTAATTGGAACTTTGGGTGTTTTGTTCATATAAATGAATGCCCGCTAGCTGGACGGTAAAGGTATGTTCAGTACTATGACTACGATACAAGAACTTTGTGTAAACACAAACTGTCCACGCAAATCTTGTCGATCACAAACTGTAGCAAAAACCTTGGCTAAAATACCTACCATAGTTTACTATGTAGGGTTTTCTTATCAATACATTTATCCTACGTAGCTTTCCCAGCTGAGAAACTTTAATAGCCTTCAATCTATAAATTATTTCCTGATTTAAGAACAAATTGTCATCTTCAAGGTCAACAAAAATTGTATATTGTTATCTCTCACTATGTACACATTGCCTAAGATTTAATACTTGTGAACTATTACGAGATGAACATGTCATCTCTCATTATACAACTCTTTTATTTCTTTACGATAGACCTGATGAAAAACATTTTCAATCACAGTTTTCACTTCAATTTCTGCCGCCTTCAATGGCAGGAATATTTTACCCTAGATAAAAATGTAATTATCATTACCCCAGACAACGACAATCTGCTATTCTTTCAATCACTTTCTCTCGTCATTGTGCCCATGCCTGAAATTAGACCGGATCATGTAGATGTCAATTTCTGGAGGATTCAATTTTCACGTTAGAAATTACATGAGGAAGACATAGGTGAAGCAGCAGTGAGAAAAAGAGGAAATCAAGAGCCTGGAGAGTGGCTATCGACTTGTTCTCTATTTATTTTGATGAGGAAATTATGGAAGAAATGCTTCACGAATAAGAATGCTGTAGCAAAGAGTGCACGAAACTGGACCCCGGTTTCAAGCGAAGAACTGAAAGCCTTCCTTGCGATTTTGATAATATCAAATCACATGCTGTTGTTCCTAGAGATGAACGTAGGCCTGAGCACAAAAATCCGGATTTTTTTAGGATTTTTAGAAGATCAGAAGATTTTTAGAAAATCTTGGGATTTTTAGAAAATTTGGAGATTTTTAGAAAATATTTTGAAAATTTGGGGATTTTTAAATAATTTTTAATATATTGAGACGTATTCTGATTATATATTGTAGTTTGATTTTCTTGACTACTTCTGTACTTCAGTAACTACAATGCATTGATCCAGCGGTTTCCCCCATTGTTAATGCTTCCCATGTTTCCATACTCGGTTGAGCTGAAGAAAAAACATGGCGGAGCAAGCTGCAGTCGCTGTAGCAGAACTTGTGGAGCCTGAGGCTGCAAGAGAGAGGGAAGTAGTTACGATTTTAGACAGGTTGAAAGCACCCAATGCTAGTGACTTGTCAAGGAAAAGGAAACTAGTTGTGAACACCGTAGGCAATAGACGAGCCAAGGGAAAAGTAGCAAACCCACAGTATGAACCGAAGGTTAGTGCCAAAGAACGCCTAGAAGAGTTTAAAATAGAGTCATTGAAGATCATTAGAGGGAATACTCTGTTTTGCCAATCATGCAAGGAGGAAGTGTCTGTAAAAAAGTCGAACTTAGTCGCGCATTTATCTAGCAAGAAACACCATACCAACAAAGAAAAACGGGCGAAAGCAGCTAAAAAAGAACAGGTTATTGCAGAGGCGTTGACTAAGTTTGATGAGAAGCATCACCCTAAAGGCGAAACACTGTCAACCTCAACAAGAGTATTTAGGATAAAGGTGGTGCGAGCATTTTTGAAGAGTGGTACCCCACTGAATCGAATTGAATACTTTCGGGAGCTGTTCGAAGAGGCTGACATCACTCTCACACACCCCTCTCACTTGCGTCAACTTATACCCTTTATTCTTGAAGAGGAGAACAAGATACTTTTCAAGGAGCTCATGGGGAAGGATGTTTCTATAATCTTTGATGGCACAACTAGAGATGGCGAAGCCCTGGTAGTTCTAGTTCGCTTTGTGGATGACTGGTATTTGAAAGTGAGACTTGTACGGTTTCAACTTGTCAAGAACTCTGTTTGTGGCGATGAGCTGGCACGAATCGTGATAGAAGTCCTCCATCGAAGGCTTGGTGTTTTACAGGGCAACCTCTTAGCTGCAATGAGAGATAGAGCACCTGTCAATACGAGTGCTCTCAGGACAGTGTCTGTGCTCTATCCAGACATGTTAGATGTGGGATGTATCTCGCATTTTCTTGATCGAGTAGGGGTTAAATGTAAAACCCCAGTCCTGAGTCCATTCATGTCTACATGGAATTTGGTTTTTACCACAAGTATGAAGGCGAGACGAGTGTGGAAAGAAATATCTGGAACAGGAATGCCGCGCTATAATTCAACCAGGTGGTGGAGTCTATGGGAGTGCATGAAAGTCGTGTTTGAAGAGTGGCAGAATGTACATGTAACTGCTTTCTTGGAAAGCAATTAATCGTTCGCAGAAGCATCCAGGATGCAACTCTCCCAGGCAGTCGAACAGAGTTCCTTACAAATTAGAGTTGAGCAAGCCGCTATGATGGAGTTAGAGAAGTTCGTCAAGGCTACCTACACCCTTGAAGGAGATGGGGCCTTGGTATTCATTGCCTTTCAGCAGCTTGAAGAGTTGAGAGAATTCGTTAGGGTTCAGAACTTTCCTATTCTAGTGCGTGTGGTTCAAGAGTTATTTCCTCTGAATGTTGCCGAACAGCAAAGGTGGTATCACTATGGTGTCACAGAGTGTCTGCAGCCTGCTTTCCAATACTATTTGGGAACTTCTGCCAATGATGCTATCGTGTCACGTTCTATTCGAGTGTTTCAAGCAGCGCAGTTGTTCAACCCGAAAGTTGTCAAGATATCGAGGCCAGTTGCTGTAGATGTTGATCGAATTAGAGCTGTACCATTCCTCGATGATAACAACGTGATCCAGTCCTTGAAGGATGAACTTCCAGCATATCTGGTGAAGGTTGCCAACATCCCAGATGAATTTGATGCTCTGACAGACACCTGGCCATGGTGGAGACAAAATGCTGCCGAACTACCTTCATGGTCCTCTGCTGTTAAGAAAGTCGTGCTTATACAGCCATCATCCGCTGCTGCTGAGAGGGTCTTCTCTTTACTGGTGACAATGTTTGGAGACCAGCAGCATGATGCGTTGGAGGATTACATAGAGGCAGCGCTTATGCTCCGAGTTAACAATCGTTGAGCTCAGAAGTCAGAACCTCTCTTGAAAGTTCATAAATGTTTTTGACGCTATATCAGTCACTATGGCACGTTGTTAAATCAGGAAGGATATGCTTCTTGATATATGGAATAACTGTTACAGTTAACTCTGAGAATGTTGATGTTACTGTTTCCATGCTGCCTGAACTCTTAGAAGCAAAGTCTAGCCTGCTAGCCATCAATTTATCTAGTACTAAGTGGAGCTACACAAAGAAACACGGCTTAACACGCCATTAAGCAATTTTCAGGTCTTTTAAAGCACCAATATATATTATTATTATTTTTTTTGTTTTTTATTTTTTTAAATACCCGATTAAAAAAAATTATATATGGAGATTTTTTGAGATTTTTAGAACTTTTTCGGGATTTTTAGAAGTTTTTTCGAGATTTTTAGGGGGGAAAATAGGATTATCCGGATAGATTTTTAGACCATTTTTCGGGATTTTTGTGCTCAGGCCTAGATGAACGCTATTTTTTTGTCAGCAGCCAAAACAAAGGTTTTTGATGTGCCAGAGATTAAGCAAGTTCTACGTTCTCACAGACGTTTTTTTTTAGCTGAAGGCTCACTTTTGTGACCCAGAACATGAAAAAACCGAGGGGAAAAAAAAGGCCCACTCTACCGTGTGCGGAAAGTAACTGATAAGATCTTCAAGATGTTTCGATAGTTACATAACTGTGGTAGAACAATATCAGTCGACGAAGCCATGGTCCCATTCAAGGGTAAACTCTCGATAAAACTGTGAATGCCAGACAAGCCTGTTAAATTTGATGTGAAGTTGTTTGAACTTTGCGATGCCAAAAATGGTTATTGCAAGAATGTTATAATGTATGCTGGGAAGGATGAGAGGGCTGTGGGTAATTTGGGTAGACTGGAAGTGTGGTCATGGAGCTGGTGAAGGACTTGCATGGAACAAACCAACACCTATACATGGACAATTTCGACACCAGTCCCATTCTCTTAAACCTGCTGAAAGATAGAGGAATTCTGGCTGCTGGAACAGCAAGACCAAGGAAGGCGCACCCTCAAAATGAACTCAAGGGTGTGAACCTGACCAGCGTGGGGAAGTGGCATGGCTGGCTTGGAACAGCATGACTGCTCTGAGGTGGAAAGATAAGAAAGATGTATTTCTCCTCAGCAGCATCCATGCTCCCCCAGAAGTCCCTCAGTGAGTTGGAGACGATTCTAACGAAGATTCTGGACAGGAAGCTGATGACGAACGAGATGCAGATGTTGTAAGTAGGCGAGTGAAGGTCTGTGGGCAGTGAAAAACTAAGAAGATCTACAGACCACAGATTGTTAAGTCCTACAACCAACATATGGGTGGAGTGGATCTTTGTGATCAAATGACTTCTTTAAACAAATCAAAGAAACAGAGGTGGTGGTACATGTACCTTCGAGTATTCCTCAAGGTTGTAATGCTGAGTATCTACAATGCTTACATCCTTGAGGGATACAAAGTGGAGCACATAGCACAGGGAAGAAGGAAACGAGATCTCCTTCAATGCAAATAAGACTTGTGTATCCAGCTGTTTGGAAATTATCCCTCCACCCATAAGCAGACAACATCGAATAAGAGAAGGAAGAGTGGCAATGTTTACCCTGACTGGCTGCTGGCTGTTGGTACACACTTCCCATTCAAGGGTGAGGGATTGAATCACCGATGTGTTGTTTGTGAGAAAAGGTACAAGGAGGCAGTGAGGAGGAAGGATGCCATTCTCTCTTAGAGGCACAAGACAACATTCCGGTGTACCAAGTGTGATGTGTACTTGTGCCTTGGAATGCCAGGAGAGAACTGTTTTATGATTTTCACACAAAACTTCAATACTGGTGATATCAATGACTCTGACAGCTCAGTGTCACCTATTTGGTGATTTACTAATTTTATCATTATAATATAGTCATGTAAATATTCTATTTTGTAATCTTAGCTAATCTATTTTGTATTAATTAGCTAGTTTTTGCTGCATAATAAGAACTGAACCTGAAAGCCAGATCAATTTTCGCTTTCCAACTTTTCTATACAAATTGTAAATACGTCATGTTGATTGCAGCCATGAGAACAACATCATTTTGATATGGCGTTCTGGTGTTCAGGGTACTTTAGGCAAAAAACGTGTGGTGGTGAAAGGGTTAAGGAGGGAAGCATGTCAGGGTCAAAAACCCTATACTCCGAAATGGCACGTCACTAATGATCGGAGTAGAGTTACATCAGGAGAATGTCATGAAATGAGAGAGAAGACAGATTACACCGATAGTTTTTGAACAAAACCAGAAAAGAGTCCACACATTATAAAAGACCTGGACTACCATTGAGCACTGTGATTGTTGTGGGACTGGTGTAACATCTACACATGTACAACATGCAGAAGCAGTCAAAAAATGATCTTTATGCGATTGTAAATGGCTCTTACGATAAAGAAGACTTTGAAGGCATCGAGCAGGAAGACATACTGTAGATGAAGCAGCAGCAAGATAGAGGAAATCAAGAGCCCGTAGAGGAATTGGAGGAAGAAATCCAAGCATGAGTTTGGAGTTGGCAAAGTGAACCCGATACTTTACCAAGAGTGAATCGCTCGAAATCACCAAGACTACACTTTACAACGAAGAACTCTGCCGTGTCTTGAAGGCCATAGTAAAAGTCAATTGTACACTCGAACCAGATCTCAAGTTCTTGGAGCAGCAGAAACATATTGTACAGGACATTGTCAAAAGTTACATGTCCTTTGGAAGTTATTGGAATAACATTAACCGAATTCTAAATCTCTCCCTAATGATCAGAGCAATTCCACGACTCCATGACACCCACCTTGGAATCACGCTCATGAAAGCAGTGGCAAGAAGTTTGGTGTGGTGGCCTAAGATTGATTTAGATCTGGAGACAGTAGTAAAAACCTGGACATCCTACCAAGAGTCACGAAAAGTGCCTCCTAAAACTTTACTACACTCATGGGAATATCCCAAGAAACCTTGGTCTAGATTACACATACAATGTAGACTATGCGGTACCACTGTTTGGGAGGATGTATTTGATTGTAGTGGATGCATTCTCCAAATGGGTAGAGGTAACTATCACACACACGTTGTAGTCTTGTAATTTTGCTTCACTCATGAATAATTAATGTGCATTTTGTCCAATCAGATGAAGCAAATCAGTCACGTGCATGCTCCTTTATACATTGTACCTGATAAAATCTCATCATTCTAAAAAGCCAGCGGAGGGATTTGAATTCTGTCCCAGGGGGAAACAGGGTTAATAATCGAGACAATATTGCCCAAGCTTGTTGTTTGCCACACAATGCTTTCAGCCTTGCAAAACATGTTTCAAACAACATAGTATGGTAATTTCTTCATGTCATTCCCTTGAGATGTTCGTAATCGCAGGCGGTGATTACTCAAATATTTTGCATGCCATTGTGAATACAAAGGTTCAATGCTTCATTAAGTAACCATTATAAGTTGTTGAAGCTGTTTAATAAACTCGCAGCACATGTTTTATCAGGTCTAAAACTCTCAGGCTGTGCCCTCAAGTTTTAAACCTGATAAAACACTGCTGCTCGTTTATTTAACAGTACTTACTATATTGCAATATTGTTTTATCTACAGAATGTGACTCATTCCCTTTTTTTTTTAGTGTTATAATTTCAACCGTTTTAGAAAATTAATGTGTAACGATTTCAATCATATTTTTATATTTAGCTTTACATACCTCTTGTATTTAGTTTAATTTCTCTTTATATTCAATAAACATTTTTATAAGTCCAAACATTGCATTCTAAAAGAATTTCACATTCTCTCATTCAAAAATATTATTTTACTCACGCTCTCCGCTCACACACATTCCTTTCAATCGTGTCAGAATTTCCTGCATTGGTTTTATAATTTCGTAATTTCATTATGGTCTCTTTTAGAAACCATTTTCCTACGGTTACAGGAGGAAGATAGGAAAGTCATTTTTAATTACTGGACAAATACTGTAAGCCGGCCTACAGGTGACAAGTAAAGAAAAGGAAAACAGCAGTATGTGCACCATGCTAAACATGTGCTAGAAAAGACAAACTAAAACTGTTCCTTTATCCGGAGGTTAAGGTGAAGCAAAGGGAGTTTGAAAGTTTAAAGCCGTTCTTTGTACAACAGCTAAAGAGAGAGAGCAAAAATCATGTCTTTGTAGGAAACATGTGGAATCACATCCTGAACAGGGCAAAGAAACATGAAAGAGAAATAAATCACAGAAACGTGAAAGAGAGCCTTCTCAAATTCATGTTGAAAAGATTCTAAAGGTATTAAAGAAAAAATATTATAGAAAAAGACTGCAAAGTGTGGTTCATCACTATTTTCCTAAAACGTCATTTCCTTCCGGCCTCAATTAACTGACAATAGACACATATACGTATATGCGGGAGGCAGTCCTGATAGTTAACTGCACACGTCATATCTGAACTATATTTGTAAAAATTACATGACCTTGAACTGGCTGTATGAAAGTGTACATTTTTATAGCAAATATGTTTATTTTTGAACAAAAATACAGAGCATTGCAAAATACCTACAGTTTTGAACCAATGTACCAATATGTAGCAATAAATCTGACCAATAAAAATAGTGACCAGAGTTTAAAAGGAGGTATGCTTCCACAAAATGATGAAAACCACATTTCACCATGGAACCTGGACTTAGTGAATAAATTAGCACTAATAGGTTTAGAACCACACCCATGGGGCTCAAGCTCCAAAATGCCCCACTATACGCCCAGTGTATCGGCAGGCTTCGACTTGAGCACTGCTTCATAGAAACGTTCTTTTAGTGGGACTAATTTTTTGTGATTGAAAAAAAGGAGAAAGAAACCACGAAATTTAAGTAGCTGCAAAAGAAATTACTCCATGATACAAGCAGGACAACAAAATAACATACATGTACATGTAGGTCAACATAGTCATACGTTAGGCTATTATCGTGTTACAGAGCTCTTTAGCTTTCCCACTACTTTGACCGTATCAAAAAGGACTAGCCATCGTGAATATACATGTACATGTAGACCATAGTAAAAACCTATCAAAAAGTGTTTCTAATACAGCTACTCCTTTGTTTATATGGCAAAGCTATTAAAATAACATAATTCAAATATTACCACATCTGCTCTATCGCAGCACTTCCCTTTCTTTTAGAAACTATTAGTTTTTAATTCCATATTTATAATTATAATTAAACAAAGATACATGTAATATAATAATATATTAAAGTGATTATCATAAATGTCATTATTGGTAAATATTGTATTTTAACATTTAAAAATACTAAGAGATAAATGTTACTCTTCTTTTCAAACTGATTTCGGAAAATTAACACTAACCCCTACAATTTTAGCACTACCACTGATATAAGAGGATCATGAGTATTACACAGAAAAGCAGCATACACTCCACATTTGGTTTACTATGCCAAATAAACTAATAGCAATAAAAATGTCCAATACATGTATATGTATTTATCTTATTAATAGCTCTTTCAATAGGTACTGTAATGTTTGCAATCTGCTGTGTTTTCACAATATCGTCTGAGGACATTATTTAGCACAGAAAAATAGAGGAAAATTGCCACTGTGGTGGTGTGAAGACGTGTGAAGATGAGCTCCTCCGATGTTAGTGAGAACACCATTGATATAAACGGTCTGAAGGTTCCAGAAGTAATATAATGGCATTTGAGCCTCAGGTCACCTCAGGATGGACACAAGAATACACTAAGGAGCTGTCTAGTTGACTTTTGGGGCAAAGAATTGGCCTCGGCAGCTCGAAGTTGCTAAGCTCATGAATTAACCGACTACTGAAGCTCAACCACTCAGTGATGAAACACCTAACGACGAAAGTGAACCTGATACCCTTGAGTGCACCCTGGGTTTGCTTGAAAGTGAACCAGAACCCGGATGCACTGGAGGTTAGTTATGGTTGGTACTGCAACCAGAATGATTGGGACATAGTTACACACAGTAATATTGCAGAATCCAATCTAAATAAAGAGGGTGACTACTTGTTTGCAAGAGGACACTTATTTCTCTACTTCTCTAATTGATTCGAACACATTTTGATTCACACAGCGATATACAGTCCCTGTCAAAAGTTTTTCAACCGTACAAATGTATACGGTACCGTACATGTATGTGCTTCGGTAAAACGAAGATTCGGTAACCACATGTGGTAGATTTCGTTCGGTAAACTCCATTCGTTTTAAGGTTACCGGATACCTTCAGGGTGCGTTTCCAGTCTAAATTATGTAGCGCCTCGAGGAAACATCGTAGATAAATTAACCATGTATCATTTTAAAGCTTATAAAATTGGCTACAAGAATACATAAAAAGTTTTGAGTTCTTTGAAAATCTCGAATTTTCCGCCATCCCGTTGCTCCGATCTAGTGAGATGGCTTTCAGAAGTTCCGACTCCGAAAATATTTTAAAGTTTAAAAATCTGTTTGCTTTGTCGCATTTCAGAGGAATCGTATTACAAAACCGTGTCGGGGAATTTCAAAATTCGATTTAGTTCAAAAGTTATCATGCTTTCCGTGAAAAGGCGAAAAATAATCTCTTTTTAGAATTTTCCAATTCCCCGACACGATTTTGCAGCTGAGATATCAATTGACATTTTGTGAAATTTTCAAACAAATCGAATAAATTCCTCTTCAGTGGGAGCTTTTTTAAAACTCTATTTTGATTGAAAATCGAAAGCGAGAAAATAGCACTTCAAAAAATATACTGCGTGAATCTGAAGCCCCGCCTCTCCAACAATTAGCAAGCTCTTGGCCAATCATTTCTCATCACAGTTCAACTATCTGTCAAGATTTCCCACCAATGTTGATTTCCGATCAAAGCAACGCGCCGATGTTTGTTCTTTTTTGTGTGACTTGAAAAATGGTAGCGGTTAAGAGTCAGCTGGTTTCCCAGGCTAGAAAAATGGGAAAGACAACAAGACCTCGAGCCGTCGAGGGGCAAAGCCAAGGTGAACACCTATAGAGACGCCTTTCTACTTCTACTTCTACTTTATTGACTGATAAAACGGTATGTCCGTATCACATCAGTATAAATAAAAAAAATAAAAAAAATAAAAATCCAAATTACAATAATAAAAAATAAATAAATTAAGTAACAATACTACAATTTATATTAAAAAATAATAATAATATAATAAAAAAAAATTTAGGTTAAAATCATTCCCCTAATTCAATAAAATGTTGGTTTACAGCAGTCTTAAATTTGTTAATGTCATTAATATTAGTTACAGTGCCGGGAAGCTTATTCCACTCTCGAGTTGACCATGGGAAAAAGCTGTTGCTATGTTGGTTACAATTCGAATGAGGTCTTAAAAATAATAATGAGTTACCATTTCTTGAGGTACGAGGCACTGGGGTCAAATACGAGTCCTTCTCGATATCAATGCTTCCATGCACAATACTGTGGAACATTGTCAATCGAGAAAGCCTCCTCCTACTCTCAAGAGATGGCCACTCTAACTCCTTTAACATATTTGTCACGACACCTGGTTCTCTAGAGTAATTATTAAAACAAGACCTGGCAGCGGAACGTTGTATCATATCTAATTTGTACTTATCTTTTTGTAAGTATGGATACCACGCAGAATTTGCGTATTCTAGTTTAGGTCTAACTAGGCTACAATAAAGTTTGGATTTGCAAACTGCAGATGTATGTCTAAAGTTTCTCTTGATGACTCCGAGGGTTTGTTTAGCACTTGTAGTTACGTGTGAAATGTGATTGGCCCATTTTAGATCCTCGGAAAGTATAACGCCTAGGTATGAGTGATGGTGGACCCTATCTAATGTATTATGGTTCAAGGTGTATGATGTACTGGTAACATTCTTTGTGGAAAAGCAAATCGTATAACATTTTTCCACATTGAATTGCATCTGCCAATCTTTTTCCCATTTAGACAAGGCATCTAAATCCCCCTGAAGATGTAAACTATCATCCGGGCCAGATATGGTACGATACAACAGACAATCGTCTGCAAATAAACGTGTTGTTGATGAGATGCAATGAGGTAGGTCATTAATGTATAAGAGGAATAACAGCGGTCCCAACACTGTGCCTTGTGGGACACCAGAAGTTACATCACGCTGACCAGAAGCAACACCCTCCAAGGTAGAGGAGACAGCGATTTGCAGGCGTCTGAAACAGCACGGCAATAGCGAGATCGTGGTTCAACCGATTCAGGGTCACCGCCAAACTACGTTTCCCACCCATTCCACGATAAACGAGGCCAATAGGGTATAAGAATTGACAAAAATATTATGGAATGTTTTCTAAAAAAAAATTAGGTACTCCAAAAGTCAAATTATTCAAATTTGAGCATCTGAAAAAAAAATTATGTAATCTTTTAATGCAAAAAATTGCGAGCGTATAATTGATAAGCTGTTGTTTCCCAATCGTGAAAATTATAAAAAATAGAAATAAAACCTTAAAAAATTCCTGTATTTTCTGAAAAACAGAATAGACAAGTTATGTGTGCTCGGGTGGTGCAAAACATATCGCTAACACAGTAAACACACAAAAATCTACCTGAAGAAAGATATGTTTTTCTATTTTCAGTTTTTTTAATAGAGAATATGCAAAAATATATGTCAAAATAAATATTGTATAGGAGAAATCTATCGTAGAATACGTCTATGGGACAATATATTTTCTATTTTTCGATGAGTTTACCTTGAACGATTATAGTTTGAGTAGAAATAATCAGAATTGTGTTATGAATAGACGTTGGGAAAACAAAAATTATTATTTTGGTAACTACAAAAAGTAACGGAGGTTACTAGTGAGGCAGGTATGTTCCGTAAAATCATATAACCATCAATATAATCATAATAAACATGTATCCTTATGTTCTTCACGATCTCTGATGAATTATTAAACACAATATTGACTTGCTATAAAATATGATATTAAGCAATCATTGGCATGCATGAGCATTAGCGTGCTTGCTGCTCATCCATTTTAGGTATAATTATATGATAACAATAACAATTTGTCCAGACACACAATGATCTTGGTTCATAAATGTTTAACTGTCGACAATGCAGCTGATAAGTTGTCGAGAGTAATAATATATCACTACGGCAATTTGCACTAAGATAGATCTGAGACTTAAAGCTGGTAACACATTTGGTAACGGAGGTTACTGTTTCGTTCATTTGCTTTAGTCCTGATTCTCCAGTTTAATAAATCAAATATCAGAGTTAGTTAAACCTCTCTGGATGCAACGGACCCATCCTCAAATGCCTGGAAGAGATTTTCAATCATCTCTACAGAGGTTTCGTCGATTGACAATACTCTCTGGCTTCTACCACAAGAGACTGGCGGCTGGATGACTGCCAAAACATTTCTTGAAGGAATCCACAAGACATCCGGATTCCGTGGCCACTTGAACTGGTTGTCTGCCTTAGTAGCCGCAGCCTCGAGAAAGGTAACCTCAACTGTATTATCTTCCGCATCTACGCCAAGCACCTTACCTAAGTACCACTTGGCGTCGTACACCGCTGCTACCCAGTCGTCGACGCTCGGTGTAATCTGATTATGAGCACCACTTGTGAATAGCTTCAAGAGGTGCTTCCTCCAGCCACAGTCGGATTCGAAGTTGAACTCTCCCAAATGAAAGCAGCTCTGGCAGACGCATGATGTGTCTCGCACATACACTACTCCAAGACCATTCGAAACAACGGCGTGAAGCTTCATCGTGCCAGGCACCGGCTGAAGGTCACCAAAAGTAGTGATGTCATTCTTTGCTTCGGCACAGTCGTCTGGGGGGACAAATCTGTAGCTGATGCTACTATTGCTCTGGTACTTCTCTGCCCAAGCAAAGAAGTCTTCGGCGTCGTCTATTTTCAGTTTTTCCTGTCTGACGGCCTCGTCAGCCATTCTCTTCGCTGTTCCTCCTATTCCATCGCAGGGGCCTTTTCCATGTCCTGCCTCGAAATAGTTCCACGAAGCGCTTACTGTCGGTGAAGTAGTGGATGTGTTTCAGATTAGGGAGCAGGGTTTTCACTTCTGGTATAAGCTTTCGGAGAAATGCATACACGGTGGTGCTATTGTGCTCCAGCACACTCGATACATACACTATACTCTGATGTGTAAGTTCGCCGTCTACGTCGCTGTAATAAACAACAGTCGGGTGGAGTGTAACCATAGAAGGGGCGTTCCAGTGGGCAGATTGGACTTCTTGCGCATGTTGGCAGGTGTAGTTTTCTGCGAAGTCCATTTGTATGATGGCATGGTCAGCCGGTAGATGTTTTTTTAGGTAATGCATCTGCTCATACTGGACTTTTACCCTCTCCGCATGGCTCTCAAACTCTTTGACAGACTTTCTCCACATATCTGCGAACTTGTCTTTGTCTAGTTCCTCCTCAACTATTTGCATTTTCTTCTTCCCCTCTACATCAACCCTCTTCCACTGACCAAACTTGATCATTTGTGGGAGCTTGCCACATATATCTTCTATAGTTTCGTCAGATTTGTTCTTCAGAAACGAGTCCGGGCTGACGTTCATGTCGATTCCGGTGGCTTTGATGGCACGTAGCTGGAGGGCCATGTTTTGATGCCTCTGGCAGAGGCAGGTGCTGCGGCTTGAAAAGTTGGTGGTCTGGAGGTGCTTTGGCCGTAGCTTGTAAAAGAGGGACCTGGAGATTTTGATGGTTGCGTTCTCTGCACGATATTTCTCATAGAGATTGTATAGGTAATCATTCAATACTCTTTTTTGTACCTTACCTTCCGGCAAGAGAAACATAAAAACACCTAAAAAATAGAACGAAAATAGAACGTAACCACCGTGACTCTTTGCGTTACTATTATTAGTCATTTAAAATAAGTGCATTATTTAACAGAACCGTGTTGAAATCTGTCATTTTAGAGTTCGTGTCTTATATTTTATATTTACTTACCTTGAACGTAAGCTATTTCAAGAAATATTTAGCTCAAACTGCTGTTTTTGGGGCGAAACTCGGAGACTTGAACGTCTATAACTACATGTGCGATTACTAAAGAGATTGCGCAATGGATTGTCAAGTTACAAGTACCGTATATCGTATTTCTTAAGACAACAGAAGTTGCGTTACATTCTGGCGTTTGTAATTATCCCATAATAGTGCATACCAATGCCATATGTAAACTGATTTGCGGGCTTTTTATAACCTGAAGTTCGTTTTAAAGATTCGATAACCTCCGTGACTTTTTGCGTTACATCGATTTTAAAAATAACTACACCGTTTTTTTGCACCAAGAAGGCCCAGAAACTTCTATGCATTTCTATACCACACTAATCCTTTCTCCCCCATTATACATTTGACTTTCAGTTGCGCTACATTGATTTTATTGTATATGTGACTGGAGAAAGGAGGTAAATATGGGATACGGCTTAGCTCCAATCTCGATCTCGAGCAACTTAGTGGGCACTAAATATCATTCTAGGCCTGGAACTCTCATTATTAATTCAAAACCGAGTAAACTTTCAGCAGAAATTAAAATGTCAGAAAGTCGGGTAACGGAGGTTATGGTAACACTGGGTAACGGAGGTTATTTTTTGCTCAACAAGACCAGTTCTAAGCCATTATGCCAGACATCCAGATTTAGTTATATACCTAAATAAGTTCATATCCATCGACTCTATAAAAACAAACACTCAAATCGTAAGGTTATTTAATTAGTTGCTGGAAATTAAGGTAACGGAGGTTATTCTCTTATCTCTACGCTTCAAATATGATTCGAAAAAAAAAAATTCTCGCTAAATATTCAAACTTCCCAAAACAAAAGCCTCCAACATCAGGCACGGACAAGAGGGTTCAACTTGAGACAAAGCTGCAAATGTACAAACCTTTTCGTCCATTTTCAATATATTTTTTATGTTAGGTAACGGGGGTTATGCAAAAATCGTGGACATTGATCCGATAATGTTGTCAATTCCAGTGAGGCCAAGGCCTTTTGATGTCTACTATATAACGAAAGTATGGTTATCCGTGGTCGATTTACGCCATACGGATCTACAATCTGCCAGAAGCAACACCTTCATCCAGCAACGCTTTTCTTGCGCTATCGACTGTGGACATTAAAAAAGTGCCACAAACTCGTTGTTTGGAGCAAAATTTAGCTATGATAACTCATTTACTTACTGCCTTTTTTTTAATGAATTGAAAGTTTTACATAAGAACTTCAAATTCAAGAAAGAAAAAAGCGAATTGCATGAAAAATATGCGGTCAGAAACGCAAAGACACCCAAAAAACTAATTGGCCTCGTTTATCGTGGAATGGGTGTTCCATCTAACGTTTCTTGGAAACAAATATTCTCTCGGCTGGCTCTTATCAATTCTACTTTATGTTCAGATGTGGACCAATCGTCACTGTCTGTAAATGAAAATACGAACGCTTGTCGGGTTTTGCGAGGACTCTTGTTTGGCTTTGTAATTGTAGTCGTATGCATTGTTTGGCCTCGTTTGGCTTTGCTTTTTTCTTTGTTTTTCAAGCTAAAGGTTTAGGGTTAGGGCATCCTGCTTGCTTTTTGTAAGATATAAGGCCAACATCCGATGGAATTGTGTAATCCTGTGTGGAAAAACTTTTCTCAATAAACGTAAACATTGGTATATGAAATGATTTCCCACACCGTCGTTACGGGCGAGTGAGCACTTGTCATGTGTTTATTGATCTGCTGTCAATCAAAAAGAACCTTTTACTTCCGGTTAAAAACTTCCTTTTGGTATTTCTCCGTCAATATAATTTTTTTTTGAACGGAGTTTTTGGTATATGAGACACTACTACTAAAACTACATTTCTGTGTGAAAAAAAAAAATCCATCTTTTTCGTTTTGAAGGTATCCGGTAACCTTAAGACCGAATTTGTTTTACTGAAAGTGGTAGAGTCACCGATTTCGTTTTACTGAAAGTGGTTCGGTCACCGATTGTGTTTTAACGAAAGTGGTTCGGTCACCGATTGTGTTTTAACGAAAGTGGTTCGGTCACCGATTGTGTTTTAACGAAAGTGGTTCAGTCACCGATTTCGTTTTACCGAAAGTGGTTCGGTCACCGATTTCGCTTCACCAAACATTGCAGGTCAAGACAGTCTACAAGTTGTTACTTATACATGTAATTCACTGCTTGCAACTAAAGTGATTTTTACAACGTTAAAACTGAAAATGCTGAAGTTTAGATTTCAAAAATGATATCTCGTTTTGTCTTCTTTGAAACGATATATCGGCACAGCAATAATTATTGGTGTTTTCATTGTAGAAAAAGCGAAGCGTCAGGTCGGTGTCCTGGTGCGATCATCAAAAAACTTATTTGTTTTGATCGTGATTTGTACCGAGAAAGCCGCGAAGTGGCTAAGAGCATTTCTCTCCTTCCTATTTCTTCTGATAACCTCACTGATAAACTGTACTGAAAAAAAAGTAACTGCCGTGAATATATAACCTTAAACTTACGCCACAAACTAACAACCGCCGTTCGTTCATAATCTAGCGGCAAACTTTTAAAGCGGGCCCCGCCAGTAAGCAATAGCGATACTTACTGTTTGTAAACACTGACGTCATTTATATATTTGCATATATAATGTGGTTGGCAAAAAAAACCGCGTGTTTGTATGACTTGTATGGGAACTAGCGATTTAGGTCTCACAAAATACATCTAAAGTCTCAATTCTGATTCCAAATCTTAATTCCTTTATAAGACTTATAAGTTAAGAGCATATAAGCTTCGATGAAAGGGCTTGCTTGCATTTTGGAAGAACAAGAAAGTAATTTGGCGACGAATAAGCACCGACCTGTGATATTTTATAAGCATCTGACTGGGTTCACGCTTCGTTTCTGCCAACCACAGAAAGCAACAAATGTGGCGTGACTGGCCTGTGTGACGTCACAGTAATTATCGCTATAATCAACAAACGAACTTTAGCTTCCGTAGTTTAACATTTACGAGAGATTCCTGCGTTGTTCAAGGTTCCGACCAAAAGCATTGCAAATGTTTGCGGTTCTGGAAAGGCATGTTTTCGAAATTAAAATATCAAGATTGTGCAATTGTAATCAGTCACGCGTGAACCTGTCAGTCTGAGTTTTAACAGGTCCTATGTTTGATCGATCGAGGACCTGAGACTTGTTTGTTTCACATCTGACATCAGACCAATCGCTGCAGACCGGTCTCACAGCAATTATAAACCGCAATGCCAATCACAAATTGACGAAGTGATGAAGTAAAAAAGCTGAAATTGAAACTCCAGAAGATTCGGTGCGATCTCATGGCAAAATAACCAATAACGAATTAAAATATCCAAAATGTATTCACCTGGGTGTTTTTATTTGAGAGAATGGACTCAAACCAGTTTTCGCATTAGGTGAAAACTGTTCAGACCGTAAATAAAATACAAAACTTTGAAAGCATTTGATTCAGTAGGAAGATATCAAGATAATTTTTGGTGTGATCTGAAAGCAAAACAAACACTGCTGTCAGAGCTCATTGATTATTCAAAAATGTCACACTTCTGTTCGAGCAATTTGAGCAAAATGACGGATCCCACGTTAAATAAAAAGAATTCCAGAATATTCTATTTGGTAGACGTTTATCACTTGCCAGTATTAAAAGTTGAGAAACTTTCCCGCATTATTTAACTCTGCATTCTGCAATAAAATCACATGTTCCGCGAAGTTCGCGACATTCTTGTTGTGTCAAAAACCAGACAATTACAAAATGTAGTTTCCACGGCTGAAAGCACATGTAAGCACCGAAAAGCTCTTGAATCTGTTGAATTGAAAACATACAGCGTACGCAACGACTTTTGAAGAATCGTGAAGGGATTGAGGGATAGATTAAAGTATGAAAGTACAGAAGTCTGTAAAGTTTATCAGATGAATAAAAACGCTGAACTTTGCTACAACTAAACTAGAATTGATCGCGTACGTAGCGCCATATTGACTATCCGAATTCATTTTACCGAAGGTGGTAGAGTCACCAAATTCGTTTTACCGAAGGTGGTAGAGTCACCGAATTCGTTTTACTGAAGGTGGTAGAGTCACCGATTTCGTTTTACTGAAAGTGGTTTAGTCACCGATTGCGTTTTACCGAAAGTGGTTCAGTCACCGATTGTGTTTTACCGAAAGTGGTTCAGTTAACGATTTCGCTTCGCCACATTCATTTTACCGAAAGTGGTAAACACATGTGGCACATGTGCCACATGCTACCACATGTGGTTCGTACGGTGTGAAAAACTTTTGACAGGGACTGTAGGTGCTTTAGGCTAGTACATGTAGGTATAGTTTCCCAAATTTTCGTAGCAGTGTATTTAAAAGTAAATTTACCTACATGTAAGTTGGTTCTAATTTTAGGGGGGTAGAAATGTTTCCTAGCTGCATACCTGGTATTGTAATTATGTACATTTGTTACGGGTATTAGGAAATCGTGAAACACGGAGGGGATATCAGATGGATTATTGTACAGTTTATATGTTAAGGTACAGATGTTCAACTTAGCAATATTTTCAAATTTTCAAATGCTCAGAATTTGGTAATAAGGAGAAGCAGATTCTCTGTTGTTGGCAAAAAAGATACTTCGAATGCATTTATTTTGTTTAGTACATATTTTTGTTAAGTTGGTTGGGTATATGTTTCCCCAGCTGATGGACCCATAGTTTAAATAGGGATATATAAGTGTATAGGTCCAGAAAGTCTTGCTACCAAAACTACGATCGCGGGTCAAAGTCCAATCTGCCGAGTTCAGCTGTTACTTCACTGTGAGTTTGACTCGAGTGCGAGTTGACATTTCATTTTACACTCAAAATATATCATTCACAAGGAAAGTAGAGATCTTCAAATACAGCTAAGCAATACTGGAAACATGAAAACAAGGTAGCAAGAGTATGTGTTTGCTTGTAGAGTTGTGAAAAGTCTCACTCATAAACCTAATTAGAATCTAAAGACAGAACAACTGGCTTCCTACCCTGGTTCCAGAGGTTTTCTCTATGTTTTTTCTGCGAGTGACGTTTGTGCGCAAGCTGCGAAGCAGCGAGAAGGGAGAGAAAACCTCTGGTTAAAGTGGTCACGGATCTCACTTCCATGCGGTTGACAGCTGTCAAACATGTTACTTCAGTAATTAAACTGTTGACCAATCACCGAGGAGTTATCACAAGGTGGTCACGCTCTATAGTTTTTGTCGGGAGGGGGAAAGGACGTATTGTTGCTTTGACGCGTGGCGGAGTTTTCGGCATACGTGTTCATGGATGAAAGAAAAACACCGATTAAATATTTACTTTTCAATCCGAGCGAATATTGTAGGTTTTGTGGGATAAATGCGAAAGTATGTGGCATAAATGCGAAAGTATGTGGCAGGTCTAAAACGAATGTGTTTGGACCAAACAGCAGAACCGAAGATCTAACAAGACGGCTATCTGTTGTCGTTGGTACTGTCATATCGGAAGTCGAGGGAGTCTCCAGAATCATATGTCAAAAGTGTCTTCGGACCTTTTGGAAGCTCGAAAAGCAAGAGAACGACCTGCAGTCATTCAGGAAGGGACACAAAGATACTCTTGCGTCCCAGCTTGAAACAAATAACTCAAAGGCAAACTCCATCGGCACCGCCACCGGGACGTGCATGTGAACAGCGCTAGTCCCCTTGCATTGAAATTGTGAATAACTCCACTGAGCGCTCTCCTCTGTGCTCGTTCGACAGACTCTCTATCTCAGGAAAGCGATTACCAAGAATGGTAGCAAGACTTTGTCGAGTTTGATTGCCGAGGCCGGCAACAATAAAGTGTGATTCTCACGCAGAGCGCGTGACCGACCGGATAATCAAAATGTCCTTACTACCTCGCGATCAGTAGTTTTGTATTGTAAACAACAATCCCGTCTCCTCCCTGTTTAAAATGTGTAAGGAACCAATCAGGTTTCTTGTTTATCCAATTAAAAATTCCTCCAACCAGGAACGAGGGTCAGATTCTGACCCTAGTTCAAATCTATTGGCGCGGCTCGATCAGTCAACTGACCACTTTAACCAGAGGTTTTCTCTCCCTTCTCGCTGCTTCGCAGCTCGCGCACGCTGACGCCGCTTCGATTGGGTTTCTAATCCGGTAGAAATTATGAAATTCGTTATCCAAAGTATACATGTATGGGTACTTCTTTTACGAAACTTATAAACAATCGAGAGCATTTTAGTTCGCCTAAAAGCTGGCCTTTAATTTATGCGGCCATTGATAAACAAACTAATCATAACATTGGCGCAAAGCACCATGGGCTCGGACACAGGGTCTTTAAGGAACTTCATTCCTTTAAACGCACAAGAAAGTAAGATTTTCTGGCAAACTATATGAGCATGTGTCTGAGTCCGTGGTCCGCCATCTTGGATTTTCAAGGAGGCCTGGGGCGAGAGTTTTCTTGAAAGTCCGATCGAGCGTGAGCTCCGTAGTTGAACATGAACTCAATGAGAATTATACTTTATTGAAAATTTGAAGGCTTCCAAGTGCAATTATGGCCTTTAACAACACTAGGAACCATTCGAGGAGTTAGCAGAGAAGATGACATGCAACTGGACAGCTAGTTTTCTTTGGAAATCGAAGGAGAGGAGTTTGAGTAGAAATATTGCTGACACTCGTGTTCTGTGAATTGAATGTGCCATTTCTATTGTTCATATGGCTTTGTTTACGGTCATTGCAAAAAAGTTTTCTGAAAACACTCACATATAAGCCCCACCCCCAACTTTGTTTTAAAAAAATTACTTTCACAATCTGAAAGTCAAAAAAGGTGTGGCTTATACGTGATAAAATACGGTACTCTCATTCTATAATTAGCAAGGCCATCGCCCCCACTGCTCAAGTTAAATTCAATTCCCTCTACCCAAATTCTCAGTTTTGTTGGAGAGAAATATATTTATTACCTTTCAAAACTTGTTTAGATACGTCATTAAGGGTATTTCAGTACAAAATTCTAAACCGTATTCTCAGACTTGAGAACATTTTTAACTTTAAAATATCTACTCTTGTACATAAAATAATATATGTGAAACATAGAATTCCAGCCACTTTTTCTGACTTGATTGTGTCTGCCTCTGATGTACACAAACATAATACTAGATATGCTGCTAAACAAAACCTACACAGACCAGCCTCCAGAACAAATTATGGCCTTACACGATTTAGAGCTCTGTCAGCAAAAATATGGGAAAAAATACCATTCGAGATTAAATGTTTGCCTCATAATAGTTTTAAAAATCAATACAAAATATATCTCCTTGGCAGCCAGTCATAGTCACCTGTATTCTCCTGTGTTTTTTTTTTCTTTCTTTTTCTTCCTTCAAAATACTGATGTTATTGTATACGTAATATCTGTAGTGTAACATTTATCTGTTAATCTTTAAATATGTAAGTCTACTTTACTTGTAAATTATTATCAAATACTTTTCTTGACTCCTTCCTTTCTTTCTTTATTTTCTTAAATCTACACCTAAGCCATATACATGTAAGCTAAGCACCTTCCTTCCCTCATCAATTTATCTGTTAATCTATCTGTTAATTTATCTGTTAATCTTTAAATATGTAAGTCTACTTTACTTGTAAATTATTATCAAATACTTTTCTTGACTCCTTCCTTTCTTTCTTTATTTTCTTAAATCTACACCTAAGCCATATACATGTAAGCTAATCACCTTCCTTCCCTCATCAATTTCAACATTGTAGTGGCCAACTCGAAAGCTTTGCTCCTTTGGCCACTACGCACTCTCCTCCTACAAAATCTTTATACCTTTATACCTTTTCTTCTTTTTTTTTTGGCTGTCGTAAATGTACATAATTACATATTTTTTAAATAAGTGTGAATAAAATGAACTTGAACTTGTATATATACTAATAAGATTTTGTGTAAGATGAAAATAGTCTCCTCTCCACTCTGTACCTTTTGTGAAACTGCAGATGAATCGCCCGAACACATTCTTTATCATTGTCATCATGTTTCTACATTCTGGATGTCAGTACAGGCATGGCTTGGTAGTTTGGGTGTAAATGACGGATTATTATCCAAAAAGGATGTTATATTTGGCCTTTGGAAAAATTATCAAAAATACATGTATCTGCTTCCACATCTCATCCTTTTAGTACATTGTAGCTAAAGAGACAATTTATCAATGTCGATTTAAAAAAACTGAAGCCGAGCCTTGCAGTGCTGATTGCCAGACTTAAGTATTTTTTATAGCATCGAGCTCTTTATAGCCAGGAAAAATGGAAATCTCCTGACGCAATACCGAAAGTGGGAAAAGTTAAACTTATAAAATAATTTATTGTACAGCCACCTATTATTACTTTATCACTTTTTGTATGTAATTTTTCTAATGTATAATTGTAGTACTTTCACTTTTATAGCTTTTCTTTTTGTAGACTAGTATTGTAAAGTTTGCACTTTGTATCTGTATGTATTTTAGTTGTATTTGTAAGTTGTACATGTAGTTCAGTATTGTAAAGTTCTGCAACTTTGTCTTTGTGATTAAAAGTACTTCCAATAAATATTAATGTAAAAAATATAAAAAAACATCTTGATGACAGGAGAGATCTTGATCTTTGGAAACTGATAGCCATTATCTCCGCCCCAAACTATCAAACTTTAGTATAAACCAACTAGTGGACTATTACAAATCCTGCATTCTGATTGGCTACCCTACTATAGGTCTATTTGTGATAGCCCATGGTAGAGGAAACCCGCACACATTTTCATGAAATAATAACAGTTTTTCAACTTCAATTTCTTTCTTTCTATTATTTTCTACTGTCCAACTAGTTTATACTAAAACAATTAGACCTCTCGCCCTCATGGGCTACGAGTTAAATAGCCCATTCGGGCTGCGGGTCTAATTGTTAAATATAATATGCTCACACAGAGTCCGATCACCTACATGTACATGCCTCCAGTGACTTGTGCATGAATCATCAACTCAGCATGCATGATAAGCAAGTTACTAAACATATATTTGGGTTAAACTCACCATTTTAGTAAACTTCACATCTACAGTCCCGCTCAAAAAGTTTGCAACCACCACTAAACGCCAAACGGCGCTAACGGTTTTTAGCGGCGCTAGTGCCACTAACTTTTACCGTTAGTGCCACCAAACCACTAAACGTCTAGCGCCGTCGACGGCTAGCCACCAAAACCTCTGAGCCACCAACGGTTAGCCACTAAATCGTTGAGCCGCCGACGTTTCAAGAAGTTTATTTTGACTTGCGCTGACTTGAAGTATTTTTCATTTTTAGAAGTTTAATGATTTTGAAATGTTCGTCAAGGCCGAGTTTTGAGAAATTTCTTTTGAAACGTTTGTTTTATTAGTCAGTTCATCGGTTTCCGTGGCAGTACTGAAGGAATAAGTATTCAACTAAAATAAATTTACCATCTAGTGTTAGCAGCCGAGTTTTGAGTAGTTAATTTTGAAACGGTAACGTCTACTAGTCAGCCGTATAAGTTCGATTCATCGACTCTCACGAGTCACAGCGCATGGCCCACTGAATGTAGAAGTCCACTGAACTTCAACTAACTTTACCGTCCCATTACAGGTTGCCGAAAAAATATATTTTTGCAGGTGGGGTATTTTATTAACTCATCACAAAGTGATGAAGTTAAAAACTCCAGAAGATTTGATAGAGTGTGATCTCACGGCAATTAACATTCATTTGACAACAAATTGGAAAACAGCCAAAACTTCTCACTGTTAGGCATGCAGAGATCGACTCAAAGCATTTCCCGCATCAGGTGAAACTGTTCAGACATGAAACGAAAATGAAATAAAAACTTACAAAACATTTTATTCTGAAGGTAGAAAATGTCCGGTGCGATCCAGGCGATTTTAAAGCCAAACACTGACGGCCTATAAATACGATGATTATTCAAATCAGTTCGTGGAAAATGTCACGCTTCACGGCCGTGTCGTAGAATTCTTGAGACCTTTGAGAAACGCATCCACATTAATAAAAGAACTCCAGAATATTTTATTGTACATCTTTTTCATTTTCCATAAAGGTTGAGTCCATGTAGTTGTGTGGTGAATTAAACTACAGTCGCACTTCCCGCGAACTTCACGGCGTGACACTCCAGCGTTGTGTCAAAAACCAGACAATGTCTGCGCAGCAAAGCGGTTTCAAGTAACACGTGAAGAATGAAACAGGAAGTTAGCTGTTCGCTGTTCGAGTTTTACTGAACGGTTTTGAAGTGATTTTCTTTAGTTATTCCAGGGAAAATCTGTGAAGTTCCCAAACAAATGTCTTCGATTCTGTCAGACACGATGCGACTACAATTATTGTTAATATGCTAATTTTCTACTTCAGTTTGTTTACATTCACTCACACCGCAGTACAGTGCAGTGAAAACTTTTTCAATCGTGCACTGACTAACGGCTAGCCGCCAAATGTCTTGAGCCGTTGAAGGCTAGCCACCAAACGTCTAGTGGCGTCGACGGCTAGCCACCAAACGTCTAGTGGCGTCGACGGCTAGCCACCAAACGTCTAGTGGCGTCGACGGCTAGCCACCAAACGTCTAGTGGCGTCGACGGCTAGCCACCAGTTTTTACCGTTAGTGCCACCAAACCACTAACGCCCAGCCGCTAAAAAATTAGCGGCGCTGGTGGCGCTGACGGTTGCAAAGTTTTTGAGCGGGACTGTAACACAAGACTAATAAGGAGCACTGAAGGAACTGGAGTAAAAATACAAATGAAGACTATCACAATTAGCCTGAAGTACAGTGTACAACAAAGCACTTGCGAATTTGCATAAATCTGCAAGAAATGCAAAGAACATAAACCCATCAAAGGATTGTTCCTCCCCTCCCCAGTGGAGACTATTATGGTACCAGTATACATGACTTTCATAATGGCCGCCTCCTAATTTGCATATGTGATTTCCCGGTTGGGTAGTTTATCCACATGTATAGAAAATATGAACATTGCCATGTGAAAGAGCATGTCGACATTAGTGAACTTGTGAAAGTTGAGTGCTGTAGCTTATAAAGCAATGAAGTTACAGCCAGTTGAAATTAGAGAGATTTGTATGAGAAAAACAACGGAGGCCTTTATAGCCTCGCTTTCATGTTTTGCTGCATTACAAATGCTCATAGCTCAACAGCAATTTTCCACATTGCTCTAAAACTCAAAACAATTACTAGTTTTAATGTGATCTTTCATGTGGTAGCATTGGTTTCCCCCTACAGATTTAACTTCCAAATTATGCAAATTAGGAGGCGGCTGGAGGCGGCCATTATGAAAGTCGTGTATTCCCTGAATTAAGAAGGAAGCATTAGTCAAAGAATACAGACAACCAAGCATACAACCTACACAGTAATAATAATTATTATAGAGCAGATTTCGTATGAGTGGGACAAACTACGGCATGTCCATAACCGTCCTGTACCGGGTTTCTGTGATTTGATTGGATCAGTAGGCCAAAAACAATGGGAAACCATTTCAACGTCATGGCATGTCGCACAGTAACCATGTTGTAGTCAGTGCTGTAGTTTGTCCCACCCATACGAACACTGCTCTTGTACCAATGACACACATATCTTGCCCTTCAGTATCCTATCAGTGGCTGCAAAAAATGTCCTCAAGTGGGGAGGGGAGGAGTGCATTGTGGTTGACCACGCAAGGCATTTGTCATTGGTCAGTATAATCTGAAGATTGCAGATTGGGTATAAAATGCAGACTGGGTATAAAATGCAGACTGCAGACTGGGAAAAATAAATAACCGAATTAAATAAATAACAACGGTGGTGGTCATGTGACTTCGAATACTTGAAAACACAATAACTGCTCTGTTTGTGTTTTATATTATAATGGTTTGTATGAGATTTTTAACGAGTGTTTTGTTGTATCCGTTAGGCCAGAAATACTGAAGTAAAATCATGCAAAGAAAACTTACCTGAAGCCTTTATCTGTTCTTCATTGGGCTCTGTATTCAATTTCTGCAAATTCTGTTGTAATTTTACCCCTCAACCTCTCCACCTAAGAAAGATGGTTGCAGCCACCATATTTCCTCAATCCCAGTCACTCGAACATCATGGTCGAATTTTTATCCAAAATCAATGCTGACTGCAACTAAACCTCAAATAATAGCACAACAGTATCTATTCCAAGAGCCTTATGCCATTTAATTGAAATAATCCCCATTTCTTGAGCCTAAATCGAACACAGTTTCAAACAAGACAATAGCCCATGGCTCACAACTTTATATCAGATATATACATGTACCTCATTTTGATAATGGCATTCAAGTGAATCAGCTGTTTAGAGCGTGCACTTTTGATCCAACGATCAGAGTTAGAGTCTCACACAAGCCACTAAAAAACATTTTCACTTCTTTTTCTCCTTCCTCAGTTTTATTTACCGTATTCACTCACGGATAAGCCACACTCGCGGATAAGCCACACCCTGAGTTTAGAAGCTTGATTCAGCGAAAAAAGTTTTTTGGAAGAATATCAAACATACATGTACATTTTGTAAACCTTCATCAGACTTTCAAACTGGAGAAAACTCCAAAGTTGTACCTGTAATTTCAGCTCTGAAATAGTATAAACTTCATGTCTACATACTTAGATATATGATTTATCTTTCCATAGTGTTTGTTTACAGGGATCTGTTCATTCAGGTCACCTTTTAGATCGAATTTTACATGTCAACGAAGCCAACAACATGCTCACGTTTGTTTGTAGCTTAGTAACCAGGCACCTGTTGGAAGAGAGAGAACTGGACACTAGAAGTTTTGTTTTCGCTGAATGAAGTCAAAACAACATGGAGTAGTTTGCGGGGTAGTTTGCTTTTTCATCAGCTGTCTGTTGCTATCATGTCTAAAAGGATATCCGGAAGCCATCTATTGGAGAAAAACTTGTTACTCAAAGAGGTGGAAGATCTGTTCGACAAATTTGCTGTTCAAGTGCAAGGCTGCAAAGAAACATTGTGCCATTTAGCATGGTATTTATCGCTTGCAGAGGAACAAATATTCACAACGGATCTGTTTGGAGCCACCAAACTTGCAAAAGCAATGGCCAGTACTTACTTTCTTTTGGTTTGGTGTAGTATTTATTATTATAGCTTAGTATTTATTTTAAATGTTAATTTATGGAAATTTCCGGACCTTTTGTTCGGTATATGTTCTCGCAGATAAGCCACACCCCCGATTTTAAACGAAGATTTTGGGTAAAAAGGTGCGGCTTATCCGTGAGTGAATACGGTAATCTTTTTTCTCCTTCCTCAGTTTTATTTAATCTTTTCCTCTCTTTTAAGCTAATAGAGCCACCTTCTGATCTACACTAAACACACTGTTGTGTATTGGCTCTCCCCAACACGGTCATAATGAGAAAGAACTTACTAATCATCATGAAGAATAAAACCCATGATACTTTTCTGCATGGTTACTTTATGAACATGTTGTCAACCTTGAAGAGATCACACGAACTAGAAAGAAAGCCTGCTGCATAGAAAAGGATGTTGGCAAATAATTATGTTGCCAATTACACCTGTTACAGTAATAAAATAAGATATACATGTATGTTGCAGTTTATTTTCGTTTTCAGTTAATTTTTTTCATAACTAGTTAATTTTTTTCTAACTAGGAATTTTTTTAGGGTACTAAAAATATATTCACCCTCCCCTCTCCGTCTTTTCCTACCTCCCTCTTTCTATTTTTTTTGTAAGACCCTTTTTCTCGCATTTTTCCATTGTTTCTTCAAAGAATCTGCCTAGAAATCTTATTGAATCTTACAGCTAACGTTTTTTTTCTCTCCACAGCTAAAAATATGCCACAATAAAGCACTTTGGAGAGAGCCCACCTCTTCGTTGCTTATCTTTCATGCACCTTCGCATTGGAGCCATTTCGCTGGGACTTTCTCCAAGAATACCACAGGAAACCACCTGAAATCTATTGTAGGGAATGCGCAGAGTCCTGCAGAGTGCATTCAAAATGCTTTGTCATGTCATTATTTTTCTGTCTTTTTCGGCCCGAGGAAGTTGACTTAGATATGCTGAGTCTGAGAATTGATTCTTAACTCCTGAAAGTCAATTTAATCGGACGAATTGGACAGATAAATTGTAGCAAAGTGTTCTTAATGCACTCCTGGCAATGCCTGGCATTCCATAGAATAGGTTTGAGGCAGTTGTCTATGGTATTTTCCAAGAAAATCTCTTCAAATGGCTCTCGAAGTCCAACGGCAAAACACAAAAAAACAAGTCCAAATTCAAAGATTTTTGTTGTGGCTGAATTCAAGCAGTTTCTCGCTTATTATGCGATGTAAATTCTGACTTTTTCAGCTTATTTTAAGACGACTGTTGCTTGAATCAAGTGCATATCAAACTTCATTTACATTTAGTAAAATAAGCGATTTTACGCTTACCTCGGGACATTCAAACAAGCCAAAATGCACTTGTTTTAAGAAAGTAGATTTAAGAGTGAACCCTTACAATTTAAAACAAAAACAGAGCAGTTATTGTGTTTTCGAGTATTCAAAGTCACGTGACCACCACCATTGTTATTTATTTAATTCGGTTATTTTTTTTTCCCAGTCTGCAGTATATTATACTGACCGATTTGTGGTCGGCCATACAATGGATTTTAGATGTATAGCGATACTTACTGTGACGTCACACAGGCCAGTCACGCCACATTTGTTGATTCTGTGGTTGGCAGAAACGAAATTTAAATGCAGTCAGTTGCTTATAAAATATCACAGGTCAGTGCTTATTCATCGCCAAATTACTTTCTTGTTCTTCCAAAATGCAAGCAAGCCCTTTCATCAAAGCTTATATGCTCTTAACTTATAAGTCTTATAAAGGAATTAAGATTTGGAAGCAGAATTGAGACTTTAGATGTATTTTGTGAGGATGAAATCGCTAGTTCCCAAACAAGTCATACAAACACCCAGGGTTTTTTTGCCAACCACATTATATATGCAAATATATAAATGACGTCAGTGTTTACAAACAGTAACTATCGCTAATACTCCAGTTTCCTATTCGAAAATTACCGCTGAATGCAATGACTACAGACGCATGTACTCAGGGTTAGCCTCATTCTGAAGTTAAACATTCATAAATACCAACGAGAAGGTGGGCTATTCACAACTCTGCGTATTGTTGTAGTTTCGCATTTTGCACCTTCTCGCTGGTATTTAAGAATGTTTAACTTCAGAATGAGGCTAACCCTGAGTACATGCGTCTGTAGGCATTGCATTCAGCGGTAATTTTCGAATACGAAACTGGTCTATTGTCATGTCACTATTATCATATCAATCTAATTCTGAAAAGCTCTATGGCTAATGGGTGCATTCATAATGAATGAATGAATGACTGTTATTTTGGGCTCGAATCAGACGTCGCTGTCTGGCGAGTGGCGGGTTGAAGACGAAGTGAACCTGCGACAAGACTCAAGAGGCGGCTGTCAACAACTCACCTGAAACACGACGCCTTTCCCCTGCCTGTCGACTCCAGACTCCAAACATCATGCCACAGTCCAACATAACAGAAAAACGGACACATGAAGTTGACTTTCTCGGCTGTGACCACTAGAAATACTTCTGTGGGCTTCTAAATATGCTGAAAAGGAAACGCAGACGATTTGGTTTCGGGTTTCTAGTTGAAGCAGCGCTTCGAAAATGTGCAATAAATGTACAGGTCCAAAGTACATTTAAAAGCATTACAAAACTCAATTTCATATCAAACATACCTCTTACAATATGCATATCAAGTTATCGTGGAAAATTCTGCGAAGTTCTGCAACAGAATCACAAATACTATCAAGAAAAACATGGCGCCCTATGGCGCGCGCTGGGCGTTCCAACTAACTCCCAGGCCCCACCGGTTTCGACCTGCCTCGTACCCAGGCGCCTCATTGGATAGCAAAGGACCACGGGAAGGATCACAAGTACGAATAAAATTGTTGATCTCTTTAATAAAGATACATATTTATTTAACGAGTTTATCTAATAGATATAATTGATGTGCTGTCTGTATCTGTTTATTTAATCGGTAACCTGAGTATCGGGCTCTCAAGAAGGGATAGATTGAATTAATCGGTAAATTGAGGTGAATTACCATAAAAAACGGCAGTACAAAAATACAGTGATTTGTTAAAGAAAAAATTATATTCCAATGCCCATATCTTAGCCGGTTTTAATCGTATACATCTAATTTTTGGTATGTAATGTTCTTTTGTATTGCTCTTTCCGAATCGGTGGTCCGAAAATTATACATCTAATTTTGCAAATTTGTGACGTCACATTTCGGTACTCTATTAAAAAGAACAAAAAGTGGTCTCATTCGCTGGTGTTCTTGCTTATTTATTTATTTAGTTAAACACGGAGTCTCAATCATACAATGATGCTCTTCCGGAGAGCCGTGATCCAACAATAAAATCTAAAAAAAATCTAAAAAAGATCTAAAAATCTAAAAACATAATTTAACCACTTTCAACTACTATTACTATTAAGGTACGTCTTAAAAACAGAAAGACTACCAGCTTCAGTCAGATTTTCTGAGAGACCATTCCATAGACGAGCGCCTCTGTAGGAGTAGTTTGTTTTGCCTCAGAGTTTGGCCTAGGAACGAACAAGCTATGTTCTGAATTACGTAAACTGCATGTAACGGTGTACTTCGCCTGTTTTTGTAAAAAGCTGGGATAAACGGAGCCAGATTGTTTTATACATCATACATGCCATTTGGTCCGGCGTTTCGCCGTTCAGAAAGGTTTTTCCAACAAGTTGCTGTAGAATGTCCCTAGATCTAATGTCGTAGTTTGACCCTGTAATGATTCTGGCAGCCCTATTTTGAAGTTTTTGAACTTTATCAGACAGACCCTTTCCCATGGAACCCCATACAGAGCTGCAATAATCAAGGTGGGGGGCTATTAAAGAATTATAGATATAAAACAGGATATTAGAAGGTACAAATGGTTTCACTCTTCTTAAGACACCAAGTCCTTTGGAAACTTTCTTACAGATAGTATCAATGTGACATTCCCACGTGAGTAATTCATCAACGTGGACGCCTAGACATTTGTAGGATTTAACTCTTTTAATTGAACAACCATTTGACGTGCTAATTCCTAGATTTTCAGGAATCCTACCGAGCCTAGTGCGAGTACCTAAGAACATACACTTTGTTTTCGTTGTGTTTAGGCTCAGTTTGTTGGCATTTAGCCACTCGTGCACATTAGCTAAATCATTGTTCATTACATGTGATAGCTCCTCAGGGGTGTTCGATGCATACGTCAGACTTGTGTCATCAGCATACGTACGAACGTTTGATACCAGGTTTGAGTTTGGTAAATCGTTAATGTATAGCAGAAATAGCAATTGACCCCTGTGGGATACTACATGCAACTACATTTGAATCCGAGAGGTACCATCGATTACTGTTTGTTGGGTTCGCCCTGAAAGGTACTGGGCAAACCAATATATGGTTTTGGACTGTACACCATAAAGCCTCATTTTTGATATCAAAATTGAATGGTCTATAGTATCAAAGGTCTTTTTTAGATCTAAAAATAATACCACATTAGTAAGGCCATTATCAATATTCATAAACCATTCATTTGGGAGATCCAACAAAGCTGTTACAGTGGAATGTAGCGGCCTAAAACCAGACTGATATTTACTAAGGAGGTTGTTATCAACTAAGTATGCATAAAATTGGTTAAAAATCGCTCGTTCAAGTATTTTTGCAACAACAGAAATGACAGAAATTGGTCTATAATTATTAAGGGTTGATCTAGATCCCTCTTTATATAATGGAGACACTCTTGCATTCTTCCAATCGGTTGGCAAAATACCATGACTGATAGAGATTGAAGATATGAGCTAGCGGCTTAGCTATAGATGACGCGCAAAGATGAGTAGACGAGCTGGTATGCCGTCCAACCACTGGCTTTATTTGCCGATAACGTTTTGATAATATTAAGTATTTCCGAAACTTCAAAATCTCTGAGCTCAAAGGTTGAGACTGTTGGTTGAATAAACGACTCAAAGCTCAGTGGGTCATTGCGGAATTTGCCCAGCCAAAACAGGCCCAACTTCAACAAAATATTTGTTAAAAGCATTACTAATCTCTTTCGGTTTCAGTATAACATTACCTTCATGTCCCTCAATTTTAGTTGGGAGTGAAGTAGTTTTAGATTTTTTAGACAGTACAGTATTTATGCCTTTCCAAGTTTCACGAATATTACCCTGGAATTGAGAAAAATATTGCTCATAGTAATTACTTTTACTCTGCTTAATTGCTCTGTTGACGTTGTTCTTAGCCTGTTTGTAAACAGACCAATCAACCAATATGGAATTCGGGGAGTCCCACATGAATGGTTCTCTAGTTACTTAAACAATAGAAAACAGTACGTGGAAATTGGTAATACTGAATCTAGTTTGAAAAACGTAATATGTGGTGTTCCACAAGGATCTACTCTAGGACCTCTACTTTTCCTTTTATATATAAACGATTTGCCAAACTCATCAAAAAAGTTTTCATTTAGAATCTTTGCTGATGACACCAATTTATTTTATTCATCCAATAACTTAAGTGAATTGGAAACAGTTATTAATGATGAGCTCACCCATGTACTCAACTACTGTGCAGCCAATAAATTATCAATTAATTTTAAAAAGACAAATTACATGCTAATAACATCTCCAAGGAATAAGCCACATATAAATATAACAACCTGCAAAATAGAACAAAAAACATATATCAAATACTTAGGTGTATATATAGATGAGCACCTAAAGTGGGATCACCAAATAAAACATGTCAACAATAAATTAGCAAAAAATATAGGAATTATCCGTAAATTAAGACATTATGTCAATTTAAATACACTTAAACAACTCTATTATACCCTTGTATACCCTTATTTAAACTATGGATTAATGAGTTGGGGTACTGCTTACCAATCTAGGCTAAAAAAAAATACCTCCAAACAAAATAAATGTATTCGTTGTATCTTCTTTGCAAACAAAAGAGAAAGTGTTAACCCTTATTATGAAATCTTACAAATCCTAAAACTAAGTAATATTTTTAAGTTTAAAATTTCATCTCTTGTACACAGAATTCAAAATGATAAAATAAATACTCCAGTTGTACTCCTTAACTTTATTACATTTGCTTCTGAAGTCCATTCCTATAATACAAGATATGCAGCCAATCAAAACTTATACAAACCAGCTGCCAGAACAAATTACGGTCTATTTACATTTAAAGCTATGGCTTCCAAGATATGGGAAAAAATACCTTATTATCTCAAATGTTTACCTCAAAGTAGTTTTAAGAAAAAATATAAATTATTCTTACTTGATAATCAGACCTGACATATATACACCAATGAGAATGTTATGTAGTAATATATATTAAGTCTATTTACTGTCTATTTCATATAATGTACATGTAATATGTATATATATATATAACTGAAACCTGTATTTTCTTTTTATTTTCTTCTTATTTTCCTTATTTTCCTTACTATATGAAGTTCTGATATCATTTCCGGTAAACCTGTCCTCGTATATTTATTCTGATGGTAGTGGCTAACTCGAAAGCTTCAATGCTACTTTGGCCACTACACACAATTCCTGTAAACCATATATAGTACTTTTGTTAATTTTCTTTTCTCGCAGTAATCCTATGTCAAATTTCATACCTATATGTACCTGTAAATAGTGTAAAATAAAGAACCTTGAACCTGGCTGGTGGTTTGTTATTTGAGCGATTTTCGTAAGGCGGTCCCTGCCATGCACGAGTTCTTTGAGCTCTAAAGTCAACCATGGCGCAAATGAGTTACGGACACGCTTTGTTCTAATAGGAGCGTGCACATCAACTATTTTCATAAAACAGTCGCGCCAGGATACCCATGCGACATTGGGATCATTAATTTGCATGATATTTTCCCATGGGACTGAATCTACAGAATCTATGTCTTGGATCAGTGAATAGTTCAGAAATAAAGTGCTTAAAAGAACACGACTTAATATACTAATAGTGGAAGTCTTTGGTAAGACCAATTTCCTGGCGGCATAAATAATACTATGGTCGCTTATTCCTATATGAGAGACTCCACTATTGATGTACTTACTCGGTTCGTTTGTAAGGAACAGATCAATAGTAGTAGAAGTATTAGGCGTTACTCTTGTCGGTTCGTTAATAAGCTGAGAATATTGATCCAGGTCACACAATTCGAGAAGTGTTTTTGTGTGCTGACCCGGAGAATTTGATCCGACATTACAATTAAAATCACCAATTTCAGATGATTCAATATTCTCAGCTTCTATCTTCTCGAGAATTGTTTCAAAATTGTTAAACAACTCAAGGGAGGAACTGGGTGGCCTGTACAAAGTGCCTATTAGGAAAGGCTTCACTTTCGGTTTCCTTATCTCGACACAGATAAATTCAAGAGAGTTATCCTGTAGATCAGACCTGTGTATAAAATAGATATAATTTCTTATATACATTGCTACTCCGCCACCTCTCCGGTTACGGTACGTGCTTAGAAACTACGGTGTAGCCATCAATAAGATATTCACACGAATCTACAGTTTCACTCAGTCTTGTTACTCGGGCTGCCTGTGGGAGCATTGCAAGTCGTTATATATCTTTTTATACATTTTTTATTCCGTGTAGCAAGATTTCTGCGCATGCGTTAAAGGTAAAATTCACACCAATCAGATTGCACTGTGCTGGTCACGCAACAATCGCCAGGTTAATTTATTAACATAAGTTAATACAGTAAAGCAAGATGGCGGAGGACCCGCGAGCAACTTTCTCTCTAACTTGGAGTCTCATCTCTCAAATGTAAGCCAGTTTAATGTTTTATTTAACTTCACTCGTGCGAAAGCCTTCCAACAGGCTCAGGATATTTCAACTGGCGCTATTGTCGGAGCCGAAGGACCGCGTTTTTTACCCAGATGGCCAGTGATTTTATATACGACACGTACGACGACCTGAAGCCAGTGAAGGGGCCAGGATCCGGAAAGCTAAAATTCGAAGAAATAGATATTGGAATCTATAAGCCATCGGCTCGCTGTGCTGCATTTAAAACATCCGAGGAGAACATCTTATTTTGGGTGAAGGCACTTCAAGACCAATATTATGAGTCTCTTAAAAACTGTCAGAGATTTAAATTTACCGTAAGTTGGATCAGAGAGTATTGAGATCAAGTTATTTCGTTCCAGCGAGGATATTGACCTAGCGGAAACGGTACAAGCTGTCGAAGGATTTTACTTATAATCATCCACGTCTACTTAACAACAGGAATAGTTATGTGCCAAGGCATGGGCAAAGATTGAGTTTCCCAGATTACAGATGAAAGTAGAGAACTTAATGAATGAAGAAACAGAGGTCACGCGCGACATGCTTGAGAAAATGAACATGTTCAACACTTTATGTTATACTAAGAAAACAAAACAAATTACAGAGCCTGCAAGTTCACAAGTCAATGAAAAAACCCAAGAGCCTGTAGTTTTGGATCAACATATCCTTGAAACTCCAAAAGCAACATACACATGAGTCCAATTCAAACCGGTGTCACAGCGATTTCGCCCCCCCAGTGAATTCGCCCCCCCGGGGCGAGATCGCTAGTGAATTCGCCCTTCCCGGGGCGAGATCACTAGTGAATTCGACCCCCCTCAGTGAATTCGCCCCCCCTAGGGGGGCGAAATCGCTAGTGAATTGTAGTCGTAATTCTTATTGAAATCGCCCCGCCTCAGAAAATAGAGGCAGTACATGAATAAAGTTTAAAAGAAAAAATTAAGTTAACACTCCTTTTCTTCGGAAAGTCATTTCAAATTCTTTCCGAATTTGAGTTAATTACACTGCTAGAAAATTGCCAAACCTACCGCCGTTTTATCTGCCATTAGTTAATAAGCTGTTTATCCAGAAAGGTTTTCCTAGTTAGAACTGATCTAATTACCGAATTAACAAGCGCCGTTAGCTCAATTGAAATAGAACAAAGCACGCGAGTCGGTAACACTCCTTTATTCGGCAAAGTTCTTTCAAAATAGATGGATCGACGCGAGCATTACGGGTTATAAAAACTTACATACCACGATAATTACGTCAACTTCATTATGGTTTTTATGCATGTAAAAATCATCAGGCTATTTGGCAGTTGTTTCCAAATACGAGTCCACTCGATGCAAGCAAATGTAAGTTTTAAAACTTCCCGCCGTTTTAGATCTTAATTAGTTCATTAGCTTGTTTATTCAGGAAGTTTTCACGCGAGTCGGTAACACTTGAACATTCGGCAAAGTCTTTTCAAAATTGAATTGCATGCCTTTATACACATTACTGATAGTTTTTTGTATTACTATTCTCCACGTCCAATACATTACAGTAATAAAAAGAAGGAAAACATGTATTCATAACCTTTTAAAAGGTTAGAGGGAGGGGGGCGAAATCGCTAGAGGGGGGCGAGGAAGGGGGGGGCGAATTCACTAGCGATTTCGCCCCCCGGGGGGCGAATTCACGGGGGGGCGAAATCGCTGGTACACCTGTCGAGACGGAATTCTTTAGATTCTTCACGAGGATTGTTAGCCCGCAATAAGAACTCTCTCGCTGCTTTAACGACCTTGATTTCTAACATGGAGGCTGACCTACATTGTAACTGATATGCGTAATGAATTCTTACTCTCGTCACATCAAAACACGAATCAAGAAACCAAACTCAGTCATTTGGAAGACAAATTAGTGCAGCAAGATAATATATACAAGACCGAAATCAAGATGCTGTCATCACGAATATATTATTGACCTAGAAGTTGAAAATGGCGAGTTGAAAGCGGATATATAAAGCTGAGATCCGACTTTCAAACTTAAAAAAAACAATCAAGAATACAAAAAAGAAGACAATGAAAGACCAAGGTCCATGAAGTACGGTAGTACGGTGAATTCTCGGGTTCAAAACAATGAATATATGCCTGCTCAAATGCAGTGTGTTAAACGAATAAGTAGTGTTTAAATTAAAAGGTCAACATACGAGAAAAAGAAAACTATTAAATTACATATATACTAGGGGAGCAGAGAATGAAAGTCACCGCGCTACCGGCCACTCCTAAAGACTGCTAAATTCAGCTAATAATTCTTCCCTTTGGTTATTACTAAGAGGATTTCAAATGAAAGTGTATTTCATCTTCAATCTCATGTGGCCCGAGTGAAAGCCCAGATGGGCTCTTGTTTCATTTTAAATTAAGACGTCTAAATATTTAGAAGCCATACAATGTATGTATTCTAAGTTCGTTATGCCTTAATACGCTAGCGATATTTAAAGCAGCAATTTTAAAGCCTTTTAATATAGGTATATCAAATTGGAAATTCAAAGGCTGCTTATTATCTGTATTAATGGTAAACTCATAAAATCTTGGTGTCAAGGGAGGGACCAACAGTAAGAAGAGCTGCAAAGGAGAGTGGTACATTTTGAATTGGCCTGTCAGTGTCGAAGGTGTGAACAAATATTTTAATGGACAACCTGTACATTTGTACCCTGGGTGCCAAAGGTTCTACTGCCCTCTCCATATCGATTCGATATTTTATATTATCCTATAAATATTATATTTCAGCCAATCAGAGCTCAGCTTTACTATGCGGGCGGTATTTCATTGTTTTTCTATTAAATACAGAGCGGTATTTCATGGCCAGATCAGGCCAATCAAAATGCAGGAAATTTCGCGCCCTTTCTTTATCATCCAATAAGAATTCAATATTGTGAATACATAATTAGAGTGCAGACGCGTCCGCCACTCGAAACTTCTGTTTTTCAGTGAGAAAATTCGCAGTCTCTCGTCCGGTAAGTTACTTTGTTTTCGTGGTAAATCTTCCCGTAATTGTTTTATTTATACGGATAATATCGTTGTATACCTAACAATAAAAAATTCTCGTGAAATATTCGCCCGTATTCCATAGAAAACCAGGAAATAACCAGTAAATATTGCTGCTTTTATTAGTTGCATTTTCACGTGAATGTGGCCCTAATTCGTACTTAGAATCTGTTATTGCCATCCTACAGCGAGTGGGAATAAATTGTGATCGCCTTCGTTTGTATTTTTACCACAATTCCTTCAGTGCTCCTTTATATTATAAAGTTTACTAACCTATAAATGTATTTTGTAACTTTATCATCATGCTAAGTTGACGACTCCGATCCACGCGTCACTGGAGTCGTTTACTTTGATAGTTTGGGGTGGAGATAATAACTATTTTCCAATATGTCTCCTCTTATCAACATGATTAGCAACAAATAATTTTCTTCTATTACCTTCAATAAAGTCAGATCAATATAGTTATAATTTGAAAAGTGACAACGAGGTTCAAAACACGCAAATTAGCATATCTCGATAACAGTTGATTTCCGATGTTTACCCTTCATCAGACTCTAATATTGAATGCCTGTTTCCGGAGAACTGGAGTATTTTTTCCCTGGGACTTCTAAGAAAATATCGGGAATTGGTAGATTCAGGGAACTTACCGGGAAATTATTGATATATCGGGACAAACTGAAAACAAATTGGGACAACTTTTGAGAAAACACACCACAGCTCAAACAGACTTCAGGCAGATAGCCCCAAAGCTACAAAATAGTAATATTTTTTTCCTGCCAAAGAGCTACTGTAGGTTGCACCGGTCGAGGGTTTTCTCCGGGTTCTCCGGTTTTCATCCTTCCTCAAAAAACAACCCAAATTCCAATTCGGCCGAGGAATCCGTGTTCCCGATTAGTAGGCCCGTTCCAGGGTCAGCGAGAAGAGTAGACACTTAAATAAAGTTGTTTGTTTATTTTATTTACATGTACTTGGTGGCTAGCGATTCTCTTTCCACAGACTCAGTACCATCCTCCAGGTTTATACCTCAAAATTGGTTTTGGGTTCCCTGTGGCTACGTATTCAAACATCGCCGATAAATTAGATTTTCAATCCTAGAATGAACCTTTAGCGACACTCTACTCTAAATACACTAAAGAAATAAAGATTAGTAGTTATTCGGTGTCCAGAGTGTGACTCGAACCATCATCCTCGCGATCATGGCTGCTCTTGCCTACTAGTCCACTGTCTTGCCCACTACGCTATCAGGCCGTTTGTTGAAGTGACCGTGACAAAATAACAATCACAACCCTTGTAGTCTATAATTGCATGCAATAAAATTCCAGGCAAACAATACTTTATAATGATTTATGAATGTCGAAGCGGCCTCGTGCTTTCATCTTTCTCGGTGTTTTGGATACCCTGGTAAAACACTAGCTCTCGTTTTTTTATATATTACACCAAACACTACTTAAGGATGGTGCCTACTATTGTCAGCGCGCACGCCGTTCTGCGCATCTTGCGTCCCGCGGGTCATCCCGCGAGACAGGCCATTTGCAGAACTATTTTGAAAAAGCTGTGTTAATTCATGAGGTAAGTAGCCAACCAGAGGTCTCGATTTGTACCACGTGCAGTACTTTGAAACCCCGTCACCCAAGTACTCTCTGCAGTACTTTTAATTCCTTTCTAAGTCCAAGGACTTTGAACTATGAATATTCATAGTTCAGAGTCCTTGGACTTAGAACAGAATTTAAAAGTACTGCAGAGAGTACTTGGGTGACGGGGTTTCAAAGTACTAACTTCGCGGACTTTGAAACCCCGTCCAGTCCTCATTGTCGCACATTCTTCAAAAAGCGCAGTGGAGTCTTCAGTTACTTTTCTCGAGTCTTTTCTTCAATTCGATCTTCCATCACGACAGACGTTGTTTATGAAAATAACGATAAAGTGTCAAAAGACTATACTGCAATGCCGATCATATACAACGCTTGTCGAGGTTTATACGATATTTCGGCAGGCCAGTAGCAGCCTTCTTCAGGTTTATTTTACAGTGGAGGTCACAAATGGATAATTACGTAATTAGCGGAAATTTAAAAAATCGATGACATATGTTTTCTATCAGTAGTAGTAACACATAAAAGGAAATTACGAAATAGGTTGGAAAAGATTGTGCAGATACGAATAACTGATTCCAAGACGAAAGGGGGCCTCGGCCCCCCTAAATCCGCCAATGCATTTAGCGAAAGTTTATTTCGGGCAGAGAAGAGAGAGAAAAAAGTAAAAGCCAGGCAACTCAACGGCTTGTGCTAAAATCTGAAACCGCTGGGGGGAAAATCGCGGGCTCCATACATAATCGAAGCACCTCGATCCGCAAAAATATATTCTACACAATAGAAAGTAACACCAAAGCGATTTAGTGACAGTCGCCGACATCACGATGAATTCACAGTTTCAGTTTGCTTTCAAGTTCTTTCTTTCTTTCTTTGCAGTGTGCACTACCTATTGCCTCAAAAAGGGAGATAAAAATACTTTGAATTACTGAGAAAATACTAGGTATTCGTCAAAGGAAAATGTCAGCAACAGTTTTTCCGAATGCTAAGAATGTTTTACTGCTGTCAAAACGAGTCGAAACGATTACTAATTGACTCTGAGTCCACGTTTTTCAAGTCCAGTACACGCGGTTTACAACATGTGATTTATCCATGTGGTTCACACTAGGAGAGAACGTCTGGACGAATTTAATTCCCCAGACGAATTCAATTCGATTTATACGTCGCCGTACCGTCGAATTTAATTGCCTGAATTAAATTCGTCTATACGAATTATATACAGCGTATAAACTAGGCCAGAGGCGGCTGAAGTCTGGAATAGGAACATGTAAGTGATCTGTTAATCCTTTTTTGCTTTGACGAAGAGCTAGCGCTTGAAACGTCAGCTGCTACTTTCTCCCCATGGCGTTTAGCATACGTTAATCGAATTTTAGTTGATCATACCAGTATCTATTAATTAAGACTGATAATAATGGCATGTAGAGCATATGTCTTAACATACTAACATCGTATATATTATAGAATCCCATTGCACGACACAAACTCGCGCGCTGATTGGCTAACGAAGGATTGAATATTTTGTGGAATTAAACAGTTTGAAATGGGGTGTTTATAAAACGAAGACCGAAGACCCAAAAATGAAGACCCCCTTCTTTGTCCGTTCTATCATCCCGTAAAATCACGAAACATCGGCAAACCACTTCACAACTGCTAAGGAGACCAATTAGTGATAAAATATTCAGGGTCTTCGTTTTATAGTTTTACCCCAAAAAAAACTATAAAACAAAGACCCTCTCCCAAATCGCTTGAAATTTGCTACTGAAGGACTTAAAAACACTCCAAAACCGCATGACGTTTGATTTTCCTAAGACGGACTTTTATGGTACGCGTCCAAATTTGGTCATGCTGGAGAAGATGTATTGACGGTGCCCTTCTAGCCTTCCCTCCTCTTCCCCATTCCCCCTGGGCTTGCTACGCAGGCTAGTGCCCTTCTAATGCCAGACACTTCAAACCTGACAAGCATGGTAGTGGGTCCCCATAAAGCACCTAGTGGCGATGACGTAACGATGACATCATCAGTCACGTGATTTTTAGTATATGCCAAAATAGCTTACTGGCCATCGACGAGTTGCCCTAAGGGGCCTTATGTTTACTTTTTACAAGCAATGTTTAACCTAAACTACGCGATTATCAAGGAGAACTACGAGAGCAATATAAATGTTACTGTCACTGTTGCGTCTGTTTTTTTGGGTTTTAACAATAAATATATATAGTTAAGGTTAGAAAACCACAGCAAAAACCGTGTACAATCAATCCTGCCAGACGTTGGATCAAAAAAACAGATCTTGATCAGCAAGAAGAAGAAAATATAATGATAAAGTGTCCGAAGACTACTGCAATGTATAAACCTCGACAAGCGTTGTATTTGATCAGCATTGCAGTAGTCTTTGGACACTTTATCATTAACAATAAAGCTGGTCAATAAGTGCCCCCCTCGAATAAGCACCCACCCGTTTAGCCAGAATTTGAAATAAGCGCCCTGGGCGCTTATTCGATGAAATACGGTATCCACTTCCTTAAATTTCTTATGTGGATGATTGTAGTATCACGTGATCGATGATGTCACAATTAGAGAAAATCATTTAAATGAAATGCGGTTGCTACGTAACATATGTATAGAAAGTAACCCTGCTGAAATATTCCTCTACCAGTTGTGTTTTAGTCCACGCTCAGAAAACATGACTATCGTGTAAAGATAAGGAAATATAAAGGTACAACAAGTCACGTGACCTATTTTGCATATTTTCGCCTTAATAACTCGTTAACGAAACATTGTAGTCATCTTTTCTAAGCTGAAATAGGTCAAAGGCTTTAACCTTAACCATATCCACTCATAATCCGCACTGTTTCTGTTAAACTCGGAGCCGCGTTTTTGATTTACAGATTTCGTGGTCTAAGTCAAGTGACAGACCACGTGACACGTTTTACTGCACACAAACCACTTAGGGACGGACTATTCGAAAATTAATTAACGAGCAAGCCGAATTTGTACAAAAAAAATCGAGCGAGCCAAAATCACCCAGAAAAAAAAATCGAGCAAGGGTGAAACTTTGTTCATTAGCTAAACACTGAATGCCTTTAAAACATCGTGCTTATCGTGAGAAACTTGGCACACTTACCGTACTCGGCTGTGCTCAAATAAGGAAAACCGTTTTTTATCCGAAATTTGATCCCTGAACCAGGCCTGCTTGAGAAGTCAATAGCTACTGAGCTTAAAATATACTTTTTATTACTCAAACTTCATTTTGTCGTGGTTAACAAGGTTTATGACTCCTCCGCAGGAATATCCATTTAAAGTATCGGAAACCGCGGAAAAATCTGCAAATGTCAAGGGAAATTACTTCGATTTTGACAAACACGCGTGAAATTTATCCCTAATTTCACTCGTCCCCATTTGATTACCTATATATTGACACTGAAAAAGTGGCAAATCGAAATGGTACATTTTCGTCGTAGTGGCACTTTGACTGCAGTTTTAATCTCTTTCACATTTATAGTTCTTTAGCCGAGGCCTTCATAGAACCTAGACAAAACACTGTTTTGTCTTCATTAATTTTTAGTCTAGAGAAAGAGCTGAAAATCTGCAGAGTGGATAATAAGTTCGAAAAAGAGTTTTTATCTTTCAAGAAGACTGTCATGTCGTCAGTGAAAATAACCAGTTAAACTTCACTCTTGTCAACAAAAATTACGCCAGTAGCTCCTGTACAATTATGAACAAGAAAAAGGAAAGAGGATCTCCCTGGCGGACACCGCGAGATAATGAAGAAAGTCGTGGCAAAGCCGTTGTTTAACGACACAGCTTGTGATATTGGTATAAAAAAGTATCGATCCACGAGATACTTTTTCACCAAATTTGAAAGTTTTCAACGCTTTTTTAAGAAAACTCGATTGACTGAAATAAAGGCTTTTTCAAAATTAATGGTTGTTAGTAAGGAGTCGGCGATATTTCACTTTTTGTAAAATCCATCATATCCCACTGATTCCTAGCCTGGAAAACCAGCCGACTCTCATCGCTCCCAACTCGCGAAAGAGACGTCTGGGAAGTGAGACAGAAAATGCCATACTGATGACGTAGCAGATAGCCGTTTCACGATGCATAAATTAGTTGCAATTCGCGAACAACAGAGTTCTTTTCAAGGAATATAACTACCGAGGCTGCTCGTTTGCTTGGCAGTGGATCACCGTCATGAACAACCATGAAATTCAAGCCTATATATTTAGCGTGTGTTGGTAGCTCGCTTGCTTCGTTCTTTCAGCGGCTCGACCCGGTCAAGAGAATTTGTCCTACGACTGTCAAAACATAATAGTTTTATAATTTCAAAACCTACACACAGCACAGGAGGCCACTTTTCAAGCCAGCTCTTTTGTCAGGTCAGTAGCCGAAGAGGTTAGCTACAGAATGCAGCGGTTATTTTAATTTCAGGTATACTACCGAGGCTGCCCGTTTGCTTGGGTGATTGATTCATATCACACTTGGTTCGTGATTCATAGCACACTTACATGTAATTATGTTTATTCTTAGCCCAGATTCACTGTCTGAACGATTTATCCGCCGCAACAACAACTCATCCAGTGTTTTGTGATAGCTCAGTGTATGTAGGTTTACTGATATGAAATTATAAACAACTATGACAGTAGTCAGTACCTTTCTTGTAAATGTTTTGACAGTACGACATTTCGCTTTATACTAGCCGCTGAAAGCACCGGTACACGCTAAATAGGCTTGAATTTCATGAGTTATTCGTGACGGTGATCAACTGCCAAGCAAACGAGCAGCCACGGTAGTTATATTCCTTGAAAAGAACTCTGTTGTTCGCAATTGCAACTAATTTATGCATCGTGAAACGGCTATCTGCTACGTCATCAGTATGGCATTTTCTGCCTCACTTCCCAGACGTCTGGTTTCCCAGGCTAACTGATTCCCGAGGGGACAGTCATTAACATGGTTGCCACCCATCAGGGGAAAAAATTCGCTGACTTTTTCCTAACATTTCACTGACCAGAAAACAATTTTCACTGACCATAATAAGGCTGTTTGACATTCCCTCGTCCAAAATAAAAGTCATTATCAAAACCTGTAGCCTCCGAGGCACTTCCGAGGCATGCGGAGCCATCGTGGCAACCTAAAATAAAATTCCCAGACTTTTTCCTTACTTTGACAAGAAATTTAGAATTTCCCTACCCTGGGTTCCAGAGGTTAAATGTTTTGCCTTTTGTTGGTAAATAGCATTGGCGAGCGGAGAAGGCGCATAGTCGCCGCGAGGGTCTGCTTTACTCCCTTTAGCCTAGTTTTAATAGGAAGCTACGAGTGCGCGGACGGCAAAGTTGAATTTTTGCCTTCCGCACGGCTCGCCGAATTTTATACCAATAAAAGGCAAAACATTTAACCTCTGGAATTGGCTGGAACCAGGGTAGCATTTCCCTGACCAGATCCAAAATTCCCTGACTTTCCCTGACCTTGAAAAAAATCTTTTTTTCCCTGACTTTTCTCTGACCTGTGGCAACCCTTATTAAGTGATTTGATATTAGACATAAAAGCTTTTATTACACATTTGGGGTTGATATCCGTGTGATAAAGCCGTGAATAAAAACCATATCAGTGAAGTGATACGATATCACTTCACTGTACTATTGCTTTTAGAAATATTTTTTTAAATTCTCAATTTTGTGTTATTGTATTCACTTTAAATGTATAATAAACAAATTATCGCGGACTCGCTCGTTCGCGATATGATACGAAAACCTCGTGAATAAAAACGATATCAAGCTCTTAACATGTAATAATCTCTATTTACAAGATGCAACAAAACGCTGCCAGCATCCTTTTTTAGCTACCAATTTCTCACTCTCGCGCTCGATAAAGATGTAAATTGTTTCTTTGGAGCTGGTTCCATTTTGAACGCTTTCTTTCGACGAAAAAAGGTCAGCTTTTGATCAAGATCTCAATTAAACATTTTGGTAAACAAATATTTCCCGCCTTTTATAGCTAGCCAGTGGCACGCGCGACACATCACACCATCTTCTGTCACGATGTGATCATGTGGCGGGCACGCGCGGGAAACATTGGATTTTGATCCCTGAATCAGCCAATGAGAGCGTGCGTTGTGTCTGGAAAACTTATGGCTATGTAACAATTCTTATTGTTTCTTAGTTTAAATATAATTGCCAAGATAGCTGTATTTTCTTAATAAGTTAAACCAAATTTGCAATCGTTTAATTTCCATATTCATTGCTGAATGTAATTAATGTCGCATGGACCCATTTCAATAAAACTGTACAACGCCTATGTACTGCCTCGTCTTGATATTAATAGGAATTAGTAAGCCGCTCATAAGTAAACTCGAACATGCAAATTACTACGGTCTAAGAACATTAATAAATCTAGGCAATACCATAAGCTACGAGTCAGTTCTGAACTTAGCCTGCGCGCACGTTGGAGCACAGACGGCTTGAACAGTCATTAATCATATTTTTAAGAGTTTAAAAAAACAAGGTGCAATTTACATTTCTAACTTTTTTAAGCCCGTATCACTCCATATGCCTTAATAGGTAATGGCCATAATGTAGTACATGATTATTATAATAGTCGCTATCTACACAACTCTTTTTCTTATACTATTTCTCGCATCTGGAATCAGTTACAGTTACCTGCTAAATCTGCTACTTCTTTATCGCAATTTCGGAACCACATTAAACAGTCTGACCTAGTTGGCTACCAGTGAAACAACTGCATATAATTTAGTGTCATTAATACCTTATTAATTCATTGTTAACATATTTTCGTCGCAATTATAATTAAATTTTTAATCTATTACTTATATAGTTTTTTTATAAAATAAACTTATTATTACATATTGGCCATATTGGCCGAGTGTGATCGAAACCTGTTTTCGAATGACAAATGGAGGAGGGAGCGGGTGGGGGAGAAGCACCAGAAAGGATCCCAGGTCTCAATCACGCTCGGCCAATATGGCGGGCGCTTCGATGATCAGGCTTCAACCGAAACTTTTAAAGTTTCGAGGAGTATTTTCTTTTTTTCAGGGAAAACCTAGACGGTGCATGAGGTTCAAGGGAGACAAACCAGCAGGGGTGGGGTGAAGGGGGATATTTTCTGAAACCACATAACATTTGACATTGTATCACGAGTTCTCAATGGACCGATTTAGCTTGTACATTTGTTGTCCCAATTCAGATCATATGACAGCTCTCCAGAGGATTCAGTGGTTTGTTTTCCAATAAGAGAAATGCGTACATTTCCTCATGGGATACAGAAAAAAAAACATTACTCAATGAAAAGTCAGGTGACCTGAATTGGGATATTAACAAATGGACATGCTAAATCGGTCTATTGGGAGGTTCTTTCTCGGTACTCGGAAATGTGAGATGGCAACAATAGTCGCTAATGAGCAGCACATTACTGTGTATGCTGGTTATGTCTATATTGCTAGCATGACTGCATATTAAAGTAGCAATACTCGATTGTTTACCATATTGTTTATTTATCATACTAATATCATATTAAAATGCCACTACTCGATTGTTTACCATACTGTTTATATACTGATATCATATTAAAATGCCACTACTCGATTGTTTACCATACTGTTTATTTATCATACTGATATCATATTAAAATGCCAATACTCGATTGTTTACCATACTGTTTATTTATCATACTGATATCATATTAAAATGCAACTACTCGATTGTTTACCATACTGTTTATTTATCATACTGATATCATATTAAAATGCCACTACTCGATTGTTTACCATACTGTTTATTTATCATACTGATATCATATTAAAATGCCACTACTCGATTGTTTACCATACTGTTTATTTATCATACTAATATCATATTAAAATGCCACTACTCGATTGTTTACCATATTGGTTATTTATCATACTGATATCATATTAAAATGCCACTACTCGATTGTTTACCATACTGTTCATTTATCATACTGATATCATATTAAAATGCCACTACTCGATTGTTTACCATACTGTTTATTTATCATACTGATATCATATTAAAATGCCACTACTCGATTGTTTACCATATTGGTTATTTATCATACTGATATCATATTAAAATGCCACTACTCGATTGTTTACCATACTGTTCATTTATCATACTGATATCATATTAAAATGCCACTACTCGATTGTTTACCATACTGTTCATTTATCATACTGATATCATATTAAAATGCCACTACTCGATTGTTTACCATACTGTTCATTTATCATACTGATATCATATTAAAATGCCACTACTCGATTGTTTACCATACTGTTCATTTATCATACTGATATCATATTAAAATGCCACTACTCGATTGTTTACCATATTGGTTATTTATCATACTGATATCATATTAAAATGCCACTACTCGATTGTTTACCATACTGTTCATTTATCATACTGATATCATATTAAAATGCCACTACTCGATTGTTTACCATACTGTTCATTTATCATACTGATATCATATTAAAATGCCACTACTCGATTGTTTACCATACTGTTCATTTATCATACTGATATCATATTAAAATGCCACTACTCGATTGTTTACCATATTGGTTATTTATCATACTGATATCATATTAAAATGCCACTACTCGATTGTTTACCATACTGTTTATTTATCATACTGATATCATATTAAAATGCCACTACTCGATTGTTTACCACACTGTTTATTTATCATACTGATATCATATTAAAATGCCACTACTCGATTGTTTACCACACTGTTTATTTATCATACTGATATCATATTAAAATGCCACTACTCGATTGTTTACCACACTGTTTATTTACTGATATCATATTAAAATGCCAATACTCGATTGTTTACCATACTGTTTATATACTGATATCATATTAAAATGCCACTACTCGATTGTTTACCACACTGTTTATTTATCATACTGATATCATATTAAAATGCCACTACTCGATTGTTTACCACACTGTTTATTTATCATACTGATATCATATTAAAATGCCACTACTCGATTGTTTACCACACTGTTTATATACTGATATCATATTAAAATGCCAATACTCGATTGTTTACCATACTGTTTATATACTGATATCATATTAAAATGCCAATACTCGATTGTTTACCATATTGGTTATTTATCATACTGATATCATATTATTCATTCTAATGTAATATTAATCATGAAGTTAACAAATATCGAGAACAGTGATTGTTTAATAATGTGCCTATACTGATTTCATTTACTGGATATAGCACATTATAAAATACGATTACACTAGAATAAAGTAGAATAAATATAATATATTTGTATGTAATATATACAAAATGAGTGGCTGTTCTTTATGGGATTTACAAACTGAAAGCTCGAGTTTGTAAAACCGATAAAGCACGGACACGAATTTTGTATCGCACTTATCAAACGTGTAGATATAGAGTCCTGGGGTGCTTACCATTTGACAAAACAATCCGGTTGGGGTGCCCGATGGATAATGGTACGCAGATTACCAATTGACCGACCTACCGGAAAGAATAGCTCTTACCATTTGATTTCTATATGGCGGATGCGAACTTGATGATAGCGCTAATGTTTAGTGAAGATTTTGAGATGGATAACGCGGTCCTTAGCGACGACGAATAATGTATCAGTGTTTTCTGTTTTAAGTACATTCATATGAAGAGAAACTTAAATCGCATTGATGCCAAATGTTGTTGTCAAATAAGAAGTCCTATGAAAAATAAAACTTAAAATAGCTTAAAATAATTACATTTGAGTTGGCGGGAAGCTTGAAATTCACAATGTTTTATTTAGTGTTTACCTCCGATTTGCCTTCGGTTGATTCAGACTTCATCTCTCAGAAAAAGTTGAGAGTAGGTTAACAAACACATAATTCAACTTACCAGAGGTACATTGGCAAACAGGCTCGAGTAGTTCCTGTAATTGCAAGGCTATAAAGTGCACAAACTGCACTGAAATACCTGGGTTTAGGGTTAGGGAATTAAACGTGAGAAATGCGCGCGACAATGTTTAGCGCGAGACAGGTATCGAGAGAAATGGTCAAATGGCAAGGGTTATTTCGGATGGTTTGTACCAACCGGGGCTAAAGGACTACCTCAGAACGTAGTCCACAATTCCCAACCGAAATTCCCGAAAATTAACTGTACCATTTGCTTTCCAACCGAAATTCCCGGGATTTTTGGTTAAATGGTAAGCACCCCTGTTTTCAGTTATTTTGGCGATACAACCTATTTTGGCCAAATCGCAGCAAACGTTTATGTAAATCAGGACGAAATCTTTAGCAGATTTAAAGATCACGTATCGGTCGGTGATTTGCTTTGGTTTTGCTTCATGATAAACTCATTTAAAAACAATTCGCGCGTAACTGGTGGAATGCGTCACATATTTGTTCGACTCCGCCAGAAGAGAAGTATCAGCTGTTATAACCCATCAAATATTTTCTCTTGCGCATGATTGGTTGAATGCGTCATGTGACCCGATATTTTCTCTCCGCCAGCGGGAAATATCAGCGATTATAACCCATCAAATATTTTCTCTCGCGTGATTGGTTGAATGCGTCACGTGACCCAATATTTTCTCTCCGCGAGCGGGAAATATCAGTGAACGTATAAGCGTGCGTCAATGAAAATATTTGAAGGATGATAACAACAATAAATAATCTAAATTGTGGCGTCGAAATATGCCTTGATATTTGTCCTTGGACATTATCTGATCCTCGAAGCTCACAGTTCTCTTCTTGGAACAGATACTATCCGCGGACGAAGTATCAGGGCATATTTCGACGCCACAAATAGGTTATTGTATTTATATACATTATCTAAAGTGCACCTAACATTTATTTAGTTATCACAAATATCGATTCTATACATCAAGTGAATAGTTGAATAGTAGAATATTTATTGATTTGAGCGTTGCATCTCCGAGTTATAGAGGTTTAAATCTCCACAATGCAAATGATGTGACGTCACACCAGGAATCATTTATTATACAAAAACATGCCGGTACAGCTGGTAGATAAATGAACTGTAAACATCTATGATATCACTGTAGTTTGTATCAGTGAATTTAACAAACACTTTATAAAATCAAATAGTTTCAATCACAAGGAGAAATAAATTCCTAGGTTGGCGTCACACTCATTAGCATTTTGGAGATATAAATGAGCGATTCTTGATAATTGAAGAGCAAAAGCCAATTACTGATTCTTGGTAATTCTAGAGCGAGGATACGTTGCTTTTACAACACCTGCTCAGTTTCTCGTTTTCTGATTGGCTCATTGCCGTTGGAAATCAGAGGACGTATACCACGGACTGCGTCATTGCTCGCGTCACGGATACACAATGACGCGATAGTGCGCGCTGGAATCACTTTCCTCTCTGTCACAATTTCCATCGTTTTCAAAGCATTCCACTCCACTTTTTAAAAGTTTGTTGTAAAAAATCAAATTTAGTATAATGTACTCTTATTTACCACGTTTTTCGTCACCTCATGGTCAAGTTTTGTTGTGAACAATTTTCACCATGCGATCATGCAAAGATATCTAGATAGATAGTTAGATAGTTAGATAGATAGATAGTTAGATAGATAGATAGATAGATAGATAGATAGATAGATATATAGATAGATATATAGATAGATAGTTAGATAGATAGCTAGATAGATAGATAGATAGTTCGATGGATAGTTCGATGGATAGTTCGATGGATAGTTCGATGGATAGTTCGATGGATAGTTCGATGGATAGTTCGATGGATAGTTCGATGGATAGTTCGATGGATAGTTCGATGGATAGTTCGATGGATAGTTCGATGGATAGTTCGATGGATAGTTCGATGGATAGTTCGATGGATAGTTCGATGGATAGTTGGATAGGCAGACTAGACAGACAGACAGATAGATAGATAGTTTACACTTACCTTGCAGATACATGGGCTGGCTGAATTATGACACTTTACAATAATAATTATGGTAAATAATTATAAATATTTTTAAACGCTAATTGTAATGAAAATATAAATTTGGAATACTAAGACAAGGGCCTATGGTATATAAAAAAATATGTTAACTTGAATATAAAAAGCATCTAGATGCATTTTTCATGATGAAAGTTTTCTTGTATCTGTTTATCTTGCAAACAGAAACGTGGAATTTACGATTATTCTTTAAAGATACTTGTGTTGCTGCAAGGAAAAAGACGGTACAGTTTATGGTTTGTGTCATTTACAATTTAATCTGAGAGACGCTCAGTCAGAGCTTGGCTCAGTGTAGTTAATCTACAATACTCTAGATTATACTACACTTTAATTCCCTCTTCTTGTTTTTCTGTTGCTTATCTTTATTTCATGTAGATGTTGAAATTTGCTCATAGCTTGAGGGACGAAAAGAGTCATTGCACCGGCGATCGAATATCCATTGTCATCTTAGATTTTCTAATTTCCCGACATAAATTCCCCTTTTCGTCGCTTTGGCTTTGGCAGCTTTACGGACAATGAAGCGATTTTGCTTCGATTTTCATCGGAAAGCGACACCGGCCGCAAAAATCTGAATGGGAAACATCAACAAATCTCCGACCGGGCAATGCCATAGTGTTAATAGGTTTCGAGAAGTCTTATCAATTTTTCTCACATACAGCATCTCTCCTTTTTCATTTAACTTCATTACTGCAAATATGTGATGAAAAATGCACCAGTTGTAAAAAAAAACCAAAGGCATATAAATATTGCCTGAAATCCCGGATGCTTTGGTAGCTTGAGGGACGAAAACAGTCATTGCACCGGCGATCACTGGAAAATCTAGACCTCTTCCATGGGATGGAGGTTTGTTGGAAATATGTTGGAAATAAGTTGGAAGTTGAATTTCCAAGGTTTTGCACATTTCCAACGGATGGAAATTTCATTTCCACGGGTTGGAAATATGCTGGAAGTTTGTTGGAAAGTTGTTGGAAATATGCTGGAAATAGGTTGGAAATATGTTGGAAATATACTGGAAATAAGTTGGAAATGTGTTGGAAATATGCTGGAAATATGTTGGAAATGTGCTGGAAATATGTTGGAAATTTATTGGAAATATGCTGGAAGTAAGTTGGAAATATACTGAAAATGTACTGGATTGTTCCACCCACCCTTCCTACTAATGGAAGTGCTAAGTAAGTATCTTTTCCACTGTGAAACCAGTGTGACAGGTGCCGGGGGTTCACCCATGGCTTGGTTGCCATGGTTCCCTCCTTAGTTGCGCATTGCTTGCCTGTTGCTAGTACTTGCATTGCAAATGGCACCTATCCTCCATCCTTTCCTATATTGACAAGTTAATGGGTAACATGTTGGCATATCAGTCTGTTTTTTTTTCCTAATATGGTAAAATTATGTCATAGTAATATCATAATATATATATACATGTATATATGCTGATCAAACTAACTTCTACTTATTAAAATAATGTAATATGAATTTGTTTCACCTATTATTTCATATTAACTGTTTAAGTGAGGAAGGATACTATATATATTTTCCATTTGTCAACACATCATCTCATTCTAGAAATATCTAGGTTTTTCTAAGTTTGTTTTTACAATGAGATGATCTATGATGATCAATTGCAAATTATCAATAAGGATCTTAATTACAGTCAATAAAAGCAGCCTGGAGACAAATCACAAAATGAACATCAGAATTCTTAAAAATATGCTTTCTGAAAAACCTGATTTCAACTTCACACAACAATTGGTACTAAATAAGGTAAATAAACATCACTATAGAGATCATGAACATTTTTCCAGCTCAGGCTCTTTAACACCATGGACATAAACGTGCAATTTCGGTCTCTGTTAATTTGCCAAATAACTTATTTTGCTTAAAACCATCTGATGTGCCCCATGCAGTACAGTTCTGATTGTTTTTACTGAGTATTTGTAGAAATCTACATGCTGTGATTTGTATCCAGGCTAATTGTCCAGTTTCCTACATCTCCTTTGCATTGATCATGGAAAACCCGAGTATATCTCTACAATGACATGAAATAATATCCAATAGACCCTTTCAGCTTGCTTGTTTAATAATAATAATAATAATAATAATATATAGAGCATTACACTAAGTCTCAATGCTTTACAATAATGAAAAACTACACTTAAATATATTAAAAAGCTAACCAATATACAATATATTATAAAGTAAGAAAATATTCACGAAAAAGGTGGGTCTTGAGAGAGGACTTAAATAAACTAAGAGTATCTGCACATCTAATGTGTGATGGCAGGGAGTTCCAGAGTTTGGGAGCAGCAACTGAAAAAGATCTATCACCATAGGACTTAGTGTTCGATGTTGGTACTGTGAGAAGGTTTTGTGAAGCAGATCTGAGAGAACGTCGAGGTTGGTATACGATTAAGAGTTCTGATATATATGCAGGAGCTTGATTGTGAAGAGCCTTATATGTGAGTAGTAAAGTCTTAAAGTCAATCCTAGCTCGTACAGGTAGCCAATGAAGGCTCTGCAGAACAGGAGTTATGTGATCATCCTTCTTTACACCTAAGATTAGCCTTGCAGCAGCATTTTGAACTCGTTGAAGCTTGTCAATTTGCGTGTCTGGTAGTCCAAAGAGAAGGCTATTACAGGAATCTAGCTTGGATGTGATGAATGCATGCACAAGCCTTTCACAGTTTTCTTGGTTGAGATGTTTTCGTATTCTGCCAATGTTCCTAATAGAGAAGAAGGCTGACTTACAAATGTTATTTACGTGATTCGTCATCTGTAGATGACGTTGCACATGGCTTCGGAAGGATGATTGATCCATCAACATTGATTCCAGGCATAGGATCACGATGACTGGAGAACCGTGATGAAACATGAATGACTTCGGTCTTGTCTGGATTACACGAAAGTCCGTTGGTAGTACACCAAATAAGCATGTCCTTGACACACAACTCTAGCTTCGTCAGCACGGAGGAACGATCTTGATGGGAACCGATGGATATGTAAAGCTGCGTGTCGTCTGCATACATCCTCTTAAGACCACATGACGTTTCCCTTGGCTAATGTTTTTTTTTCTCTGTATCCCAAGAGGAAATGTACCAATTTTTATAATTGGAAAACAAAGCACTGAATCCTCTGGAGAACTATCACGTTGTCTGAAATGGGGCAACAAACAGGCAAGCTCAAAGGGTCTATTAATTTCTATTTTATAGACCCTTCAAGTTATTATAATCAATTGGTTGGCCTTTTTGTTTCTTAATAATACAGCTTTCCTCTTTGCCAAGTTTAATTGCATTCATTGCAACATTGACCAAATTTCAATAATTACTCGGGCTGCCTGTGGCAGCACCGAGTCTTAAAATGCAAGCCGTTATTATTATTTTTTGTTTTGTTTCGTGCAACAAAATTTCTGCGCATGCGTTAAAGTTCAAGTTCACACCAATCATATTGCACTGTGCTGGTCACGCAACAATCGCCAGGTTAATTTATTTACATAATTTAAAACAGTAAATCAAGATGGTGGAGGACCCGCGAGGAACTTTCTCTCTAATTTGGAGTCCCATCTCTCAAATGTAAGCAGTTTAATGTTTTATTTAACTTCACTCGTGCGAAAGCCTTCCAACAGGCTCAGGATATTTCAACTGGCGCTATTGTCGGAGCCGAAGGATCGCGTTTTTTACCCAGATGGCCAGTGATTTTATATACGATACGTACGACGACCTGAAGCCAGTGAAGGGGCCAGGATCCGGAAAGCTAAAATTCGAAGAAATAGATATTGGAATCTATAAGCCATCGGCTCGCTGTGCTGCATTTAAAACATCCGAGGAGAACATCTTATTTTGGGTGAAGGCACTTCAAGACCAATATTATGAGTCTCTTAAAAACTGTCAGAGATTTAAATTTACCGTAAGTTGGATCGACCACTTAAATGAGGCAGAGACACAGTCAGAGAGTATTGAGATCAAGTTATTTCGTTCCAGCGAGGATATTGACCTAGCGGAATCGGTACAAGCTGTCGAAGGATTTTACTTATAACCATCCATGTCTACTTAACAACAGGAATAGTTATGTGCCAAGGCATGGGCAAAGATTGAGTTTCCCAGATTACAGATGAAAGTAGAGAACTTAATGAATGAAGAAACAGAGGTCACGCGCAACATGCTTGAGAACATGTTCAACACTTTATGTTATACTAAGAAATGAAAACAAGTTACAGAGCCTGCAAGTTCACAAGTCAATGAAAAACCCCAAGAGCCTGTAGTTTTGGATCAACATATCCTTGAAACTCCAAAAGCAACATACACATGAGTCAAATTCAAACCGGAAGAGACAGAATTCTTTAGATTCTTCACGAGGATTGTTAGCCCGCAATAAGTTCTCTCTCGCTGATTTAATGACCTTGATTTGTAACATGGAGGCTGACCTAACTGATATGCGTAATGAATTCTTACTCTCGTCACATCAAAACACGAATCAAGAAACGAAACTCAGTCATTTGGAAAACAAATTAGTGCAGCAAGATAATATATACAAGACCGCAATCAAGATGCTGTCATCACGTATTATTGACCTAGAAGTTGAAAATGGCGAGTTGAAAGCAGATATAATAAAGCTAAGATCCGACTTTCAAACTTTAAAAAATTAATCAAGAATACTAAAAAGAAGACAATGAAAGACCAACGTCTCCAGTGTTCCGAGACTACCCAACCTACTGAAGCTTTAGCAACGAATCAGTTTGTTCAAGAGCCATCTTTCTTACATGACAACCTGATCCCTATTCATCAGAATACATTTTCTGTGCTAAATGACGAGAGTTTACAATCACCTGACCGACAACCCACTACTAAAGAAAGGAACCATGAAGTACGGTAGTACGGTTAATTATCGGGTTCAAAACAATGAATATTTGCCTGCTCAAATGTAGTGTGTTAAACGAATAAGTAGTGTTTAAATTAAAAGGTCAACATTCGAGAAAAACAAAAATATTAAATTACATATATACTAGGGGAGCAGAGAATGAAAGTCACCGCGCTACCGGCCACTCCTAAAGACTGCTAAATTCAGCTAATAATTCTTCCCTTTGGTTAATACTAAGAGGATTTCAATAGCCTGCTTACAGGCTCTCGGGTTTTTTCGGAAATGTAAGTTTCCGGAGCCGAGTGCGTCAGCACGAGAGCCTGCCCGGAAGGCCGGTGTTTCAGAGTAGCCGCCCTCTGATGCTGCATGACGTCTTCACGCATCAGTGAATTAACAGCTGTCAAAAAGTAACCAATCAGAGCGAAGTACAATGTAAATATTTGACTGATCCACGTGAGATTGTCTTGGTCGCCTGAATGTATGGATCGGCAGAAAGTACCGCAAAAAGTGTGTAGAGTTTCAGTGAATTTAACAATGCATAATTCCTGCCGTTCTTCTAAGAACCGTATTTCTACGGAAAATCTGTACGATGGCAGTCGCGGCAGTGTCAAGATGTTGGCGTGCAACTTGTGAATTCGCCGTTGTTGTCGAGTCCGGTTCCATTGTTATCAGTTTGCTCTATGGGTTCTCATGTATTCAATAATTACTTCTGGAACTTCATATGTATGTCGATTGGTCACAAGGATCTCCTCCTTTCAGTTTTCCTGGTTAGTTTGGACATTAGGAATTTAATCGCGAAGATTTCGTACACTTAGCGAGCATATGTCGAAACTAGATAAAGTTCGCTTGTCACAGAAGTACGTAAACTAGCGGTTTCGTAATGTTTGTTCACGGAATTTTCATGCTAAGGATAATAACGTTTAGAGCTTCATATGAATGTCTATTGGTCACAATACTATCCTCTTTCGGATCCCCGGGTTATTTTCGACATTTAGATATTTATTCTTGGAGATTTCGTACAGTTTAGCGACGGTGTGTCGAATGTAAAAAAGTTCGCTTGTCACGAAAGTGAGTAAACTGACTAGCTGTTTCATAGCACTTCGATGTTTTGACTCGTATGTAGTCGATAATAATTAGCTTATATAGCGTCATATGTATGTCGATTTCTCACAAGGCTATCGTGGATTGTTATGCCAGCAAAGAAAGGTTTTATCTAACTTTTCGTACAGTCTTTGCACTCCATATCCTGCCTTCGTCTTGGTTTAATTCAGGAAACAATCTGTCAATCTGACAATCAATCATAATGAAGCGGCTCGTGCAAAAACCTATCTGTCAACGATTAGCCAATCACAGTGCTGGACCTCGCTCGGCCCACAGGTAACCCAACATTTCCACCCAACCCGAAAACTAATATTTCCGAAAAAAACCGAGAGCCTCGCTCGGGTCCGGTCCTCGCTCGGCCCACAGGTAACCCAACATTTCCACCCAACCCGAAAACTAATATTTCCGAAAAAAACCGAGAGCCTGTAAGCAGGCTAGGATTTCAAATGAAAGTGTATTTCATCTTCAATCTCATGTGGCCCGAGTGAAAGCCCAGATGGGCTCTTGTTAATAGTTTAAAACTGCATGCAGGAAACAGTGAAGACTTGTCATTTAGTATTACTTTTAAGCATAATTTCGCTCATGTAGTATCATCATGCATTCCCAAAATTGTCACCAGCAGATTGCCAGTTTCTTAGTTGATAAGTTTCTGAATAATATATATAGCATATTTTCTAGTGACATTAAGGAAGCAGAGTTAGGGAGGGGGTGGGGGGAAGGTTCATAAAATTCATAAAATATGTACGTGTAGAATGATAAATTTAAGTTGCAATGAAAATTATGGGCTAATTACTCGGGCTGCCTGTGGCAGCACCGAGTCTTAAAATGCAAGCCGTTCTTTTTTTTTTTTTTTGTTGGGTGTCGCAAAATTTCTGCGCATGCGTTAAAGGTCAAATTCACACCAATCAGATTGCACTGTGCTGGTCACGCAACAATCGCCAGGTTAATTTATTTACATAATTTAATACAGTAAAGCAAGATGGCGGAAGACCCGCGAGGAACTTTCTCTCTAATTTGGAGTCTCATCTCTCAAATGTAAGCCAGTTTAATGTTTTATTTAACTTCACTCGTGCGAAAGCCTTCCAACAGGCTCAGGATATTTCAACTGGCGCTATTGTCGGAGCCGAAGGACCGCGTTTTTTACCCAGATGGCCAGTGATTTTATATACGACACGTACGATGACCTGAAGCCAAAGAAATATATATTGGAATCTATAAGCCATCGGCTCGCTGTGCTGCATTTAAAACATCCGAGGAGAACATCTTATTTTGGGTGAAGGCACTTCAAGACCAATGTTATGAGTCTCTTAAAAACTGTCAGAGATTTAAATTTACCGTAAGTTGGATCAGAGAGTATTGAGATCAAGTTATTTCGTTCCAGCGAGGATATTGACCTAGCGGAAACGGTACAAGCTGTCGAAGGATTTTACTTATAATCATCCACGTCTACTTAACAACAGGAATAGTTATGTGCCAAGGCATGGGCAAAGATAGAGTTTCCCAGATTACAGATGAAAGTAGAGCACTTAATGAATGAAGAAACAGAGGTCACACGCGACATGCTTGAGAACATGAACATGTTCAACACTTTGTTATACTAAGAAAACAAAACAAGTTACAGAGCCTGCACGTTCACAAGTCAATGAAAAACCCCAAGAGCCTGTAGTTTTGTATCAACATATCCTCGAAACTCCAAAAGCAACATACACATGAGTCAAATTCAAACCGGAAGAGACGGAATTCTTGAGATTTTTCACGAGGATATTTGTTAGCCCGCAATAAGAACTCTCTCGCTGGTTTAATGACCTTGATTTGTAACATGGAGGCTGACCTAACTGTATGCGTAATGAATTCTTACTCTCGTCACATCAAAACGAAACTCAGTCATTTGGAAGACAAATTAGTGCAGCAAGATAATATATACAAGAGGGGCTGAATGGGGGGGGGGGGGGGGTACCAATATCAGTTAACAGCTAAATTTTTAGCTATTTATCAGTTATCAGTTAAATTTTGCTGTTATCAGTTAAGTTATATAAAAAGACTACCCTAACCTGATTTGAATACATATTTGCTGGTATGAAATGAATAATAACCGCTAATTCAACATCAAACACTACATTTTGTCTATTCAATATATTTTTCTAGTATCAGATAACTCTGATGTGTCATGTTTAATATTTGACTATTATCAACTGGATCAAATCTGTCGAAAACCATCCGAAAAGCCAATAATAGCATGTGACGTTACGTCATTTTAATAAAAAATAATGAAATATCAGGTAACAGCTATCTCACAAATATCAGCTAACAGCTAAAAAAAGGTAAAATTCTCAGTTAACAGTAATATTTTTGGCCATTTCTCAGTTATCAGTTAACCTCATTCAGCCCCTCATACAAGACCGAAATCAAGATGCTGTCATCACATATTATTGACCTAGAAGTTGAAAATGGCGAGTTGAAAGCGGATATATAAAGCTGAGATCCGACTTTCAAACTTAAAAACAAAAATCAAGAATACTAAAAAGAAGACAATGAAAGACCAAGGTCTCCAATGTTCCGAGACTACCCAACCTACTAAAGCTTTAGCAACGAATCAGTTTGTTCAAGAGCCATCTTTCTTACATGACAACCCGATCTATTCCTCAGAATACATTTTCTGTGCTAAATGACGAGAGTTTACAATCACCTGACCGACAACCCACTACTAAAGAAAGGGACCATGAAGTACGGTAGTACGGTTAATTATCGGGTTCAAAACAATGAATATATGCCTGCTCAAATGCAGTGTGTTCAACGAATAAGTAGAGTGTTTCAATTAAAAGGTCAACATACGAGAAAAATAAAAATATTAAATTACATATATACTAGGGGAGCAGAGATTAAAGTCACCGCGCTACCGGCCACTCCTAAAGACTGCTAAATTCAGCTAATAATTATTTCCTTTGGTTATTACTAAGAGGATTTCAAATGAAAGTGTATTTCATCTTCAATCTCATGTGGCCCGAGTGTAAGCCCAGATGGGCTCTTGTTTAATTAGGCCTGGTCTTCAATAAACCAATGTTTATTTTCGTGACAAACTTTGAGGCTTCTGATTGAGGTGCATTTGGGCTTCCCACTTGGGTTCCCTGTGGTAACATATAATATATGGTTTGCTTTTTGGTGTTTGTGGTCGGTCAACAGACTTTCCCGAAATCCAGAGTTTCCTCTGACTGGTTGGCTGAATGCATTGTCATAACAAGTAACCAGTTGAAAGCAGTTGAATGGCACCAGTGTCTATTGTCTTCAATCGGGGGAATAATGGCTCACTTTATGCTCACAAAAACAATTTTTGTGGGTTTAAAGTTCATAAAGGCAACATTTTCAACACACCTGGAAATGCAGAGGGAACACAGAGACTTGGAAATAATACAAAATGGACGAGAACAGAGCCAAGCCCAACATGAATGGCAGGAAGGCACTCGACACTTCAAGAATGTGAACGTGAGTCATTCAGTTTTGTTTCTGATAGTTTCTGGAGCAATATTGTGAACAATTGACACCGACACAACCAGAAACTGAACAAACTCAAATTTACACAAGACAAACACAAAATATGCACAAGGATATCCTCAGATCGACTTCAATATTTCAGAAACATTTATCACCAAATAATTTCACCAGAAACTCCAGAAGAAAGGAAAAACTGCCTTCACCAAAGCAGCAGCTTGACAACAACAGGTTTCAAACTTATATTATACTTCCTTGTATTTACGGTGGCTCGTAGGGACAAAACACTTCCCGAGTTGCAAAACACTTCCCAGATTACAAAGCACTTCCCTAGTGAGCTTACACAAAACACCTCCCAGATTACAAAACGCTTGTCGAATTGCACAAAACACTTGCCAAGTTACATACATGTACAAAACACTCGCCGAGTTACAAAACACTCGCCGAGTTACAAAACACTTGCCCAGTTACAAAACACTTGCCCAGTTTGGAAACCAGAGGTAGCAGCTAGCCCAAGCTTGGACAGCCATCTTGACCGAAAATCCCTGGAGACTTGGTTGGGACAAAGCAGAAGGCCAGGCTACCCAGTACACAGCTTCATGGTTTTGGTTCACAGCAGACGTAAAATCACAAGAAATGATTTCTAAACTAATATATGTTGTACACTAAGACCATAATATACAAACATAAGGGGGTTTGCTGTGCACAATGAATTCAAACAAGCTTTAATCTTTATTAGTTTATATATATATAAGCTTTTAATAATTTAAGCTTAACTATTAAAGTTTAACTTTAAGAGCTCTAATACTCAGCCGGGATTTAGGGGGAGTATTCTACAGAATAAGCTAATATCTTCGAAAACTCTGAATTTCTAACGAGACCTGAAACAACCATAGGGGCTGATCAAAGTCAGCTCCCGGCTAAACCACAGTTTGAATAGCATGTTGGTTGTTGTGGAGGGAGGAAAACCGGAGAACCTGGAGAAAAACCCTCAGAGGGCCACAGAGCCAGAGGTGAGAGGCGAATAACTTAACCACTGCACCACCCTGCAGCTTTCCTATAAAACTTCAATAAGAATAAAATGACTGTATGAAGGTTTTTGAAACATTTGATTAGATTTAAGAGCAAGGGCACCCAACGAAGTTTTCGGTTAAAAAGCTGTTCGGGAGAGTAAGTTAGCCTAAAACTTTCGGATTTGAAAAAATTGTCTCCAGGACATTGTTTTCTGAAATACTGGCTAGAAAATTTGTTTTCAATCCCTTGAAAATTATAGAAGAAAAGGGAGACTAAAAGGTTTCCCCTAAAATATTCGTACGTCCCAATTCGTCTGATCAATAGAGTCAGAACAACACATTTTCATTCCCTAAGAATTGCCTAAAGGAAAAAAGAATCCCTAAAAAATTCGTACCTCCACAAAACTTTGCAACATGAAGTTACTTGGGCTAGAAAATTCTTGTTTCTGTTCTAGACTACTAACAAATTCGTAGGCCGGGAATATTTTACCATAGTATTTTCGGTTGACGCGATTTCCACCTAGAAAATCCGAACAGCTAATAGCTTTCTAGAATACGTCAAAAGACATAGTAGGCGCCTTAAAATGGCTAGATAAGCTGCAGACAACTGGTTTCAAACGATATTTCAAAAAGTACTCGTTGGGTGCCCTTGCCCTCTTGTAATCGCTTATATAAGGTTGGGCTACCTGTGGTTGGACGGCATTATGATTTTGTCATTGTTTTGGATCTTCGTTGAATGTAGTCCAGTTTCGTATTAAAAAAATTACCGCTGAATGCAATGACTACAGACACATGTACGCAGGGTTAGCCTCATTCTGAAGTTAAACATTCATAAATACCAGCGAGAAGGTGGGCTATTCACAACTCTGCATATTGTTGTAGTTTCACGTTTTGCACTTTCTCGCTGGTATTTAAGAATGTTGGACTTCAGAATGAGGCTAACCCTGTGTACATGCATGAGAAGTCATTGCATTCAGCGGTAATTTTCGAATACGAAACTGGACCTTTACATTAGTTGTCATTTCTCTCACTTCAAGTTCATACAGTCATTGTATTCTTACAGAAGTTTTATAGGGGAACCAGGATGGCGCAGTGGTTAAGCACTTCGCCTCTCGCCTCTGCGGCCCTCTGAGGGTTTTCTCCGGGTTCTCCAGTTTTCCTCCCTCCACAACCAACACACTATTCTATCTGTGGTTTAGTCGGGACCTGACTTTGATCAGCCCCTATGGTTGTTTCAGATCTCGTTAGAAATTCAGAGTTTTCGAAGATATTAGCTTATTCTGTAGATATTCTGTAGTTACTCTTATATAATTTAAAGACTAAAGCTTGGTTGAGTTCATTATGTACAGCAAACCCCCTTATGTTTGTCTAATAAATGATGGTCTTAGTGTACATACATTAGTTTAGAAAATAATTCATCATTTCTTGATGATAATATTATTCACTTAAATTACATAACCACAAAGCCATGTACTTGTTAGCCTGGCCTTCTGCTTTGTCCCAACCAGGTTTCCAGGGATTCTCGGTCAAGATGGTCACCCAAGCTTGGGCTACCTGTGGTTTCCAAACTCGGCTAGCCTGGGAAACCAGCCAACTCTTATCACTCGATCCCCCGCTCGCGAAAGAGACGTCTGGGCAATGAGACAGAAACTTCCATACTGATGACGTAGCAGATAGCTGTTACATTAGTTGCAATTCTCAGAAGCCGAATACGCACAACAGAGTTCTTTTCGAGGTATGCAACTATCAAGGCTGCTCGTTTGCTTGCTTACCGTCATAAACAACCATGAAATTCAAGCCTATTTAGCGTGGCGTCGGTAGCTTGTCGCTCTTTCAGCTCAGTGTGTGTTAAAAGGTTTAATAATATGAAATTATAAACAACTATTACAGTACCAGTTTTTGATCACTTTCTTGTACATGTTTTGACAGTACGACATTTCGCTTTACTAGCCGCTGAAAGAACTATGCAAAAGAGCCACCAACAGCACAGACACACGTTTGTCCACTGCCAAGCAAACAAGCAGCCTTGATAGTTATATTCCTTGAAAAGAACTCTGTTGTTCGCATTCGGTAATGTATCATGGAAAATACCATAAATCTAGAAACATTAATAGTAAATTTAATAGACTACATGTATATGCCATTTGCATTCTTTCTTGCACATCCATCTTTTTTGTTGGGGGGGGGGGGGGGGGGGGGAGGTGCAATAAAGTTTTGAGCAATTTTATAGGGGGGGGGGGGTCATCTCAGTTTTAATTCATTCATAGGGGGGTCATAAAAGTTTTAAGAAGAGAAGCAGATGAAATGCCGATCCCCCCCCCCCCACCCCACACACACAAGCCATAAATAATGAACACTCCCTAAGCCCGTAATGTTCAGTCATTTCTCGTTTAAAAACTTTGCCTTTGCAAGACCAGGACAATACCTTAAAATATTAATAATGAAATAGAAAATGACAGACTGCCAACTATACTATAATGATTTAGAGATTTTTGCTGCCTATTAACACATGGCTCCACATGTAAAAACTACAAAAGTTTACATATTTCAGACTAAAACAGCGCTCGAAAACCATACCTTTTGGAGCGGCAGATACCCGTATAGATTAAATATGCGAGCCCCTCGGGAGGGTATATAGTCTCCTTCGCAGCCGCCGGGTATTTCGTCACTCACTCCTCTAGATTCATTTACAAGGTTAAAGTGCATATAAGCCCATCCAGTTATCATTGATTGCAAAACAAAATGACCGATATATAGGAAAACAAAAAAATATTAATGTCTGCCATTTTCGTGTATTAAGGAATCGCATTTCAGTGACGTCATTTAAGTCATAAGCCAATCTAGATCCTTGTGCTCTGGTTTTATGTCAACTCCAGTAGATTATTCCAAAATGGTAAATCTTGTTTGAGTAGTATAGAGAGCAGTAAATAACAGTTGAATACTACCACGTTAAAGAGTATGACAAGATTAGCAATACTCTGAATGTTAGGGGTGATAGCATCAAATGGTACTAAGTTATCGAGATTTCAATATAGAGAGTTTTGTATGGGTTTGAGCCAGTTATACCTATTAGTCTCGTTTTCGTGATTTACACTATTTAAATGTCAATAACTTTGCAACAATGAAAGACCAAACTCTTAAACTGCTCAGTATTACTTACTTTTGCATGCTTTAACTTTAATAAGGAAGGGCATTCACTTCGCCTAATAGCCTAAGTTTTTTTGGCATTATGCAAATGATCAGCCATATTGGAATGAGGTGTATAAGATTGCAAGGATCAAATGTCTGACGCCTGAAAAAAACTGAAAAAGTAAACAAATCGAATGTTGCGACTCAATTCATTTTCAATCAAGAGAATGATGTTTCAATTATTAGCATAATGTGACTTAAATGGCATTCTGTACTCTGTCTATGCGCCGCTCCGCCGCACAGAAAACGTTTATATTATCTATTCTACATACAGCAAACAAGGAGAGCCGCGAACCAGCATCGTTTAATGGGAACGATCAATGCTATTGCAATGGTACATGTTATAAGCTATATATGAGTCAGCTAGTGCAATTAGATATATATTTATGCAGATGAAGGAGACTTCAGGGAATTTTAACCCCGGTTAAGTAGACAACCGAGGTGGAACTCTCGAGACCTGAAACAACCATGAGGGCTGATCAAAGTCAGGACCCGGCTAATCCTCACATGGAATTGTAATTTAGCGTGTTGATCTTTGCGGAGGGAGGAAAATCGGAGAATCCGGTTAGCGTCAAGTGAATAGCAATTGCAAATAGCGCTTAAAGGGGCTATGTCATGGTACTGCGCATGTATCGAGTAATCGCTCGGTTGGTGGCTGTTAATTGGATACAAACAGTTAAACTTCCCTACCTCAATGCTTGATATATTGAAAGGATTTTCAATATTTTCCCTGAAGACTGTTTATATACACTGTTTGTTAGTCATTTTTGCATATTTGCTTTGATTTTAAGCATCCCACATGGCCGAGAGGTTCGTTAGATCATATCAAAATCGGTGGAAATAGCTGCTTCCGGCCCGGAACGCGAATGTAAAGTCTATTACCGTGACATAGCTCCTTTAATATGCAAGTTGTAGGTCCTTGGGGAAAGCACAAGACGCTAATTACGAATGCCCAATATAAACACATTTATTTCAAGGATTTGTTATAAGTAATAGATGGTTTGCACTCAATCCCCAGAGATTCAAATGACAAAGGGCATGGCGGCCATGTTGGTGTACAGAACAAAAGAAGCAAACGAAGAATCTATAGATCGTTTTTACTGACCTCACAAAAACAAATTCTCTCAAGAAAAGACTGATATTAGTAAAATATTTTTAATGTTGTGTATAGAGCAGGTAAAAATATGTAAATGACCGAAATTTTGGAGCATTAGAGAACTTCCTAACTGAGTTGTAGGACAAATAATATTCAAACAATTTAGTGTAATTTGTATGCGGCGGCCATGTTGGTGTACCTCTTTGGTACACCAAGATGGCGGCCGAAAACGTACTCTACAAATAAAGCTGTTTTACCCAGCAATATGATTAGTATTCACTTAAAAACACTTTAGATATCACTTTTTACATTAAATCAAGTCTAACATTTTAAATTGGCAGAAATATATAGATTTCCATGACATTTAGGAAACACGCTGAGCTGGGCTTCACAAAATTCAAAATACTGTAACTCAATAACGACTCACCGTATCGACGTAATTTTTTTACAAGAATACTGAGAATACCGATACCTAAATCATATTAAAAGAACAGATCATTTAGTTTAGATTTTAGAATTTTGATGACGTCACGTGAAAACGATCTATTGTTAACTGTACACCAACATGGCGGCTATGACGTCACCTGTCTCTAGATACAGAATATGAGTAGCCGTGCTTTATCGGATCCGTTACAAACTCGAGCCGCAGGCGAGATCCAACAAAATCTTTGCTGGTGTTGAGGGAGGTCTCAAAACCGATCAGTGACCTTCCGGCTACCCAGGAGTGAAATGTCAGGGTAAACCGCCTGTATCAATGCATGCGTGTAGACAGTCTCTCCCATGTGGGACATGTTTTGTGCACGCTGCGCATGTCCGTGACGCAACAGATAGCGCTAAACTGTAATTTTGATACTTTTCATCAAAATTGCAGACCGTTGTTCAACTGTTAGTAGATAGTTTAAGAAGTAAGGATTTAGGAGTAATTACAACATTCGCGTCCGTGTTGTATCCAATGCACCGCAGCTCATTGTGTAAACAGTATTTATGCGCCCTAATATTCCCACCCAGTTTGCCGGCCCTCAGTCTGTACAGACCAGTATAGGTGTTAATGTCTACATATAGAACTACAGTAAATTATGTTCGACTATGGAAAATCCTATTCCTCGACCAGCTAGTAACTCATATAATCCACGCTAATCCTGGATTAAGTCTTAACCCATGGTTTTAGTTCTCTCGGTAGAAGGTATTTGTTTCCTAATCTACCAAGACAAGTAGACAAGTAGTTGTTATTTAGTTAATTTCTCCTCTAGGAATAAGTTTTTAACCTCAAATATGTAGTAACAAGTTAGCAAATCAAACTAAAGATTGCCCTTAATCCTGGATTACATCATGTAGCTTAATCGAACTTCGAACAACCGGGCCCATGTTAAATTACCCTCATCTAATAATACACAGTATCAGTTCCCCTCATTAAACTGCGCATGCTCGGCATGGTTAGACTTGCCACAGGTCGACCACAATTTAATTGATTTCAGGCGAGCGAACTGAAGCGTTTTTATTTATCCTGGCGACAGGCGACGCGACACGAGCATCTTGTTACCCATGTAGGGAGGCGGGGCCAGACAGTCTTCGCGCGAATCTCCCAAGACTTGACAATTAATGATTGACAGATGTGCACTAACATAAAGCTGTTTTGACTGCCTACTCTTATCATTTATTTACTGACCCAAAAATCCGTCGGTAATTTTGGCGCGAGGTGACAAGTCCTCGTCCAGCGCCAGCCCAAATCGCAAAAAAGTGAGCACGGGACTTTGAGAAAGTCTAGCAGCTGGTCGATGATGACGTTAACTTGTTCGGGGTACGGTATCGTTATGGAGTTCTCGAGTAACATATCATAGCACGGAGCTTAACTTTTATAATCTTAGCTTAATCATAGCTATCTTCAGGGTGCACTTTGATGATTTTCTCACTAATTTCAATACACGTCACAATACAATACAATCTATATATAGTGAACAAGAAATCTTTAGTACACTTTGTTACACAAAACGCAATACGAATTGAGAAGGTGTTTACAGATTGTCCCGTCTCTCAATCTTTTCCCTCTTATTCCAATCTTACCCGAAGTCTTCGAATACAAATGAACCACGTAAGCAACATTTTTGACAATTTTCATGTTAGCCTCGAACGTTGGACCAGACGTGTCGTTGAAACATTCCTTCTCTATTTTCTTGTAATGAAACATGTGAAACAGGTTCTTGGAAACAACCTCTACTCCGGTTTTGTCCGTCCCACCTGGCCAGAATTTCCGAACGTCAGTTAGTAAATGTGGTCCATTCGCTCCCCAAAGTTTCCCATTATAATGTTTTGCAAATCTCTCCAAACATGCTTTTAGAAATGGGTGACCCATTTCGAACTTCATAACTGCGCCATTTAACATGTTTTCACGTTCCCATCCTAAGATATTTGCTATTAAGTCGTTCAGTGGTCGAACTAAGATGGCGTCGGTATCCAGATATACTCCCCCAAATCTGTACAGTAACAAGAGTCGAAGAAGATCCGTCACGTGGCTGTACCAATATACACCAAGAGAGGCAGCTTTCATATCTTCTTTCACAAATATTTCAGCAGGAGTGTTTTGTGCTAGTGCCGTCAAGTTGTATCGTCTCACTTCCAGATCATACCCCGCTTCGGTGAACACATAGAACGTAGACTAGGGAAGAGTATTACTGTGAATTATAACCTTTGAGGAGGGGTGATGATGCAAAATGGACTCCACACAACGCCAGTGACGCCAATTAAACTCTCCGCTCAAATTATTGGCAATAGAAGAATTTTTTGATGTGGTGAATACCAAGTGAAAAATTAGTTGACTGCGTCCAACCATCCAAAGAGAGGACAGCGGTATGAGACCAAACTTATGCGCAACTTCGTAAACCACTCGATTTTCCCTGATCACGTTCCAGAAGGTCGTGCGCAACCTCATAAGCGTTCCAACATTAGGATTTCTCGGTGGATCATTCCAGTTGAAGCTGTGCAACCATCTCTTGGCGTTCTCCATTGACATGTTATACATATCTAACGTATGGAAAAGATTAGTTAGTCCCACTACGCGGGAAGAAGCACTGTTGCTCGAGCCGCCACCCCCGGCATTGTTGGAGAATTGATAAAGATCACGGGTATCCCCATGGCAACGCATGGCAATGCACAATGGATTATTTGCGTGATGACGAGTTTCGCATGGGAATATCTTTCTATGCGTTCGTAGGCTGCTGTGAAGCGTTCCTTTGTTTGAAACCTGGTGCTTTCCGTCATTTCGTGTGTCAGTGAAATAGCCCGCTTGCTAATTTCTGAGGGAAGCAATTTACTAAATGTCTCCTTGACGTCGACAATATAAATGTCATCCGTTATCTTTTTGTCACTGTTGGGGTTTTTAAGTAAGAGAGTCAAACAGCCGGAGAAAAAAGAGTCGATGCCAAGTTTCTTTAGGAAGTCTAGCGTTGATACATCTCGGCAACCAATTGGCGCTTTGCGTTTTAGGAAGTTGACATCCTTAGCTACAATAGATTGAACCGCTGGTTCCATGTGAATTGACAACATGATTGGATAGATGTTTGGGGGTGGTGGCCAACTCGTACCTGGATCACCCCACCAAGCATTGAAAAATATTGTAAAGTTATCGTTTCGGTTAGGAACAATTTGTTGTTCCCTATCCAGAAGGAAGTCGACATAGGGAAAGAATTGAACTCCAGGGAATCCTTGGATCTCGTCGCCAAGATTTGCAGTATTCACACTGCTCACACGAGCATCGTATGAAAGAGTTCCATAATGATTATTTCTTCTTGTTTTATCGCTTTCCGCGATTTTTGTCATTTTCACATGAACCGCCGTAGGACATGTCCTGCTCGTGTAGCAAAATTTCCTGTAGATGTTCCAAACGGTTTCTCGGAAACTAGCCGCCGCGTCTTCATTCATCCTGTTCTTGTATTCGCTTCCAAAGAACTCGAAAAGTTTTTTTATAAAAGGATGTCGCGGTAAAAAAAAAATCGAAATTTCAAGTACAGCAGGTGGGGTGTATGCTGGGACACTTGGCGAGATGGTTACCCATTCCTCCTCTTTACTAGGAAACCGATAGCTCTCTATTCTAACGGTCGGGTCAATAAATATTCCCCCATAATGCCATAGGTGCGCAAGCTGTACCGCTTGTTGTAGATGATCTTCAAAGTGAATGCCGGCCAAAATCTTGTTCAACGGATGACGCATAAACCATGTTTCAAGTGAGGTATTTTTTAACAAATCAGGAATCACCACAAAGTTTGCCGTGATATTTGTATTGTTTAGGCTTTCGATTGCTCTTGTACATTGTGATGTCCCGCAATATACGTGGATATGTGTCCCGGAATTGTGGTATTGCATGGCTTTGATGTTTTCCACGACATCAGGTGGTATTGGGCGCTGATACACCCACGAGGTCGCCACTTTCAGTTTGCGAGTTGTGGATGATGGATCGTTTCCGTTTTGAAAGTAAACAAACGCAGAGGCAGCGAAGAGCACGCTCGTGATACCAGCCAGACCGATTAGCCTCTGAATAGTGTTTCGACATCCAATAGTCATCTTTCTCGTTATTAAATGATAAAGTGTTAGCCCGATGACGAGAATGGCCAAACCAAAGTACATCTCCCAAGTCATAATCATTTTGAAATACTCGATGTTTGCCATGATGACAAATATTCTCTTTGTAAAATTGAGAATAGAGTGATTCATCGGAGAGATTGACTGCAGCACATTGATCGAGGCAATGTTGTAGATGCAATGGAAAATGGCAGCTAGTATACTTGACTTCGACCGGAATACAGAAATATTTTCACTGACCGTAAGCCGGTTCACACACGTCACAGGAACCAACAGCAAAGAGCCATAAACAGAAAGAACTGAGTATTGTTCCAGAGGGCTGTTGAAGAGGTGGTTAAGTTTCTTTAAGAAAATGTTACGCAGTGGAAATGCAATGTTCTGCAGCCAGAACTCCCCAAATGTTAAAAGTAATGTCCCACATGACAAAAAGGCATGTGCCCAGGAACATAAGGACCAGGGATAAAAACACGGGAATATTCAGCCGGGTACCGCGAAGTTGGTAACCAAAACCAATCAAAAGCAAGAACATGAATATGGGTTCGCAAGACTTGATTATTTGGGTTGTGCTTGAGCTCACGAACACGTACGAAGCGTTCACAGAAAGATGCCCAATGAGATTTCCAAGAATGACTATGAGCTGTTCTTTCTTTTTTTCTTTGTACAGATGAATCTGTTGTCCCTTGACGACCGTAAGCCAAACCACTGAGAAAAAACTACCTAACAGAAACTGTAGAGTCGTTAATTCTATCCATCTCATGTCTGTAAAAGCAGGTGTTTTATTACCACTACCGTGTTGGCCAATGCCCATCTCCTTCTTGGAAGCGATCGATGTAATGACATTGGAAATCCACCAAATCGCGACGAATATGAAAAGTAGTAACATTTTCCCAGGAGTACTGCAAAGAACAAAAAAAACGCAGGCAGTGTTAAGATGTAGGACCAAGAACGACAAAGTTATGAAATTATTGCGGGGGAACCGTATGCATATTTTGTTATGTAATTAAAAATAACCCGACAAAAATACGTAATAGAAAACGATTTATTAATTTATTCGAATAGTCTATGTAGCTGGGAGAGAGGGGGAATCCCATGGTGATAATTCATATATACTAATTTCATAATTGTATCTTATTAACATTGTAACGTCTTCCCTGGGGTTCTGCGAAGAACAATTATGGGATGCGTACTTCCCAAGTTCACTTGAGCTAAAATTGGTTCTGTGCGTGTTAACTAAATGCTCACATTCCGCTGTCGGAAACATTTCTAATTAAAACGAGTAATAGCTTAGTTTCAGGTATTTGGGGGCGGCCTTTACCTACTCGGAACCTGGAATAGTACTGGCTATCCAAACAATGCCTAACCCTGAAACAATACAGACCCTAACCCTAAAACAATGGATGTATTTGTCAGTGCAACTCCAAATGGGGTCCAATAAAATGCAAGATTTTGAGAGGTGAAGACCTCCTGATTATTTGTTATAAAGAAGGGCGAAAGGTATCCATAAATTTCGAAAACGACATGTGACGAGGGCTGACGACTGCATTATACAATACAATATGTTTTTATTGGCGCTTTGATACAATTTATGTACATCAGTGTAAATTCAATAATTGAAATTAAGACGTAACAACTCTGAATTCTGAATTTCTAACGAGACCTGAAACAACCATGGGGGCTGATCAAAGCCAGGTCCCGGCTAATCCACAGATCGAATTGGAATTTAGCGTGTTGGTTTTTGCGGAGAGAGGAAAACCGGAGAACCCGGAGAAAAACCCTCGGAGCAAGGGCGAGGTACCAACAAACTCAACTCAAATATGGCGCCTCGTCCGGGAATCGAACCTGGGCCACAGAGGTGAGAGGCGAAGCGCTTAACCACTGCGCCACCCTGGCTCCCCTTAACAACGTAACAAGCAAGAACAAAAAATATACTGAATATGTATAAGTGCTAAGTTCAATTTTGGTCGTAGAGATCCATCATTTGTTTTATATACACACTTCCCAACTTCATTAATAATTCATGATATATTCATCCAGTGGAGGGACTGTATTTGGTCATATGCATGGGTCTTGAAACTCTGTGGATGCATATGTACATCCAATGAAACACTAGTTCCAAACGCACAAGTGTTTGGAACAGATTTTCAGCTCTAGTGATCAATATTTCTTAATCATCACATTCATGAACCACTAACTACTTATGTAAGAGTTAAATACCGAGAACCGAGTCATTCAGCCATATACATCCCGGGCTGAATGCCGAGGTATTTAACTGACTTACTTAATTGTTATTCGATATTAAACCTTTATTTCACTAACATTCCAGTGAATTTAAACAAAGACCTGATTAGGCCAGATTAAAGAGTCGAAACCCTAAACATCCCAGCAGCGTGTTAGTTACAGCTCAGTGATCAGGAGGAGACAGTTCTGCTAGTCAACAAGTTCAAAGTACTCCTGGTGTTCTGCAAGACTCTTCATCTCCGGGTGGACAAAGAAAAATATACTCGATTGGCTCAACCTCGCCAACTGTTAGTGTCTGCTCAAGTAAAAATAAATCTAGCCAATCTATAAGGATTGGAATAAGAAAGCTAATTCTGTAACCTTGTTAATAGCACCGTACCCGACATAATAGTCTGTACCTGGCTGCATAGTGTTCATACTTGTGTAAACAATACAACATATTTCGCCGGAAGTGTATATTCAACCGGAAGTGTATATTCCTCTTTTGCTCTGACGAAGGGCTAGCGCTCGAAACGTCAGCTGCTACTCGCTTCCCACGGCGGTTAGCATACCTCAATCGACTTTAGTTGATTATATACCTGCTGTCCAGTGTGTATATTCAGATAGCCGTCTCACGTGACTATGTTTATGCTTGCGAACGGGATTTGGAGACTGTGAAATATTATGGACTACTGAAAATATGCATTGTCGGCTGTAAGAGCTTATATATGTGTGTGTGCTTTCCGTATAATCCACATGAGGGAAATGAGATTAGCCTAACAACCTTAAGATTTGTAACTTTTAACCTCGCACATTTGGATTGGAAAAATCATTGCCTGAAACCCAACTGTCACTTATCCAGACCTGACAACTACGTTTGTGGACATACTTTAGTTAGTGACAATAGCCGCTTACCAAAATGGTTACCGAACCAACAAGAGATAAAAATATCTTGGACTTATTTATTACCAACAAGAGCCCATCTGGGCTTACACTCGGGCCACATGAGACTGAAGATGAAAATTACACTTTCATTTGAAATCCTCTTAGTAACTAGGTATTGAATACATAGAGTTCTAGCATATTTTGTCATATATGGTTTGTGCTAGGGGAACCCGAGAATTGGTTCACTACTGATGCTCTTGTGATAATTTATATATTATGGCACTACAAATGTAAAATTGCCCCATGTATGCCCAGAAAGGAGGGGGTGGGGGTCAGGTTTGGAAATGATAGAGCCAAAATACACACACAACACACATAGATACATGCTGTACATGTACATTTCAGTCACAATTTCTTTCAATTATGTAGTTTAATATTACTTTCTTTTCAATAATAGTTCCTTGAGGATCTTTAGAATTATAAAAAGTTGGTATGGGTGTTGTTGATTGAAGTGCAATGGTTAACATTTGAGTAGTAATTCCAAATAATGTTTCTCGGCTATTCCTTGTGAATATTTAGAATGTGTCATTCTACATGTGAAATAAAGTCATCTATCTTGATCTGTCTAGATGTTTGAGTAATTCTCAATAACGAACCAGAGGAGACGATTGGGGTGGTGGTCCTTAGGGTTATCTTAAAGTGCATACATGTATACGCCCAAATTAGTACTAATGATGTGATGTCACCACCAACACTTATTATACAAAAGCATGCTGGTAGAGACAAATTACCTATTTTTAAATTATAACTTTTCAAAGTGATTTTACCCAAAAAATCAAATTAGAAAATAGCTTAATTCACAAGCACAAAGAAATTCAGCAAATGTTGGTGATGAACCACTGCACCACCCCAGCTCCCCATTGTAAAAACTATACACTTTAGAATTTAGGAATAAGAGAAGAGAATAGTTGAAACTTGTGCTAATAAATGTTAATACAAAGAAACCTCTGCCGCCGAACCGATTACAGCGCCACGGTATCTCGATTTCCATTGGCCGAGAAAAACGAGACGGTAAACATTGTAGGTTCATTGTAGCCTTGTAGGTTTATTGTAGATTTCAGATTGTCCATTCCCTATTGTTAACGGAAAGAGAAGGCGAAATGAAGAAAGTAAAATAAATTCCTTCTTCGAGGTATATAAAATCAAAGCTTTCTTTAGGATAAACTAGTCCCAGGCTTGATTGGGTTGACGAGATCATTGTGGTTTATACTGGTTTGTGATGAGCCGTGATGGCTCAAATCAGTACGACCCACTGGGATCTGTTAACACAATCAGAAAAAAATTCAGCCAGATGCAATATGTGGCACTAAGCTGGTGCCACATATATAAGCAATGTTATAAATGAAGAAAGGATTGGGTCTGAGTATGTGAAATATCATTTAATCGAATTTAAAAATACCAGAATACAAAAGATCACATCAAAATGAGTTTGATTAGCAAACACCTCATCAGTAACCACCTTAAAACTATGTATACATCTATGTGGTTCTATTAAATAGAAGAGTTCTGCAGTTACATTTTATCATGTATATAAGCTTGAATAATAGTTCTTCTTTCAGGATGTTGATGATCATAAACTCAGGTGTTGTTGAAGCAGGTGAATGGTTTTCCTAGAGTACAGCTGTCAGTCACTATTTTTGTGTTGCTATTTTACCTGGGTCCTTTCCATTCACAGTTTTTTTTTCAGAGTCTATGAGATTCATCCCTTCCATGTCATTGCATTGGAAACAGTTATTTAGCTGTCAATTACCAACTACTTCCATTGTCAACTGCATGCAGCTTTGCTCCCAGTGAACTGGTATAAATTTCTGTGCTGAACTGGTAATATGATGTGCCTTGATGGTATTTTTTTCTGGACTAGCTGAATAAGATTTGAAGTTCATTAGGCCTACAGCCTGGTAGAGGGAAGTACAATGGTGGCTACAATTCCCCTAACAGTTGTTTAGCTGTAAAAATCTACCAACTACTTCCACGTTCAACTGCATAGATGTACCATCTCCAAATAGGTGCTTTCATTTCCAGCATCTTGGTGAAGACTGGAGACATAGCTTGTCATCACAGTTGTGCTGTGATGTTCAAAATTTAGAGCAACATTGGCTTCCAGTGCATTGGTACAAAGTTCTATGGTTAACTGGTAATAAGATGTTTCTTGTATGTGGATATATGTAATCTGCAGGCTGGTCATTTTTCTGGACTGAATCAGCTTTTTGGAGAACACTACAGGAATCCACTAGGCCAACCTCACAGGGAAGTGCAACACATTATTTTGCCTGAAAATATAAAAATATGGGTGTGTAAATATATTACTGGTTTTTGACAGGCAAAGCTTATTAACACACATAGAAAATATAACCCTCCCTCTCCCTTCGTTCCCTATTGAAAACCTACCTTTGCTAAGAGCTCCTGGAAGCTCCATATATGGATCCTGATGCAATATGGCTAACCCGGTAATATTGTGTGGCTTGTGGACATATGTAATCTGCAGGCTGGTTATTTTTGTGGACTGAATCAGCTTTATTGGAGAACACTACACTAGGAGTCCACTAGGCCAACCTCACAGGGAAGTGCAACAGTGGGAATGATTATTATGCCTGAAAATATAAAAATATGGGTGTGTAAATATATTACTGGTTTTTGACAGGCAAAGCTTGTTAACACACATAGAAAATATAACCCTCCCTCTCCCTTCATTCCCTATTGAAAACCTACCTTTGCTATGAGCTCCTGGAAGCTCCATATATGGATCCTGATGCAATATGGCTAACCCGGTAATATTGTGTGGCTTGTGGACATATGTAATCTGCAGGCTGGTTATTTTTGTGGACTGAATCAGCTTTATTGGAGAACACTACCGGAGTTCACTAGGCCAACCTCACAGGGAGTACAAAATGTGAGAATAATTATGCCTGCAAAAAATAAAAATGTGGGCATGTAAATATATTATGCTATCTGACATGAAGCAATTAAAGCTAGTTAACATACAGAGAAAAAATGAACTTCCCTTAATTCCCTCCCCCTACATTCCCTGTTGAAAACTTACCTTTGTTATGAGCTCCTGGAAGCTCCATGTGTGGGCCTCGAGGGCATAGTCTTTATGTCTTATAAACTGATTCGCAACTACATGTATCTCTAATAACAGTAATAATTTTAATTAAGACCAAATGTGGAGTGTCCAGTATAATTAATGTGACCTACCCATGAGTACAACAATTTGTATTGGAATCTTGCCTCTACAACTCACCAAATTACTTTCTTCTGAACAGGTCATGCACATGTACAGTAAGTGTATGTGATAACATTTATATAATTTTATAATATTCATTAATAATTCATAAGGGTGCTAGCCAATCCAGACCCAGCATTCAGGTATGTGGATACACTGTAAACCCCATACAAAATTCTAGTTAGCCTATTAGTACTCTGTATCAATGATACAGAATACTAATAAGCCCTATTAGTATTCTGTATGATACAGAATACTAATAAGCCCGATTAGTATTCTGTATCAAATGATACAGAGTACTAACTATAAGTCAACTAGAATCCTGTATGGAATGATACAGGGTATTAGCATGCTAGCATTAGTATGAGGAGGTCTCACGACTGATGACTGCATGACTTCTCCTATCCCAGGCTGGGTGAAATGACAAAGTACATATGCTCTCTTATTATGTACACACCATCTCTTCCATGTGGGACCTGTTTTTGCTGCATGCTACGCTCTGTTTTCTTATTTCATACACACTGTCTCTTAGATGTGGGTGTTTTTGTGAGAAATTAATTAATCCCACATCGATAGCAAGGTGGGAGAAATCAAAGCTTACAATTTTATGTGGTGCAATATATCATAAGAAATTTACAATATTCGTGGCAATGTTGTATTGGCTTGCCAAAGCGGCTTGCCATTGTATATCCAATACAACATTGCCACTCATAAATGTAAATAATACATGTTAATCTATGGTATTATGTTAATAATATTTCATACTTCCAAATTTACTTTAACAGCTTCATGATCAGAATAGTAAACACTTATCACTGAATGTTGAATAGTTTTGAATTGTTGTGGTTTGATGTATACCTGATCTAATAAACTTCCTGCTGATACAAATGTTGGTCTTTCTATGATTTGTTGATAACCAGCATGTTCCATCACAGTCTTTAAAAGATTACATTCCTTATCATCAAAGTAGTTTATGTTGAAATCCCCAAGTATCATGTCAACAGAAGTGTGATTAATGATATAATTAATAGAATCACAAAATTGTTGTAAATTAGAGTTGTGTTTTCTATAAAGTAAAATAAACGTTATTTGTTGCTGGTTAGTTTTAGAAAAAGCAATTAGTTTAACTCCATTTATTGAAGGAAAGTATTCTTTTTCAGATATCAAAACAGTGTTTCTGTAGCAGACTTGAGAATTTATCTGGATTATCTTGCCTATATAATGAAAAAGGATGGATATGTTTTTTTATGTCATTGTCTAAATCAGACAATTGAAGTTGTGTTTCTGTTAGAAGTAAGATATCACAATTAGATATGTTAAGGTCGGAATTGATATCAATGCTATGCTTTCTTAATGATCTTATATTTAAAAGAGCAACTGACAGCAGTTTTTTTCCGAATTGGATTTCAGACTCCATAACCATTGATGACATATTTTGTAGTCTCTCGTATTCTGCATGCACTCTTGCATCTGACCGTACATGTTTGTTCTCAATTTTTCCAAGAACATGAATGCCTTCAAGACAAGTGGCACGGCTCAAAGCAACATATATTTGTCCAGAGTTGAATGACCTTTGTCTAAATAAATCAAAGCTAATAACAATATTGTTCAATGTTAATCCTTGAACTTTGTGAACAGTGCAAGCCCATGCCAAGCTCAGTGGAAACTGGAGTCTCTGTATTTCTGGAGATGAAGGTTTACCTGGCCTCAATTTAATTTTAGTAAGTACTGGTGAAACAGGCACAACTTTGTTCTCTTTAGCAAAAGTATCACTGCATTTCTCAATTAAGATATTCCCAGCTTTTTCATCATCAAATTTAATATAGAGAATAGTGGGCTTCTTGGTAATTTGATTAATAGAGATTCTAGTAACAGTGCCCATTTGGCCATTAATAAGTCTGTCAGAAATATCAATATTTGTAGTAAGCATCACCCGTGCAGTTTCTTTGATAAGGATCTCAAAATCAAGACCACCAGTGTCAGAACGACCTCTTGACAATACCCTGTCAATATCTTGTTTAGTAACATTTGGTGGATATTGATCAATAGCTCGAAGTACATACAATGGCAAAGGAATTTGTTGTAGATATTTATTGTTGTGTTCTGTAACTGGTTTATTTTCAGCCCATACATGCAATGCATCTGAAGGGTAAGCATTATTCTCATGTGTTTCAGTTACTGATCTCGCCTGAATAATTTGTATGCTTCTTCAGTCTGCTGAGCAATTCTAAATCTGTTTAGGAGCTCGGTAAATTTATGATCATCCTTTTGTCTCATTATTTGAGTAAGTTCTATCATTTTGAATTCTTGCCATGGGTGACATATATTATATGTTTCATTTTTGTAACTAGAAAATATAGGCTTTTGGCGAATTGGTGGCAACTGATATAAATCACCAACAGCAATAATACTTATACCAGCAAACAACTGAGAGGTGGTAGTACCAACAATTTCTTTTAGTCTTTGATGGATATGGAGTAACCTAGTATTTGAAACCATAGAAATTTCATCAATTATAATAAGCTTAAGTTCAGATAATGACATTCTCAGTAATGTTTTCTTCTGATCTGATAATGCAGGTAAATTATCTCCAACTTCATTTGGGATGGCCAAAGCAGTGTTGATAGTAGTACCATTTATATTAATAGCAGCAACACCTGTGGGTGCCATTAAAAGCACTGTAGGTAACTCAGGATTTAGTGGTCCATATTTAAATGTTTTCACTGCAGTGTGATAAATTGCTCTTATCAGATGACTTTTGCCAGCACCAGCACCTCCTGTGACAAATAGGTGTATAGGCTTCACTTCCTCTGGCTTCAGGCAATTAAAGTTTTTAACTTTATTTCTACACCATGAGAGAACAATATCATATGCAGAACGCTGTTCGGCATTCAAAGATCTAACACACTTGCGTAATATGTCATCACTGATACCTGATGGCTGGGTCTGAGTCAGAAGTGCTGGTATTCTTTGTTGTGTTTCTGAACCTGGGGCTAAATGATCAGGTGACTGTTCATAAACTGGATTATCTGGTGTTACATCATTGTCCATTTCAGACTGTAAATCTTGATTTTCTTGATCATTGAGAGAATCATATGTGTGTAGGTTTCTAACTGGGTTGTCTCTCAGCATTTGTAGTGCATTATTTACTTCTTCTGCATTAGGTTCAAATATTGCTCTGTTCTTTTCAACCAAAGCTTGTACTGAAGGTTCATGAAATTTCATGAAATAAGTTTTATCTAAGCCAATGAGATCAGTAGACTCATTTCGCCATGGAAAATATAGCATGAGTAAATGATGAAAAAACCTCTCAGGCTGCTTATTTTTGCTTGGTGTGTGGAATCGTATTACGGCCTGAACTTTTCTACACTTCATGATTTCATTGGTATTTAGCAATTTAATCTTATGAGGAAGTGGTGATTCATTATTATTATTCGCATGCTGCGATTCAATGACATCATCAGAAAGCACATCTGGCTGATCATCATTGATTTCATCAGGATTAGCTTTGTAATCTTTGTAGTAGTTGGCAGCAAACTCAGCTAAGCATAAATGATCAACAGTGGAGTTGAACTTAGGTCTGTTACAGTATCGTTCAATGATATTTGATTTGTAAATATCAGTACTGTCATTATCAAGTGCTTCTAACTCTTCTTGGCTTTTTCGCATGCGTAATCTATTTTCTGGTAAATCGGTGCTCACATAGATTGTTCCTGGAAATGTTTTTCTCAACCAAAGTTCTGGCATGCATCTATAAACACACTCTTGTGCACTAACTTCTCGAGAGGAGAGAAAGGTGGCACCAACTTTTTTCAAACTCTCTCTGACATTCAAGTTAAGGTCCCTTGCTTCCTTTGCTGCATTTGTAATGGCCTGCGAGCACTCAGTTTCATCTTTGGAGAAGTAGGAACAAACATAAGTTATGCATTTGTAATGATTGTAAACAGGTTGCAAATCTACATTTGCTCTAAACCCTTTTATTCCAGCAACAAAGTAGTTATTTATAAAGCAACTATCAAGTGATCTCTTTAGATGCAAGTCATAATCAGAATCAGCAGAAATAGACAAGGCCCAGTAATATTGTTCTTCAGAAACACCAGAAGAGGCCAGAACTTCTGCAGTAGTCCTTTTTGGATCATAATCCGATGTGCTTGGATTTAAAGTATCATTTATTTTCTTTTTTACAGAAGTGAGAATTTCATTTCTTCTGTTTATTATGTTCACTCTTTCATTATCAGCAATATCATCTGACACTGGTTTTGCAACAATTGTTCGATCTGTAAAGAACTGACCAAAGTTAAACCTACATGGAATATTCTTGTACTTTCTACAAGTTTTAGAATGATTGTGCTTTTGATATGTTTTCACTAGATGATGCAATTCTGGTTCAGTTTCTTCATTTGGTAGGTTTGCTTGTAAATGCTGATCTATGAACTTTATGTAGGCCTCCTCATTATCATCTGTTAGTGCTGGACAGTCAGAAGTCCAAATTAATGAATGCAGATGTGGTGACCCTCTCATTTGAAACTCAATTCGAAAAGCATAATAGATTATTTTGCCAATGGGGTTAGCATTGCTCAGTATAACATCTTTGAAGAATGTTTCAACTCTATATTGGAAGTGCTTAGCAACAATAACAGGATTAAGATTAAGCAAAGAACACTTATCATTGTAAGAAAGAGCTTCAACTTCATCATCTGTCATATTTATTCCCTTTGTACGAGCAATAATATGAAAAAGTTCAGGCCACCTAAGATCAGCACACGATAATGTCATAAACCATGTAGGAATACCAAGCTGCTGTACCATGGCAACTACCTCATACATAAATTTCTGCCAGTAAGGTGGAGAGCCTGGAATTTGCCTCAAGAACAAATATGCCTGGTCCTTAGAAATAAGATTCTGAACGCAGTTTTCATTTGATCTAACCTGAGATGCTGTAAATGACTGTCCATGAACTTTTTTCAATGCAATATTAATACTGTCTGACACTTTTTTTTGTTCAATAATAAACTGTGCAAAAAAGAGGTACTCTGGATTTGTAGCAAATCTACCACTGTAATGCAATAACCGGGCATTGAAATATTTAACTGGTGTTAGTTTTATCTCTCTCTCTGCTTTATATCCAAATCTGCCCTTTGGGAATAGGGTTGGAAATGCTAATTCTTCACAGTGTTTGTCAGTCATTAATGAGACAGGATGTTTGTTTTCCCCATGGGCAATATTATATATTTCATTTCCAGCTGATGAAGAGTTGTTGTTTTCTTGCTCAACAAGTATAGGGTAATCTGGAATTACAGACTGTAAACAGGTTTCACTAGTTGCTGCTCTGTGTTCATCAAGTGGATCATCTCTTTCAGGAATATTTTCTTGCTCACAGTTTCTCTCAACAGCTGTCTCACCTTCACAAGCATTAGCAATGTCTAAAACTGGGTATTCTTGATATGGATCAAGAGTTTCAAGTTGTTTATCAATGTTTTGCATGTCAACAGTTATGTTATTATACAATGAATTATTTAATTGTAGCCAATTCAGAGCATTGAGTATTAGTTGTGGGCGAACTGCTTGAAAATAGACATGTCCTCTAAACTCCAGTTTTCGTTTTAGCTTCAGCATTATGATTCCAGAACTTTCAGATGGGCGTGGTAAAATATTACATACTTGTTTGCAGCTAACTGGCACATTACAAATTGCACCCTTGATCTTCCTTTGTTGGCCTTTTGGCATTATTACTATTTTTTCAAAAACTATTCGTTGAGCTATCAATATCTGTTCCAGTTTTTCTAATACAGCAAGTTCAGAAGGAATCTCATCAACACCAAGATTATTGTATACAGCCTGGCAAGGAACTAAACTTTTTTTAATCTTCAAATGACAGGTTTGGCATATGTACTCTTTACTATCAAATGATTTAGTATTAGTAAAAAGGTGTTTTGTGTCATATTTGTTCCTTTTTAACTCTACTACAGATTTCGTGTAGAGTATTCTATTACACACTGAGCAAATATAGTATGGACCTTCCCTTATAGATTTATTGAACAATGTAATGTAATGTTCTAAATCCTGTGATTTAGCAGACTTTCTTCTATTATCAGTTGCCTCTCCTCGTTTTGCAAGCAATACCTGTTTTTCCTCTAAATCCATTGATCTGTATTTTTCAGTGTTTTTAGAAAGCAGTTCTTTCTTTTTCTCGTGTTCCATTGATCTGTATGTTTCAGTGTTTTTAGAAAGCAGTTCTTTCTTTTTCTCGTGTTCCATTGATCTGTATGTTTCAGTGTTTTTAGAAAGCAGTTCTTTCTTTTTCTCGAGATCCATTGATCTGTATTTTTCAGTGTTTTTAGAAAGCAGTTCTTTCTTTTTCTCGAGATCCATTGATCTGTATTTTTCAGTGTTTTTAGAAAGCAGTTATTTCTTTTTATCAGGATTTATTGACTGATATGTTTTAACTTGGTTATCCAAGTGCTGTCTTTTCTTTGCTGGCTCCATTGTAGCAAAACTTTCCTTCCGGCGTTTAGCTATTAATTCTTTACATGATGCAGATTTATGTTTCCTCACTATTACTTGTCTTTCTGCCTTTGTCAGATTGCATGTGCACTTGATAAACTGTATTTCAAAAACTGAGTTTTGATCAAGCTGAACATTTTTCACAAGTACTTCATGAATGGCATCAATGAGGTTGTTAATATCATTGACAACATGAAAGGTACATGTGCTCTGTTCACTACTGTTAAGTCCAAAGACAGCATACTTACATTTAATTTTTGATTGTTGTTGAAAAATACAACTGACCCAGTAGCTGGAAATCCACAGTAAGAAACCTGTATTTTGGTTCTGGTTATCAAAAATTAACCTGTGTAGTATTAGCTTACTGGAAAATGATGTTGAGGTAATTATTCCTTGATGTTTTGAATTAAACACAATTTCAACATTGGCATTGTATATTGTAATGTTGCTTGGTAAATCAGTAATACTACAATGACTACATGACTTTGTATCTAAGTTTAATTTGTGATAAAACTTGTTCCCATTCTCTATTACTGCATCTAGTGTATCAGAATTCCAATTACTAATAATGGTCTTTATGGTAGAGAAGCAAATAGAATAAAAAGATATGGCACAACACTGTTTGCAAGAGCAAAGCGTTTCATTGGCCTGTGTGGTCTCAGAATGTACAGGTTTTTGGTTATATTTATCCTGGTTTCTACCACTGTTTTCCCCTGTTGTTCCAGATATGGGCTTATCTGCAAGACTATGCACAGTAGAAACATAATGAACTTCATCTACATGACCAATATGGATTATTCTACCTATTGTAAGAGCAACAACTGGCTGTATAATAGTTGTTTCTGCAAAATATTCAGCAGATTCTGTGATGTGAATTGTACATTTTAGAGCATTAGCTACAGCTTGAACAATAATACCATCACACCATGTACCTTGTCTTGACATATTATTAATATATTGTAACCAGGACTGATCAGTATTGCTTTCAATAAATTGTTCTGGATGAGTTATAATGTACTGAATGCCTGCAGACCGCACTTGAGAATGATAAATAGCATCTTGATACATTTGATGTGACACAGCTTTAAAGAAACAGTCTCCACCACCACCAACATCTAAGGGTTTTAATCCCAAACGAGATAGTCTGACTGTTAACCTAAACATATCAGGACTTATTATTGAATCAAAAAGACCTGGATTAAGTTCAATGTCATTAGACAGCATGATTTTGCTGTGATTTTTTTATGATTCAGATTTTTAAAGACAACTGTTCGGGTATTTGAATTGATTGGAGATACTGTAGCCTTAAATTTACATTTTCCACTGGTTCGCTTTGGCTTGTTGTTGCAGACTTTTTGACCTGCTTTTACAAATAAACTCGTTTTGCATTTGTTTTCCCTCTTCTTCCGGACCGTACTTGTATGCTCACGCGCAGTGAATTTTTGTTTTTGCCTAAATGTGCCATTTCTAAATACGTTTGCTTTTCGAAAGTAAAATATTTTAGTGTAACGATGAAGTTTCGATGACTGTGGAACATTTTTACGGATATGTTTTCGAACTACTCGCCTCACTTTTCTGCTTTTTCCTAAAATTCGTCTTATTTGTTTCACAGGAATTCGACTTGGTTCGCGTGAACGACTGCGACTAATTTTATGACAATGAGTGTTTGTAGTACAAACGAATATATCATGGCGAGATCTGCAAAACGGCACTTCAGTGAAAATGTCTGTGTGATTATTGTTCATCTGTGGTTTTTCGACTTTATTGCAGTTATCGTCTGCTGGTAGTGGTATGTCTGCATTCTTCCATAAATTCACGAATGTAATCATGATCAGAAGGATAACACTGGATATAATTAGACTTCGTAAAAGAGTACACTGACTACAAATAAGATTTGCTTCCATATCGTAAAAAGACGACAAACAAATGCAGATATAAACGCACAATGATTTCAAGCTCACCTTCATGGCAGATATTTTAGTTGTTCACGGTTCAGCACTCTGAGTCTGACAAACAACTTCAGCTCTTGACTCTTGGTACTTGAGTGGATTGGTTTTGGTCAAGAGACGACTTCTCAGTTGTATTGTACAGTATATTTGGCAGTATATTTGAGTATATTTGAGTATATTTGAGTATATTTGAGTATATTTGAGTATATTTGTTCTTTGAGACGACGGAAATAGCTCGATTCAAAATGATTTGCTCAAATGTGAATGGGGCCAATGAATGTGATAATTTAGGTGAGCCTACCGTCGACCTCGTGTGCGCTGGTAAGAAGAGAGCGACTCAATAATATCAAAAAAGAAATACCAAACATACAAACCAGTCCTACAAACCTTTCCTTTCGTTTCCGAGGATTATCAGCGCAGACATAGAAGATGGATAAAGTCACTCCTTCTCGCTTCGAAGTCCGCAAAGAAAGAGATCGATTGACGCGAACGCATGGCGCAATGTATCACGTGACCAGTGCAATCTGATTGGTTGCCAGCACAAATCAGCGACACAAAAAAGATAATAATAATAATAATAATATTAATAATAAACGGCTTGCATTTTCTGACTCGTGCCGGCCAAAGGCCTGGCCCGAGTAATAATGAAACCCTCGTAAATAAGGTAAATATCAGTCCTGGCCTGAGTGACCATGATATTGTGTACGTTGAAGCCGACATCAGTCCTATTGCCCAGGTACAAAAACCCCGTAAGATGTACGGCTCTACAAGAAAGCTAACTGGGAGGGTCTAATTGAACACATGTCGAACTTTTGTGACTCTTTCGCAAATACCTGCGTCTCTCTCAAAAAACGAACTATGGAACTCCTTCAAGACGGAGCTAAATAACAGTATTGCTAAGTACATCCCAAGTAAGGCTGTTAAGCGTAGGAACGGTCTTCCTTATGTCGATAATGAGATTAAACGACTTATGAAGAAACGAGACAAACTTCATACGAAGTCCCGGAAAGACCCAAGGTTCAGGAAAATAAAACACTTGGTGCAGAAGAAGCTAAAGAGCTGCCTACTGGAAGTACGTAGAGGATGTGATCACTCCTACTGACATTGCTGATTCTTATCAGGCGAACAAGCGCTTCAAGTTTGTATTCAAACACTCAAAAGCGGATTCCACCGGTATTCCTTCTCTCAAGAACCAAGGCCTACTCAGTAGTGTCTGATCCTACAGCAAAAGCCACCTTGCTGAACAATACGTTTAATCTGCATTTACTAGTGTACCGCCAACTCTGACCTCCCATGGCCATGTGATACCTGCAGTCCCTATACAGACATGCCAGATATCTGCCTAAACACTGAGGAGATCGCAAAGCTTCTCCTATTCTTAAGCCCTATAAAGCTGCCGGGCCCGATGAGCTTAGGCCAAATGTTTTGAAAGAACTTGCAACTATTATTGCCCCTGTGCTGAAAGTTATCTGCACATACAGTACCTGGTTTAAAAAGGGCGACATATTTTTCTGCAAACTATCGTTCAATCTCGCTAACTTGTATTTGTAGTAAATTGATGGAGCATATTATCACTAGTACTATGATATCCCATCTGGACCTTTACTACCTACAACATGGATTTAGAAGATTTAGACATGCAAGATCTTGTGAGTCTCAACTACTACAGAACTTACAAGTGCAAACAAATCTTTCTGCTTGTAAACAGACTGACTTAATCATCATGCCTTCGATAAGGTCTGCCACAGGAAGTTGCTTGCCAAATTGGACTAAGTATATACGGAATAAGAGGAAATACAATGGATAAGCAGTTTGCTCCACGGTCGGTAGCAGTGCGTGGTGGTAGACGAAGAACAGTCCTCCTTTGTACCTGTTCTATCAGGTGTCCCCCATTTCAGTTATAGGACCAGCATTATTCTTAGTATATATTAACGACCTGCCTGAATACGTTCAATCAAACGTTCATCTGTTTGCAGATAACACGTATGTACAGTCATGTACCTGGCAATTGACTCCGAAGACCAGTGTGAACAGCTACAATCGGACCTGGATAGACTACAAGATTGGGAGGGCTACTGGCTGATGGAATTTAACCCAGCTAAATGCGAAGCTCTTCGCATAACGAGAAAGAAAACTAAGATCATCCACGACTACACTCTTCATGGTGAAACCTTTAAGTCTGTCACAAATGCAAAGTATCTTGGTATCCACTTGTCAAGTGGAATACTCACATAAACAAGACTACTTGAAGTACTACTGGAAATACAAAGCACAAAGCAACCACTTCTGGCATCAAGAACATTCGTAATTATAATTTCGCACGGCTAAGCTCCACTGAGGTGTTACGACTTATCTGTATCTGTATATGTTTTGCATTTTTATTAGCGGAGAAAGCAATCTCCTTAACCTTTTTTTTCATCCTCCGGTACGTCCAGAAAGTCTTGCTACCAAAACTACGATCGCGGGTCAAACTCCAATCTGCCGAGTTCAGCTGTTACTTCGCTGTGAGTTTGACTCGAGTGTGGGTACGACATTTCATTTTGCACTCAAAATATATCATTCGCAAGAAAAGTAGAGATCTTCAAATACAGCTAAGCAATACTGGAGACATAAAAACAAGGTAACAAGAGTATGTGTTTGCTTGTAGAGTTGTGAAAAGTCGCACTCGTAAATCGAATTAGAATCTAAAGACAGAACAACTGGCTTCCTGCCGAGTACTGTTAAAATCATATTCGAAGTCGTGGGCTCGATTGGGTTTTTAATCCGGTAGAAATTATGAAATTCGTTATCCAAAGTGTATGTGTACTTCTTTTATGAAACTTATAAACAATCGAGACCATTTTGGTTCGCCTAAAAGCTGGCCTTTAATTTATGCGGCCGTTGATAAACAAACTAATCATAACATTGGCGCAAAGCACCATGGGCTCGGACACGGGGTCTTTAAAGTCAAATCTCCATCCCTTAAGGCTTACATGAACTTATTAAGACCTCAGCTAGAATACTTCTCTACCATCTCATTAGAATCCCAGGCATGGCGTTGAAAACAAGGGTTCGTACAAAGTGGAAATGGTACAACGAAGGGCTGCTCGATGGACGCTATCACGCTTTGATAACTTTGACCATTATCCAGCGTGTCGGCCATGTTAAAAGATCTTGTTTCAGGGAACGGTAGAGCTAGGAATTGGGGGACTAGCTTGTTCTGAACTTGTAATATAGACTTCACATCAAGTGTTGTAACTTGTCTTTACTCTTGCTATCTTCCTATTCTTCTGTCGGTATATTCTCTGACTCTCTTTCTCTGACTGACTTATCTTACAGTGGAGTCGCTCTTTTTATACTACGGGTGAGGAGGTTGTAACTTGTCTTTACTCTTGCTATCTTCCTATTCTTCTGTCGGTATATTCTCTGACTCTCTTTCTCTGACTGACTTATCTTACAGTGGAGTCGCTCTTTTTATACTACGGGTGAGGCAACTGATTGCGTGCAGGCATATGCCCGCAATGTATTATAGGAAAGCCGGTTAAAACGAGTATTTAACAGGTTTTCTTACATTGCGTGCAAATGCTTAAGCACACGCTCTTACAGCTTTAAAAAGGAAAGCAAGGTATCTATCTTATCTATTTATTTCCATACGCCGACAGAAAACTGTATAGTGATATAAACCGCGGTATCTGCTACCGCAGACTGCATGATTAGACCATTTAACGAGCCAATGAGTTGAAAACGAGTCATTGAAAAGCACAATTTTCATATGCGTTTTATTAATAGCATGTAATGGCCTACTAGGATATATTGTTAGTGTATTGTCCTATTGTATTTCCTCAAAGGTTTATCTAATAAATATATTTCATAGTTGAGTATTATGCACAACGGACAATTCGGACTCAATGATGTCTTCTTTGGCTCGCAGACAAGAAACCCCCGTTCGTGACAAGGGAAGATGGCATTATTCCAAGGAATTCGTTGCTATCAAATGCAGCGACAAGTAGACTCGTTGTTTTTCCAGTTAAATTGTTCAGTGGTTTTATTGTTTTATTCATTCAACTTCGTTGGCAGCTATAAAGAGCTCTATGCTTCATTAAAATAGGCGCAGTTGTCTCATTCGATTGAAGAGGAAGAACTCGCTTTAGCTAGGCACAAAAGAAGCGAACAAGCGAAGCTCGCAAAATTGCGCGTAGAAGAGGAGGCGGCAGTTGCCCTGGCAACGGCTAAAGCAATAGACGAAGAACTAGGACAAATAGGTCTTGACTTTCAGTCCGCTGAATCGTTTCATGCCCTCGATCTCCCATTCGCTGATCCAAAACAACGCGTGGAAGATATCAGAAAACTGAGCCACCCTTTTTTAGATCAATATCTCTACTTTAAGAAGGTCTTTTCATCGCGGATTACCGTCCAATTCCCGAGGGACAGGAGCTCCAGGTATAAGGTATGGTGAAATTGGATTAAAATCACAATAAATAAAAGAGTATTTAATAATAAGGAAAATCAAGCTGTTTTCTACAATCTATGTTTATTAAGCTTTCAGAAAATATATACTTTGTAGGAGTTTTCTTGAATTTAACGCGCGCAATTAAAAGTTTTCGGGAAGCGCTCTTGAAGGGCTCCTGATACCTTAAGCTGCCTAACATTCTGCACCAAACAATTTTTGGGTGAGGGGTGTGTGTGTGTTGGAGTATTTGATCATGTGACCCAGCCTTTTCCGGGGGTGGGGGGAGGGGGTGGTCATAATTATATGGCTTGAGTTTATTTCTGTGGAAAGTACTACCGGACAGGCTTTAGCTGATAAGTTCCTGAGCACACTAGAATAAGTACGTTCATTGTTGAACCAGTGCCATTTTTTTGAACCAGTACAATGTTTTTGAACCAGTACAATTTTTTTCAACCAGTTCAACTTTTATTTACAAGTGTGAACTTGTAGTTTGGGGTAAGGTTTATGATAGGCTTTCCGTGTAAGAAAATAGCATAGTAAGTTCTACAAAAGAACTTTGGAATAAAAATACCTTTATACCTTGTTTGTGTTGTTCATCTTATATTTTATAGCTGGAATGTACTGGAAACACAGTTACTTTGCGCAGTGATGTATTTTAATAGGAATATAAACAGCAAACTATGCAACTAACACCCTAAATTAGTGACCACCCATTGTTGACGGTTAGGGTGTTTTTAAATGCAGGGTAAGGGTTTCGATTAGTTCTCTGGACCATTGAAGAAGCATTATAAGTAACTTAGCCCTAATTTAGTGACTATAGCTCTAAAAACCCTAAATCGGTGAGCACCTGTTGTTGACGGTTAGGGTGTTTTTAAAGGTAGGGTAGGGTTTGGTTCAGCTCATATGACCATTGAAGGAGCATTATTTTTGTGTTGTTCAGTGATCTAGCCCTAAAAAGCCTAATTTAGTTACTAGCTCTAAAAACCCTAAATTAGTGAGCACTTGGGTTTACCGAAGTTATTTTTTTAATGTTCGGTTTATATAGGTCTTGGATGTAGCCGTCGGGTAGCTAAAATCTTCGACTCGATTCCCAACGGAACTACAGGGTAAATAGATGAGATGGCCATTCGAACACAACTGGTAAATTATGATCAAGCTTTAAAAAAATAACATCGTGTAACTCAGAGAATGTTGAGATGGTGGCACTTAGATTCGTTGCATGTATATAATATAAGCTCGAAGTTGCAGTTGATAGATTTATTATTGAAGTTGTTGAATGTTGGTAAATGTTGTTGTTGTTGTTGGTTCGAACTGAAATACGATAGAAATAGAGCTATCTTAGCTACGAGAGTTCAACATAACATACAATGTAATGCTAACTAACAGAACATAAACATGTACAATCTTACACGGAGTTACTACTAAATAGTACGCCAGTACATAAATGCATGAATCATAATGGCCGTAAATAACATACATTGTAGGCACTAATTATACTGATTTATAGAACACTTACATTGGTTTACATCTGCACCAAAGGTAGCAAAGGTAGCGATAGCGAAGGTAGCGTGTAGATCATATAATGTAGCGTGACTAAAACCTAAATGGGTGCATCCCTTAAACAGTATCAAGTAACGAGGTACACGTGTACTTTGTTGACATTACTAAATAACTATACTGAGCCGGGTCATGGAAGATTATATAATCAGAGTAAATCAAACAGTGAATAATTAAACTAAATAAAAACTAGGCGTTTCAAAACCAACATTGGATTGTGTTAGGAATGAGTTTGCTTGGAGTGCAGTGCTAACTGGCTTTAATAAATCTGCTTGTTATTGGCTCTTGTGAATTCCACTTGGAACGGCAAAGCGAAACATAAATGTTGTATTTTTTTCGTTATTTCTGTGTAGTTCTTGATCATTAAAATTGCATCTTTTCACATCCTCTGTGGGTGATTCTTTGATGAGAGAACAAGAGAATCGCTGTTTTTGTCTGCGTGTGTATGTGTGGGTATGTTAACATAGTTTATGTTGTATGTGTACCCCTTGCTTTCTTCCGACCTTGTAATTATAATTATTATATTTAAACTGGCTTCCTGGCATTTTTAGCCCCTTAAGGTTATTTCTGGAAGCCAGTACCCTAATTATATTTATTTTAAACTTTTAAACACATATAACTGTTGTATTTTCAAAGGGTACAATAAATTGTTGTTGTTGTTGTTGTTGTTGTTGTTGTTACAGCATTTCTTTGAGTCGGGGTGGCGCATGGTGCCATATTATCCTCGAGCGATACGTAACCGTAACAGGCGGCCAGTGCTGCGTCGCAACCCCTGTCCGCATCAAGCTTCTGCTCGGCAGAGCACCTTCATTCCTGGACGAGACGGGTGCCAAGGCAAAGTCACGACCACTCGAAAAAGTTGAAGTAAAGTTTGCCAAAGTTCACCGTGCTGGTCGCAGTTTCTGATGAATCGACGCGGCCTGTTGGCAAAAATCAAAACAACGGCTTCTTTAGAAGCCACCACAAAACTCAAAAGTTCAATGGTCATCATGTAACTTCAGTTAATTTGGTCTGTGCTCAATATTCACTAAAACAAGAGTGCTATACTCAAGCATGTTAAGGCCTGGTTCAGGAGTCAAATTTCAAGTAAAAACTGTTTTCCTTATTTCAGCACAGCCGAGTATGGTAAGTACGCAAAGTTTCTCACGATAATAGGTATCGCCATTCTTGACTACCTTAAGTGGTTTGTGTGTAGTAAAACGTGTCACGTGGTCTGTCACGTGACTTAGAACACGAAATCAGTAAATCAAAAACGCGGCTCCGAGTTTAAAACAGCTAGGATGATGAGTGGATATGTTTAGTTAAGGTTAAAGTCTTTTACCTAAATCAACTTAGAAAAGATGACTACAATGTTTCGTTAACGAGTAATTAAGGCGAACATATGCAAAATAGATCACGTGACATTTTGTACCCTTAATATCTCCTTATCTTTACATGATAGTCATGTTTTCTAAGCGTGATCTGAAACACTGCGGGAGGAGTAATGTTTTAGCAGGGTTACTTTATATGCACATATTATCGTCGCAGCCGCATTTCACTTAAATCATTTTATATGATTATGACGTCATCGATCACGTGATGCCACAACCATCTACTTAACAAATTTAAGAAAGTTGATATTAGTATTACGGTGTAGTTAGTTTTTGTTTAAACTGTTAGTTCTGTCAGAAAACATTTTTTAACGTACATCTATTTTCCGTTAAATGAACCAGGCCTTAACGTGCTTGAGTAAGCACAAGCCGATCGTGTTTAATTTTGAATTGCACAGGAAACCATGAACCACCTCCCCGGTATTATTGTATAAAACTTTGAATTCAATCCAAATTGATCGTAACACGAGGAGCCGTAAGCCCTGAAAATTTGGTTCAGGGATTAGCAGGAAACAATAGAACAAGTTTCCCGTTGCGCAGCGCTCTACAGGATATCAGGAGAGCGCTGTGCATCAGCGAATCCAGATAACTCAGACAACGCAGGAACTGATTTGCCTTTTCAATTTATGGAGTTGCAGCTAAGGTTTCTTTCTCCCATGGATATAATATGTGCGATTCTCTAGTTTCTTGAACGCGTTCCATTAAACTGATAGAAAAATATAGGACAACACGCTAGCGGTTGTGATTTTCCGGTGGTGTACAGAATTGGTCGAATCTGAAAAACAATTGGTTCGTAATGAAAAGCCCAATTACTTTTCTGGTTCTCACCGCACACGTTCAATTCAATCGGCCAGTTACTGATTGACCCACCCTTCCGGTTAAAGCTAATATACCAAAGACAGGAAATCAGAAATAGTTATAGGATGATGCAATTTAAGCTAGTAGACTAATTTTGAGCAAGCCACCGGATGTTTTGTTTATAAGCAGTCGGACGGGAAGCATGCACGTATTCGAGGTAAAATGTCCCGTTTGCTTTTAAGCCTTTGCTACAAAAAGATCTCTACAGAAACATACAGAAAAAGCACATAATTGACGATACTCTATGGGAAAAATATTAATAAACGTTTTAACAATTATGTTGCAATGAAAAAGCCACAGGTATACACTACCCAAGTGACTTGACTGTGACCCTCAGGTATATTCTACCCAGGAGGGCACATTACTGGCGATATTCTATGGTAAAAAATAATAACAAAGATTTTAACGATTATGTTGCAATGAAAAAGCCACAGGTATACACTACCCAAGTGACTTGACTGTGACCCTCAGGTATATTCTACCCAGGAGGGCACATGATTGGTGATATTCTATAGTAAAAAATAATAATAAAGATTTTAACGATTCTGTTGCAATGAAAAAGCCACAGGTATACACTACCCAAGTGACTTGACTGTGACCCTCAGGTATATTCTACCCACGAGGGCACATAATTGGCGATATTCTATGGTAAAAAATAATAATAAAGATTTTAACGATCACTTTATGATGAGCGAAGCAATATTCAACTCTCAAGGTAAACTTAAACAAGAATCCTCTAACGGCCGAGGTTTTGGTTCGAGAAATTAAAGGCTTCCAACAGTTCCCTTTATAGTTCTGTAATATAATGAGCAGACCAGTTTTGGGAAGGAGGGTAGATAACCAACAGGCATTTCTGTTAATAAATACCAATATGGACGCGAGCTGCGATAAAGAGCCGCAGGGTAGAATGAACAGTAGAGAAATATAGTGATAGCTCCATCATAGGTGGACAGGATACAACTTATAATATGGGACAAATATAAACATACATTTGAGACACTCATCTATTAGTACTCTGAACCTGGAGAACAGCAGACTAAATTGTAAGCGTGCGTCAACAGAAAAACAAAAATATTAAATTACATATATATACTAGGGGAGCAGAGAATGAATGTCACCGCGCTACCGGCCACTCCTAAAGACTGCTAAAATTCTTCCCTTCCGTTATTACTAAAAGGATTTCAAATGAAAGTGTATTTCATCTTCAATCTCATGAGGCCCGAGTGAAAGCCCAGATGGGTTCTTGTTAAGATTATTGTCTGAAAAAAAGATGTTAGTGTCGTCTGCAAACAGTCTTATTTAACCCTGGTCAGCACTTACCCTGGCTTCAAACAACCGGGGCCTGTACAATGAAGTATGCTGAGTCCGTATACACCTTGTGTACGCACCGGTATACTGACGTATACTGATCTTGATGTATACGGACTGTATAATGACCAGTATACATCTGATTCATTATACGCTGTGTACGAGTTACCGTATACGGACGGGTGTCTAGAAAACGAAGACCTAGAAAACGAAGACCGAAGACCAAAGACCTAGAAAACGAAGACCTAGAAAACGAAGACCTAGAAAACGAAGACCTAGAAAACGAAGACCTAGAAAGCGAAGACCTAGAAAGCGAAGACCTAGAAAACGAAGACCTAGAAAACGAAGACCCTTGAATTTGACTAACAGTTTGCCGTTCAGTACAGGGGGAAAATCCCGGCTGTGCAGTCCGTTAACCCAGTTAAACATGTAGTGTGTTGAATGGTCCAAAAATTATACAGGAAGGAGAAAAAAGATTGTCAATCATCTCTCAACACAATGGCGGTGGACCAGAGGTTATTTTTCTCCACTCGCGACTTCATTCTCGCGCGCCGGTTCTCGGCTCTCGCGGTTCGCCGCTCGGTAGCCATTCGGTGTGTTGGCGGGAAAAATAACCTCTGTGCGCTGCCGCTTCTGTTCATAATCTTTGCGGTCTCCTGCTTTTCCTTGAAGTTTCCAGTGACAAAAACCAACACATTCAAAACCTACAAAGTACTAAGCGATGATTGATCATGTAATGTAATTATTTCAACTGTATTGACAGTGCGGCATGGCGTATATAAACATGACATGTATCTAAAATGACAAATATACGGCCATCTACAAAGTCAATAGGTTATGAACCAAGCCCGGTTAAAATTTAAAACCATAGTGTGTTTAGTTTAGATTGAGAGTTAATACTTTTGACTTACGCCTAAGCTAGACAATGACTTTTTGCAAAATTCCTAACATGCCGTGAAACAGGAAACAGCGTGTAACCGAACACGAATATAGGCCGATTAGAATTTATCATAATAATTATGAATGAAACATCTAACTTCAGAAACAACCGGTAACGAGCGCTTAATTGTGTCATAAAAGCATAAGGCTATAGTATGACTAAGTGGGGTAATCAAATGAGCTCATAACGAGTGGAGAATACGAAAGTAAGACTGGCTGTTTAACCCTTCTCATCAGGAATGATAAAATAAAATGAGGGCCGAAATTAAACAGAGGTTGAATTTAGTTACTGAACAACCATATGTTTCAAACCCAAAGGCGCCTAGGTCTTCGTTTTCTAGGTCTTCGTTTTCTAGGTCTTCGTTTTCTAGGTCTTCGTTTTCTAGGTCTTCGTTTTCTAGGTCTTCGTTTTCTAGGTCTTTGTTTTCTAGGTCTTCGTTTTCTAGGTCTTCATTTTCTGAGTGTGTTCACATTGGGTTCACACTCACTCAAGGAATGCCCGTTGGCATTGGTTACGACGTCATAGAGGATAGTTCGGAGATGTTTAGCTGCGATTTCCAAGTCAACTATTTTGAGGGTTAGAAACAGCAATGTAAATATTCTGGCCAATGATAGCCAATGAGTGCTCAAAGATATTTTAATCCCGGAAACTCATTTGACATGTGTACCTAAATTGGAAACGTGATTCTTCGTATTCTCCCTTCCCGTACCTATTATCTTCTGCATTTTCGCTTGAATATAGCTTTCGATGGATTCAAACTGGGACATGAACGTTCGACGTAATCAACAGAATTGGTACAGCCTTCCTCAATCTCGTATCGTTTCGTCTGAGTTCTGGACCGACAATTATTCCACAAATAAAGTCAAAAGTCGCTCTCAAAACACGAAATTTCTTCTTCCACATCGAGTCGTCAAAATGGTTGTTTTATAAACGTTGGTTAAACCAGAACTGTGGGGCTGATTCAGTTGAATTCGCTGATCAATCCAGTGCTGTAAGTATGCGTCTTCTACGGCGCATCAAAACAAGTAGCGTTCTCAGCCTGCTCCTTACACGGTTCACTTGAGCTCGAACACGCTCTTGTAATTGGTTTATGAACTGAGCCATGGAAAACAAGGCGAAAAAACGAAGAAATCGTACGCGATTCATGATGATAGCGGAAGCAAATCACGACTGAACAAGCCCGCGCTTTAGTTTATATCGAATGAGCGAATGAGCGGGAAGTATGATTGACATATTTTTGCATCGTATTTCACGTGCATGTTTAATGTGAACGCTTGCTAATTGTAAGTAACTCTCTATTAGTGCTAGTCGTGAGTGACTCGAACCTCTAGTGTGAGCACAATAACAATCAACTCTCTCCTGCGACTACTTCCCGTAAAGCGACTACTTCCCGTAAGCGACCACCTCCCGTAAGCGACCACTTTACCAAAGAACCGTTTTTTTCTTAGTCAAATTCTGTTGTAAAATCTCTCTCGTAAGCGACCATCGCAAAAATTCTTAAGCGACCGCTACCACTTTTAGTCTCCACACTTGACATTTTCTATTGTTTTTTGTTTCCGATAAGCGACTACCAAAGTAGATTGTACTGTATTTTTAGAAAATCATTACTCAGATACCACAAAGTTCAATTTTTAATGGCGCTGACAGATAAGAAACTAAAAAAGATTGAGCTAGAACTCCCGTTCTTAGCTATGTTGTTATGGTGACAGCGCGCTAGAGCATTCAACACACTACGTGTTTAACTGGGTTAACGGACTGCACAGCCGGGATTTCCCCCCTGTACTGAACGGCAAAGTTAGTCAAATTCAAGGGTCTTCGTTTTCTAGGTCTTCGTTTTCTAGGTCTTCGTTTTCTAGGTCTTCGCTTTCTAGGTCTTCGCTTTCTAGGTCTTCGCTTTCTAGGTCTTCGTTTTCTAGGTCTTCGTTTTCTAGGTCTTCGCTTTCTAGGTCTTCGTTTTCTAGGTCTTCGTTTTCTAGGTCTTCGTTTTCTAGGTCTTCGTTTTCTAGGTCTTCGTTTTCTAGGTCTTTGGTCTTCGATCTTCGTTTTCTAGGTCTTCGTTTTCTAGACACCCGTATACGGACCGGTATACTGACGTGTACTGACCTTGATGTATACGGACTGTATAATGACCAGTATACATCTGATTCATTATACGCTGTGTACGAGTTACCGTACACGGACCGGTATACTGACGTGTATTGATCTTGATGTATATGGACTGTATAATGACCAGTATACATCTGATTCATTATACGCTGTGTACGAGTTACCGTACACAAAGTGTGCTGTTTACAGGAGTCATTCTTCACGTCTTCAACAATTTACAAACTGAGAAGTACAAGGGAATATATATAGCTCAATTATTTCTATAAATCACGGATAGACTTGTTTTATAACGTCTCAAGTAAACTACACTCGTATTCAATATCGGTAATTGTCTTTATTATCCTTCAAATATTTTCTTGACGCTCAAATTGGGAAATGTGATGTGTTAACATTTAAAATATATCAATCGCAACATTGTTGTTTTCCGTTTATTGTATTAATGAAACCGTCTTCAAATATCATGGCCATGGCCCATGGGTCTTAACGATCCTTACTGGGATTTTACACAGTCGGGCTGAAAAACTGTATACCGGCCCTGTGTTTACGCATCTTTATGCTTCCGTTAATCTACGTAAAGATAGCACATAACTCTACTTTTCGCTTCCAAGTAAATCTGCATAAAGATAGCAACTTAATTACTTTACGCATCTTTACGCTTACGTAAATCTACGTAAAGATGGCAACCAACTTTACGCAACTTTACGTATTCAATAAAGAAACGTAACGTTGTCATTTCATGCTATGATAGTATTCTTTGACTGTGTGGTCTTCATTTTCCTGTATAAATAACATTTGTGCCTCGAACTGAACCTCAGAAGTTCCCCCATATTCATGAACAATCGGCATCGCGCAGAATTCTATTGTTCTCGGCGACATGTACTTACGGCCGAGAGGTTAAAGTGAGGACGGAATAATTATAACATTGCTAATTAATTCTGCGGGAGACCAATTGTGATTGGCTTTTGACAAATCGATGTGGGAATACTCTACTCCCACATCATATGAAGCACATGTCAATCACTGTCAACTGCTCGCTTCATTGGAATAGTGGACTCCCAAAGCTCGGTAAAGAAGGTCATCACACTAACTAATGTTGTTATATCAGAAGCCCATTTGTTATTACCGCCCCTGAAGTTCAAAAGCAAAGCCTTTCGTTTGTTCGATCTTGTTATTTCCTTGGTAGGCCAATTACAAAGATACAGACTTAAAACTTATCAATTCAAAGTTTAAGATACCTTGTCTTTGTAAAAGTTTTGGGTTAAATCCATGATTCGAATCGCAGCTTAGTTTATCTCTGAGAAATTAAATGGAGAAAGTTATAACTTTGAGATCGCCGGTGCGATGTTTTTAGCTTTTAAATACTCCTAGAGCACGTACGGAACATGAGCAACGTCTCAATTCAAGTTTGAATTATTCTGAATACAACGTTTGATTTGCTTTTGACGCGCTAAGTTTATAGTTTTTATTTGATGCTCTCTAAGATTTGTTTCGTCGCGTTTGACTTTACTCAGCTTTAGATTGAATGGACTTTGCCGCGAACTCGGCTGGGCGATTTTTTTTAGCTTTTAAATACTTCTAGAGCACGTACGAACATGAGCAACGTCTCAATTTGAAGCTTGAATTATTCTGAGTACAACGTTATGATTTGCTTTTGACGAACTAAGTTTATAGTTTGTATTTAATGTTCTGTAAGATTTGTTTTGTCGCGTTTGAATGGACTTTGCCGCCAACTCTTCTAGGGAGATTATTTTAGCGTTTAAGTATTTCTAGAGCACGTACGAACATGAGCAACGTCTCAATTTGAAGCTTGAATTATTCTGAATACAACGTTATGATTTGCTTTTGACGCGCTAAGTTTATATTTTTTATTTAATGCTCACTTAGATTTGTTTTGTCGCGGTTGCCTTTTACTTACCCTGGTTCGAGAGGCCACAGTGACCGACGTAACCGAGTGGACCTGGGGTTGATAGCCAGATGTGGCCTCTGGGCTAATTGGGCCAAAGTCTCACTTTCATGAGTACAGAATCTGTACTAGAAATCTGATTGGATGATCGCACCAACAGGTTTTGTAGGCATTTGTGATTGGTTAACGGACCTAAACCGGTTAGATTTTGAAAACAGGGTTTCAGTGTCACTTTAGTTTGTCTCGGTGCCGTGCAGTTACTGAAGCTAAGAGTTTATTTTTATATGGCGACTGCAAACTTCGAACGGCAATAAGTTTCGCGTTGAAAAGCTTCCCAAACGTCAAAATGTTAAAAGAAGTCCAAAAAGAAGCGATTATTAGCTTTGTGAAACGACGAGATATCACTGCTGTCCTACCAACAGGCTACGGGAAGTCTTTAACATTTCAGCTTATTCCGATCGCAACGGCTCTGAGCCAGTCAAATGTAAATTTGTAAATTTGTGATTTACACAAACCTCAACTTTCGCACTTTTCGGTTTATCCTTTGAGGGGACAACAAGGTCGACATGCACAACAAGCTCGAGTTCGAGTTGATTTGGTCGTGATACTCAGGAATGGTCAGGATATTTCGTTGGGTTGGTTCGATCGTACCGTGGTGAATTGCCTTTGCATCGTTTCACTCGACAGGCAAATCCCTCTTCTTGATTTTATTTTCCTCTACCAGCAGTGTTGCAGAATTATAAGTTTCTCGGTACCTCAGCAGATCTTTCAGCTAGAGATTTAGAACTTTCCATTGATCAGTCGTTGCTTCAAGTTTATGAAGCTCCCGCTTGCATTTCGAGCAAATGATCTAAGAAATGAACTCTTCCTGGATTACTTCAATCAGCGCCGTCAACATTTCGGCTACTTTCTCCTTTAGAGGAATGTTGTCTTTGTCGACCAGAAAATGGAATATATATAGTGCACGTCCAGCAAATCTCTTTTAAAGTTGCACGTTGAGTAGATTTTAACTTTTTCACGGGGGTTTTAGAAGTTATCCGTAACACGAGACAAGTTTGTTTTGAATTGTATTTCGAACCGGGCATTCACGAGCGTGTCACGTAGCTGTCAAAACAGAAAATCCTGTTTGACTGAATATTTGATCCTCTCATTAGCATATCCAACATGGAAGTGAGCCTTAGCCCAGAGGCTCGTCGCTTCGCTCCTCGAAACTTTCGAGCCTCTGGTAACCAGGGTACCTTTTACTCAGCTTCCGTTTGAAAGTACTTTGCCGCCAACTCGGCTGGGAGATTTTTTTAAGCCTTTAAATACTTCTAGAGCACGTATCATGAGCAACGTAAGTTTAACAATTGCTTATGACGCACAAATGTTATTTTACAGGTATTTTGATCTTTGGTTTTGAACTTAACGGCACAATGGTCCTGTGCCGCTCTATCTTCCCATTTCACACTTTTAGATAAGGTAATTACAACGTAATGAATAGGATGTATACTTCGTTCTAATTGAATGCTTCCGTTGAGACAATATTCAAACAGACCCGCGTTCGGCTATTGTTTATCTGGCTCGTGCCATTGTTCGTTTCAACGTAAATAGACAGCTAACTGTCAACTTCACATTTACTTCAGAAAAAATATAGTACGAACATGGCAACCCGCTCAAGACATCCTCCCGGTTACTACAAATCACTGTTTGCTGAAGGCGATGACTCACATTTCAAGTCAAAGTATCGGCCCGAGACAAGACCTGTCGTTATGGGTACCTATGACGTGGAGCGAGTGGTCGCAAAGAGGAAACATGGCCGGAAGTTCCAGTATTATGTCAAGTGGAAAAACTGGAGCTCAACTGAGAACACCTGGGAGCCCGAGGAACACTTGCCGAGCGAGCTCATCAGCGCTTTCGAAAACCAACAGCCCGAAAAAATCCGTGTAGACGAAGCGAGAGAGCGATTGGCAGTCCTGTTCGAGAGAGGGATCAAGGCTCAACTGCAGTACGAAGAGTCTCTTATCATGAGGCACGATGTTATCCGAGCGCTGTTTCCGAAAATGCCGTCAGACGTTCGAGCAAATCCACACCTCGCAAATGCTGATGAACTGAAAGCAGCGGGCCTCGAGCCATTCCTCGAGCGATACTTAACCGTAACAGGCGGCCAGTGCTGCGTCGCAACTCCTGTCCGCATCAAGCTTCTGCTCGGCAGAGCACCTTCGTTCCTGGACGAAACGGGTGCCAAGGCAAAGTCACGACCACTCGAAAAAGTTAAAGTAAAGTTTGCCAAAGTTCACCGTGCTGGTCGCAGTTACTGATGAATCGACGCGGCCCGTTGGCAAACAGCAAAACAACGGCTTCTTTAGAAGCCACCACAAAACTCAAACGTTCAATGGTTATCATGTAACTTCAGGTAATTTGGTCTGTTCTCAATATTCACTAAAACAAATGCTATAAGCACAAGCCGATCGTGTTTAATTTTGAATTGCACAGGAAACCATGAACCACCTCCCCGGTATTATTGTATAAAACTTTGAATTCAATCCAAATTGATCGTAACACGAGGAGCCGCAAGCCCTGAAATTTTGGTTCAGGGATTAGCAGGAAACAATAGAAGTTGGACAGATAACGTCCAAGTTTCCCGTTGCGCAGCGCTCTACAGGATATCAGGAGAGCGCTGTGCATTAGCGGGAGACGTCAATCAAAGTAACACGGAGTCGAACGTTTTGATCCCCGCCACTAAGGTGTTATCTGTGAAGTGACACGGCCCGGATAACTATGTTTTTTTAATATGAAAAATCTACGAATGCAACGATGAAATAAACACGCATGTCCTATGCAGATTTTGCAGAATCTGGCAGTTTTTAAACTTCCGCTATTAAATTTCTGACCTTTAGCCTTCCAGAGACCATGAACGGTTATTCTAATTTTATAACCGAATCCAGATAACTCAGACAACGCAGGAACTGATTTGCCTTTTCAATTTATGGAGTTGCAGCTAAGGTTTCTTTCTCCCATGGATAAAATATGTGCGATTCTCTAGTTTCTTGAACGCGTTCCATGAAACTGATAGAAAAAAATAGGACAACACGCTAGCGGTTGTGATTTTCCGGTGGTGTACAGAATTGGTCGAATCTGAAAAACAATTGGTTCGTAATGAAAAGCCCAATTGCTTTTCTGGTTCTCACCGCACAAGTTCAATTCAATCGGCCAGTTACTGATTGACCCACCTTTCCGGGTAAAGCTAATATACCAAAGACAGGAAATCAGAAATAGTTCTAGGATGATGTAATTTAAGCTAGTAGACTAATTTTGAGCAAGCCACCGGATGTTTTGTTTATAAGCCGGGAAGCATGCCCGCATTCGAGGTAAAATGTCCCGTTTGCTTTTAAGCCTTTGCTACAAAAAGATCTCTACAGAAACATACAGAAAAAGCACATAATTGACGATACTCTATGGGAAAAATAATAATAAACGTTTTAACAATTATGTTGCAATGAAAAAGCCACAGGTATACACTACGTCACTTCCCAAGTGACTTGACTGTGACCCTCAGGTATATTCTACTCAGGAGGACACATGATTGGCGATATTCTATGGTAAAAAATAATAATAAAGATTTTAACGATTATGTTGTAATGAAAAAAGCCACAGGTATACCCTACCCAAGTGACTTGACTGTAACCCTCAGGTATATTCTACCCAGGAGGACACATGATTGGCGATATTCTATGGTAAAAAAATAATAATAAAGATTTTAACGATTATGTTGTAATGAAAAAAGCCACAGGTATACACTACCCAAGTGACTTGACTGTAACCCTCAGGTTTATTCTACCCAGGAGGGCACATGATTGGCGATATTCTATGGTACAAAATACTGAATAATACAGATTTTAACAGTTATGTTGTAATGAAAAAGCCACAGGTATACACTACCTGAGAACGGAAGCCTCATTAGATTTATTCTTGTCGCATACGCCTTTTTATTACCAGGCACCAAAAGCCCGGTAATTCCGGGGTTTACCAGGGTTCAAGCTTGGTTAAAATACCGGGGTAGCCCGGTAAGTTTACCGGGCTTTACCCAATGAGAAATTTACCGGGGTTACCTGGGTTAGCCAGGTAACCCCAGTAGCCTGGTCAATTTAAAAGAAAACCTGGATAACGTTAAACCCTGGTATTAGCTTTGGTGATCCAGGTTTAGCTTGGTTAAGGCTTGGTTAAGGCTTTTTTTTGCTCTGACGAAGGGCTAGCGCTCGAGACGTCAGCTGCTACTCGCTTTCCACGGCGGTTAGCATACCTCAATCGACTTTAGTTGATTACATACCAGTGTTTAACTTCCCCGCCGACGCAGAACAACACTAGTTTTTACAGGAACTAGTTGCCTATCGTAAGGCTTGGTAAGCCTGGTTAAACCCCGGTCAAAACTTGGTAAGCCTGGTAAAACCCCGGTTAAAGCTTGGTTAGCCTGGTAAAATCCCGGTTAAAGCTTGGTTAGCCTGGTAAAACCCTGGTTAAAGCTTGGTAAGCCTGGTAAAACCCCGGTTAAAGTTTGGTAATTAGCCTGATAAAACCCCAGATGAAGCATGTTTGCCAGTATAGCCTGGTAAACCGCAGCCTCACTGTTAAAACTCTTTTAAATAATTTATTATGTTCTTCTGTACCCATAAATGTTTGAGTTCAAGTGAAACCATAATGGTAAAATCACAGTCAGTACTGTTCTGCCAGTACTACTCACATGAAACTGTATGTGGGGGATGTTATGTAAAATAATAAAATACAGTCTCTACATGTCTTGTTTTTAAGATTGGTTAGGAGGGGAAGGGGGAGCTAAATTAGTATAGAGAGGGGGCTTATTTAAAAATTAGTGTTAATATGTGGGCTTATTAGAGAGGGGTCCGGACTTAATAGAGCTTTTACAGTAGACAGTGTTTCAATCAATTTAATAAAGAGATGGAGGGCTTAAAACAGCTGAAATGGCCTAGTATAACCAGTTTGTTATAATACACCATAAAATCCTGGTTATAAGCTGTTCTGGTATGATTTATAAAACACCTGCATATATTGCTATGTATATGACCGCTTTCACGGTCTTGGTGCAGTTTTTTGTATGTTGTTCTGTCAGCAGAACTTGTAAATTCCATTTCGTTATTTAGTTCCCTGGGAACTTGTAAATTATAGCACAAGTGTGTTTTCAGTGTATTTTCCAGCGTATTGCTATGTATGACCGCTTTCACGGTCTTGATGCAGTTTTTTGTATGTAGTTCTGATCAGCAGAACTTGTAAATACCATTTCGTCGTACTTGCACCAGTGTGTTTCAGTGCATTTTCCAGCGGTATTGCTCAGTTTGGCGGTGTGACGGCTGTAACAGTATATTGTTGCACATTTTGTATGTAGTTCTGATCAGCAGAACTTGTAATTCCAATTCGTCGCGCTTGTAAATTATATATCACCAGCTAGTGTGTTTCAGTGTATTTTCCAGGGGTAAGGCTATACGTGACCGCTTGACCGATGCAGTCGTTGTATGTAGTTCTCGCTCAGATCAGCAGAACTTGTAATTCCATTTTTGTTGTTGTAGTTCATTCTAACTTATAGTTATTACGCTATCTCATTTCATTGCAATTTTAGTAGCATTGTTTTTGTCGTTAGGTAACTTTGTTATATTGCACGGATGTGCAGAATTTATTTATTATATATATATATATACTGATCATGTTTCATTTGTACGGCTTTATTATGATATGGAGCCTCAGACCTGCAGGCGGTATCCAGTTTATGGGAGTCAATACGTTATCACTCGTCATTATTTACATCGTATGTTCATCAATCTGTGTTTTATTTTATTGATTTCTTTCAGATGGTAACTCAGTTTTGTTTTGTTCTTTGAGATAGGACATTATTCAACAGTGATTTGACAGGACTTCTACCAACTACAAAAGTACAGCTTTAGTCGCTCTCAGATTCCCCTAATGCATCATAGACCACTAACAAGTACGGCTGGAAGCACTGCAGATAGTATATACATGGCTTGTGTTCAAGGTGCTGGGGTCACCGAGTCGGCTGTTTACGGTATCAGTAGGGTCATCGCTTTGCTTTCACCTGCAGACCCGGAGGAGTCGCGCAGTTAAAGCTCTAAAGACAAGTTTGCCCTACAGAACGTTTATCTTGGCAAATTCATAACTCACTGAACATTGTAATATTAATGAATATGCATCGTTTACCTCTAGTCGTTTTCTATTTATGGTACTCTTGTTTGGTATTCACGTCTTTTTCGTAGAGATTCTTAGTTAAAGATATTTCGGCGGTGTTGAAGACCGCATGTCTATCTTTATACCATAAAAATGATCCGTATAGGAAGATCATACATCTTATATCGTAAGGTCATAAGGTTGCTTGTTTAGTATAATCAGCAGCGTGTTATAATTTCACTATACCGTTCCTTGTGATTTGAGAATCGTATACTATAGTCAGAAGAATTGTTAAGTCTAGCAAGAGATTTCATAGCTATGTATTTGCATTAGGTATTTCAGTTGTATCAGATACTTCTAGTTCTGCCACACATAGTGTTATAGAGCGCACGGCGCTGCTATCAATTCTGGTTTATATCCCTAGATTAAGACCTCATGGTCACATGTAGTCTTCCGACTATCACATCTGTAGTTATCGATGTATGCGCCTGTAAATTCCTACTTAATTTCCTGTCCTGTGGAGGGACTGAATGACATCTGGCTCCACCCAGATTTCCTAACCTTTTTTCCCCAACAAGGGTTTTCGGTAGGTTTTTTCTGGCCACACTGATGTCTTTCACTTTTTGTATACATTTGTAATATATGATATAATGATGTAACAGTTATCAATGTATGGGTCTGTAAATTACTACTTAATTGCCTTGTCCTGTGGAGGGACGGAATGACATCTGGCTCCACCCAGATTTCCTAACCTTTTTTCCCTAACAAGGGTTTTCGGTAGTTTTTTTCTGGCCACACTGATGTCTTTCACTTTTTGTGTACATTATTTGTAATACATGATATGTAACGGTTATTCTCTGGTAATACGTATTAAACGGTACTGTGCCTGTAGGTTACCGGGCTGTATCTAGTATTCACCGTATATCTTTGTCTTATTGTTATTATTCCTGTTACTGCGTCTGTGCTTAGCACAGAAATCTGATTACAAGTCGTCAACTTGTGTGTTTTGTTTCTTCTTCCTAAGACCTTTTGTTGACTGATATGGCCGAGATTGTTCTGTGTGTATTTGAGTATGTCGAATGAAAGGTTCGTGAAATTCTGCTCCTGGAATATTGAGGGGCTTTTAGGGAAATTGAATGATGAAGATTTTCTTTCGGCAATTGAAAAGTGATGCTGATGTTAATATTGAAGGATTCTATTCTTTTTCCAAGTGTAGGAAAACGCCAGATAATGCACGTAGAAATTCTGGTGGAATTACGATTTTAGTGAAATCAGCCTTGAGGAAAGGTGTTAAATTTCTTGATCAGGAGAGTAGCGAGGAGTTTGTCTGGTGGAAGTTAGAGGAGGATTGGCTTTCGTTTGAAGCGTGACCTGTATGTTTGTACAGTATACATCCCTCCACAACATTCTCCCAGGGAAAGGAGATTTGGAATTGATCATTTTGAGTTACTTCAATTAAGAAAGCATTTATAATTTTTCTAGGAAAGGTAATATTATGTTGTGTGGTGATTTTAATGCCAGAATGAGCGGTTTAGATGATTATGTGGATGATACGGTTGGTTTAACAGCTTTTGCTCCCCCACTTGAGCCACGAAAATCGCAGGACAAGCAAGTAAATCTCTATGGGAGGTCTTTATCTGAGTTGTGTTGTGGGAATGGCTTGGTTATTTTAAATGGTAGAACGAAGGGAGATTTCCTGGGCCAGTTTACATGTCAGACATATAATGGGGCAAGTGTAGTCGATTATGCAGTTGTTTCTTATGATATTTTACCGCTGGTAAACCATTTTTCCGTGTCAAATATGACGGAGTTTTCACATCACTGTCTATTATCTTTTGCTCTTAAGGCTGAAGCCTCAACTGTGTCGGAAAATTCAGTCTTTTTGTCGCCACTTCCGATGGCTTTTCTGTGGAGTGATCAGTTAAAGACAGTCTTGATTCTGACGAGGTTTCTCAAGAGTTGAGTGGTTTGTTAGATTCATCGGCAGATGAAGGAGATTTAGATGTAGATTCCTTGGTTAGTAAATTTACAAGTGTTATAGTTAAGGTTTCTAAAAAAGTAGTGCCTGTCAGGAGTGGTAAAGTTCCAAAGAAAAGAACACGGAATACAGTTCAAAAACAGAACTGGTTTACCAAAGATTGTCACTCGCTCAAAAAGGAGGTAAAAAATTTAGGCAATTTAGTGTCAAAGTATCCGAACGATCCTTTCTTGAGACATAATTTTTTTTCCACGACAAAAGACTATAAGCGGCTTATTAAACGACTGAAAAGAAATTTCCGAAATGACTTGTTAAACAGAATTCAGGCATTGGAGGAAAGGAGTCCGAAAGAGTTTTGGAAACTGGTTAACTCTATTAAGTCGCGTCAGTCTGAAGGGGCCTCTAACGATGTGTCGCCGGCAGAGTGGCATAGTTATTTCAAAGATCTAAATAAAGTCAACTTTTCAACTGAAAGTACTAGCAACGAAGCTCAGATTGTAAAAGATTATCAATGCTGGGCTATTAATGAGAATGAGATTCTTGATGCACCTGTTTCACTTAAGGAAGTACGCGATTCAGCGAAAAAAATCAAGAATAAAAAGGCCAGATTTGATAAATAATGAAATAATTAAAACCTCTGTGGCTGTTTTAGGGCCATATTTTGTTAAACTTTTTAATAAGGTTATATCGTGCGGTGCTTTCCCGCACGTATGGTCGGAAGGTTTTATAGTGCCTCTTCATAAATCGGGAAGTCGATTGGACCCTGGTAATTATAGAGGTATTTGTATCAGTAGCTGTTTAGGAAAGTTCTTCACATTAATTTTGAATGCTCCTTTGAATGAGTTTTTGAGTGAGAATGAAATTTTTAATTAATGTCAGATCGGTTTCCGACGTGGGTTCAGGACGTCTGATCATGTACTGGTGTTGAAAACATTGATTGACTCGGCACAAGCCGTTTGCGGCGTGTTTTGTTGATTTTAGGAAGGCTTACGATAGTGTTTGGAGAGAGGGTTTGTTTTTCAAGCTGATTCAGTATGGCTGCAGTAGAAAGTTTGTACGCAATCTGCTCAGTATGTATTCATCTGTCAAGGCGGCGGTTAAATTGAGTCAAGGAGCCAGTCGGACATAGGAGTTAAACAAGGATGCAATCTTAGTCCTACGTTGTTTAATCTTTTTATAAATGATATTCCTGATTTGTTTAACACACCATCCTGTCATCCAGTGATACTGGGCGATTCGAAGTTGAGTTGTCTACTGTATGCTGATGACTTGGTACTGTTATCTGAGTCCGAGAGTGGATTGCAAGGTTGCATTCGTAGGCTTGAGCGTTATACTAAGAAATGGAAATTAAAGGTCAACTTGAAAAAGTCTAAGATGTTAGTATTTGGCACGAGAGCTCAGCGACGCTCGTGTATAACTTCTAAATGGTATTTTGGCAAGGATTTGTTGGATTGTGTCGATGAGTACACATATTTGGGCATAACTTTCCATTTTGGTGGTGGTTTTAAAATCGCCCAAAAGGCTTTGTACAATAAGGCGTTACGCGCGTATCATGGTCTATTTAAAAGTTTTTCTAACGTGGAGAATGTTCCAGTGAAAGTGCTGTTGAAACTGTTTTCAACGGTTGTAGTTCCGGTGCTGCTGTATGGTTGTGAGATTTGGGGAGTTTATGTTTTGGGAAGGATATCTAGTTTTTTAGTATGGTTACCGACATAGAAAAACTGCATTTGAAGTTTTGCAAGCGTATTTTAGGCGTTCACTCTAAGTCTACAAACTTAGCAGTGTATGCAGAATTGGGCAGAGTACCAATGGTTGTGCAACTTTCTGTTTTGGTAGTTAAATACTGGTTACGGGTGAAGGATTCGTTGTACGGGGATGAATTATTTGGGAGAGCTGCACGTGTGTGCATACAATCAAATTTTCAGGGCGTTAAGTTTACGAATTATCTGTTAGAGATGTGCAATGTTAAATCTCTTAAGGATCTTGTTATATCCACTAAGAATATTAGAGTTCTGGCTAAATATCTGAAATCTGAATTATATAATTCCTTTAATAAGCGGTGGAAGGACCAGGTTCAAGAGTGCAGTAAGTTGCGTACGTTTAATCTAGTGAAGCCAAATACAGGTTTTGAGAACTACCTGTCGTATGTCTCGAGCGTTAAGCGTTTAGGATTTCTGAGCACAAATTCCCTGTTGAAACTGGTCGCCACGCAAACATTACTTATGATGCACGCGTTTGCCCTCTTTGTAACCTTAATGAGTTAGGTGATGAATTGCATTACTTCACCAGTTGTAATAATATAAAATTTATAAATCTTAGAGAACGTTTTTGGGGCAATTTGTTAGCTATCAATGATTCATTCAGTTGTTTTAGTCGGCAAGAATTATTTTCGTACTACTTGTCAATGAAGGATGAGTCTGTAATGAGGTGTACAGCAAAATATTGCCACGACATTATGACTATGTTTAATGATTGTACCTAGCTACTTGTGTACTTCCAGTACTTCCTATGTATCTTTGATGGTATTTTTTGGAATAAAGTATTATTATTATTATTATTACTGTTCAATGGAATACGAAAGCGACGTAACGCGCGCGGTTATTGACGTCACAATAGAGTTTGGCTGGTTGCAAGTTTCTGTACACGCCTGCCTCTTACACTTCACCATCTAAAACGCATGGACAAGGATGCCTGTGCGTACTAGGAGAGCCAGGCTGATTTGGGAATACTCAGTTCAAGTATTCTGTTGATCGTTTGATTTTGATTCTTGTCTTGACCGCCGAAAGTCGCTGTTTCTTCCATTGAGTAGTCTTGAGATATTTTACTTTAAAGTGATCCTGCCTTCCATCACCTATGGACTGATTTTGTGGGGCAGTTGCAACACGACTCTCTTTCAAGATCTTGAGAGGATGCATGTTCGAGCTGCCAAGATCATCCACAGATGCGACTGGACCACTTCCAGTGCAGACGTCATCAACAAGGCACACTGGAATCCGCTGTTCTGGAATTACAAATATAAGCTAGCAACGTTTGTTCACAAATCGCTCAACTCAGAGAAACTCCCAAATAAACTCTTCACACTAAGAAACAATACACTCTCTAAGAGGCGTTCATAGGCTAGTCATCCCACATCCACGTACAGATGCTATACGCAAGTCAATCACATACAGAGCATCCGTATTGTGGAACTACCTAGACGATCTCCTTAAAGACAAAATCACTCGACCTTTAAAAAACTTGTCAAAAAGTATATTAACTCCATACCACTGCAACCAAATGTCAGGATCAACACTGATAAGTTCTCATACCACTAATATGTTTTATTTATGCATGCCTAACTTATTCATGTTTACTCGTCCAAGTGTTTACTTATACATTAGACATCCGCCTGTCCATTTGCACAACTACTCGCTTGTTCATCTAATTAAGTTATTAGTCAATTAGTTAGTCTTTCAACCATTTAGTTAGTATCATTCCAATATCTTATAATGCAATAGTCTTTCAATCAAAAACTTGTAATTTACATAATCAATGAGGTTAGCTAGATTTCTTTATCGTTCCTTTTGTATTATCACGGCCACATCAGCTCTGAATGCTGCAGTATCGCCAATACCGTGTTTAAATAAATGCTATTATTATTATTATTATTATTATTATTGCAGATGAATAAGTAAGGTGAGAACTTTGTTGTAATGACATTAAGATTTTCTGGCTCAATCATAATATAATTAAAGCGGGATTTGCGATCGAGTAACGAATATCATGGTGCCTGTTTGCGATAGTTTATGGTACTTTCAATTATCTTTTACATGGCTTCTACTAAACAATGTTGTTGTAGTCGCAGCAGTAGTAATAGTAATAATAATAATAGGCCATATTTATATAGCGCCATATACCACAGTCTCATGGCGCTTTACATTTTACTGACATATCCCGTCAGTGAATTTTCCCGTCAGTGAAGCTATTACGGTGCCAATGGCTGCCACGCAGCTTACAATGTCGAGTGTGTGGTTAGTGCAATGGCCAGGCTGCTGTACCGGGTGACAATCCCCTTCTCTTTTTCGAGTAGTACAAGAGGTTCTTTCACGTCCCCTTCAAATACTGATTAGAAGTAGGAGGAGACAAGGGCAACGGCTTGTAAACGTCCCTGCCCAAGGACATGGCGGGGTTCGAACCCCCGCCCTCCCGAACTCTAGACCGTGCTCTACCAACTGAGGTAACCAGTGAGGCGGTAAAAGTAAGACGATGTCTGTAGTGCAACCGAATAAGACATCTCAGGAAACATAATACGAAGAGAACGCTTGTGCAGCTCCCCAATAATTGGGGAGCCCGTTGTGAAACACCTGGCAGGCGATCTCAGTGAGCGGCTGGTCGAACGCAAGTGACGTAAAAATTCAATAGGCCATTTTGACGATGTTGCGCACGCATCAGTAGAACAATAGACGCGAGCTGCTAAGACTCGTTCTGGTTCACCAGCCTTTTGTTAGTTAAAACAGATAGCCATTGTTCTAGATGCGCGCGCAACATCGTCAAAATGGCCTATAAAGCCTTACTGGCTATATGCGCGCGCTTAAAGTGCTACTACAACGAAATTCAACCATTTTCTTTTCTACTGTTTTGTCTTCCAAAATGACACAGTGTCGAAAATATCAGAGAATTAAAGGAACAAATTACACCACGCATTTTGCAGAGAGTTACTGTCAAAATCACGTCCGCCATCACTGAAGTGTGTTCCAAATACTTCGTTATTTTCGAAAATGCATTTTTGTAAACGCATATTTCCATTTAAAACTTCGTTCTTTCCTTTCCATTTTGAAAAAAAAATGTGTAAACATGTACTTTCACAAAGTTTGTGTGAAACGTAGCCCCGCATGTTGTCGTGTTGATAAAATTACGTCACGTCCGCTGGAAATTAGCTCTGTCACAGGAACGGGTTCGGGTAATAGCGGACATGAAATCACAAGATTCGGATCCAAGAAATGACTTCCCTTTGTGACATCAAAAAACTGTTTGGGCAGGGAAAATATAGCAACCTTACTTCAGAAATTCGCAAAAATATCACTATTTCAAAATTTGATCGCAGTAGCACTTTAAGCTGCCTGAGAAATAAAGTCTTTATAATTCAGTTCCATTTAAGGTGAACATTCCATATAAGGTCATCGGATATATTTAAACACAAGACCTTGACACGAGGAATGACTTCGATGTTGTTATTGTTGATAACTACTCTTTAAAACAAAACGTGGTAAATAAGAGGTCGACATACCACGGTTATAGGCTAAGTGAACAAGTTACACCGTAAATATGTTGTCGGTAAGCGGTCGGTAAGTGGTCGGTAAGTGGTCGGTAATCGGTCGGTAATCGGTCGATAAGCGGTCGGTAAGTGGTCGATAAGTGGTCGGTAAGCGGTCGGTAAGTGGTCGGTAAAATTGTGTTGGTAAGTGGTTGGTAAGCTAGATCATTCATTTCAACACGGTAGTTTTAACAGCAGAATCTGATTTACATAAAAACCGTGCGTAAACATTAATACATATAATCTAATTATGTCTAAATTATATCATGGCTATAATACATAGGTTAAAAGTCGCAAATGGTAATAATTATAAGACATCAAAGAAGCAAGGAGGTAATTTGTTGAACTTGGTTTTTAAAATATTTATAACGCGTAGACAAAACCCTCACTAAAAGAAATATTATACCGTTCAACTATTCTCTTCATGTAGACAACTAAATAAATGCTAGGCAAGGGCGTATCTAGCCTATAGGCCCGTAGGCCTGGGCCTACACATTTTACAGCCTACTTGTCTTATTACAAGTGAATATTGGGCTTGAGGAGCTGTCAAAATACACAAAACATGACCTGAAAGTGCAGCAGAAGACATTTGCGAAAGTCTAAATCTAAAAATTTCTCCGGGAAGCATGCTCCCGGACCCCTAAAGAAGCGACCCTTACGGAGCGTTTGTTTGGGCCGACAAATATTAAAAACCTGGCTACGCCACTGCTAGGTGCACTTTAATATGTCAATAAAATTCCAGGAGTTAGAGATGGAAAAATATTTTTTTTTAAGTTGTTTCCCAGGGCCTTTGGACAAAATGTTTTTAAATTCCAGTAGTTGCCATGAATATCAGGAGTAGCGTGAACCCTGATATTAGTTATTTAAAATTGTGACACATCGCGGCCAAAGAAGAATGTTCTTGCCCAGTCAAATGGAACCTGAAATCTCGACCGCCAATTTCCAAGCTTAGTAAGGTACACAGACCTCCACAGGATCCAAGACTTAAAGCCCTGTAGTTTACCAGTAGGGAAGTCAGCTAATCCCTGATATCCACCAAGGTAGGCCAACATACCAAGATTGCTCCACGAGAATGGCTTTACTTCTGTTTCCCTCCCCTGTACGTAAAGACCAAGAGACTTGGCCAGGTAGAGTCCTTCTCTCTCTGCTACCTGGGCTGTACACGGGTGAGGGTCTGTCTCCACAAATGAACAGTCCCCGATTGCGAAGATACTGCCATCAACTACTCCTTTGACTTTAAGATGCCTGTCAACTATGAGCTGCTCAGCCTTGTTCTTGGGAAGGTCAAGAGAGGCTACAAAACGTAACAGTAATTACTAGTTAGTTTAATTACTTTACCATGCTTAAAAGTTTTATATTAAAAACAGGCTTAATTCTACATGTACTGTAAGGAGAGCTGAAAATAATACCAACTGGTCTACATGTACGTGTCTTCACTAAAAATGTAACAAACAAAAATTACTTGGCTACTTTGGAAAATTGACCAGAGAATGGAATATCATATTAACTATTTCCTAAATGCACTTGTGACAATATGTCTAGGCAGAGTACACGTTGTTGGAATTATTTCAAGTAATGTTTTTTTACCTAGGTAATTTATACCAAAGATTCTAAAAAGGGATTTATATTTTATTTTGGTAATCATAAATAAAATTGGAATTTACTTTTTTTTTGGAATCTGATCTGCCCTCTTTAATCTTCCACATCACCCCTCCCCTCACGTTTCTCCTCACCCTCATGTCCACTTTACACCTCAAATTACTCCTCCCTCTTTATACCCTTAATTAACAACATGAATCCTAATTAGCATACATTTTCATGGCTAACTCGCTTAATATTAGATATATTAACTATCTGACACCACCATGTGATTGTACCTTTAACTGGAAAACTTGGAATCTGGAATTAATTTGGAATGGACTGCTGAATTTCTGAGTGAGAATTTCATGGCTAACTCCCTTAAAGTGCCCCTCAACCCTTTTGCAATTTTATATATATGAAACTTTGAAAGGTTTTGAGTACTTCTGCGAAGAAATTTTTGGCTTACAGAGGATACTCTATGTTCTAGGCTTGTTTGAAATGGTGAAAATGTGACCTCTCCTGACCCATTACATGTAGCGTGTAAGAAAAAGCCTGGGTCGATTCCCTATCTTACGTCATCCAATTCATTCGACTTTGCAATAACTTGAATAAATATTTAGCATTTTGTCTAAAATAGCTGTTTTCTTTACTAAAATCTCACAGACTGTGTATATTCTCTATATATCGATGCTGTTGTGATAGAAAGGCGTCATGGACAATAATGCATTAATGAGGTGACGTAAGATAGGGAATCGATCCAGGCTTTTTCTTACACGGTAATGGGTCAGGAGAGGTCACATTTTCACCATTTCAAACAAGCCGAGAACATAGAGTATCCTCTGTAAGCCAAAACTTTCTTCGCAGAAGTACTCAAAACCTTTCAAAGTTTCATATATATAAAATTGCAAAAGGGTTGAGGGGCACTTTAATGGCAGGTGGCTCACACTTTGACAGGCATGACAGAGGGTCCCATAAATCACTTAGTGGTGATGTCATAATGATGATGTCATCAGTCACATGATTTTTTAAGTACATGCTCGTATGTTCCTCACTTCTAATGTCAGGCAGCTCAAACTTTGACAGACATAGTATTGGGTCCCCATAAATCACTTACCAGTAGTGGTGATGTCATAACGATGATGTCATCAGTCACATGATTTTTTAAGTACATGCTCGTATGTTCCTCACTTCTAATGTCAGGCAGCTCAAACTTTGACAGACATAGTATTGGGTCCCCATAAATCACTTACCAGTAGTGGTGATGTCATAATGATGATGTCATCAGTCACATGATTTTAAGTACATGCTCATATATCCCTCATTTCTAATGTCAGGCAGCTCAAACTTTGACAGACTTGGTATTGGGTCCCCATAAATCACTTACCAGTAGTGGTGATGTCATAATGATGATGTCATCAGTCACATGATTTTAAGTACATGTTCATATATCCCTCACTTCTAATGTCAGGCAGCTCAAACTTTGACAGACTTGGTATTGGGTCCCCATAAATCACTTACCAGTAGTGGTGATGTCATAACGATGATGTCATCAGTCACATGATTTTAAGTACATGTTCATATATCCCTCATTTCTAATGTCAGGCAGCTCAAACTTTGACAGACTTGGTATTGGGTCCCCATAAATCACTTACCAGTAGCAGTGATGTCATAACGATGATGTCATCAGTCACATGATTTTAAGTACATGTTCATATATCCCTCATTTCTAATGTCAGGCAGCTCAAACTTTGACAGACTTGGTATTGGGTCCCCATAAATCACTTACCAGTAGTGGTGATGTCATAATGATGATGTCATCAGTCACATGATTTTAAGTACATGTTCATATATCCCTCATTTCTAATGTCAGGCAGCTCAAACTTTGACAGACATGGTATTGGGTCCCCATAAATCACTTACCAGTAGTGGTGATGTCATCAGTCACATGATTTTAAGTACATGTTCATATATCCCTCACTTCTAATGTCAGGCAGCTCAAACTTTGACAGACTTGGTATTGGGTCCCCATAAATCACTTACCAGTAGTGGTGATGTCATAATGATGATGTCATCAGTCACATGATTTTAAGTACGTGTTCATTTTTCCCTCACTTCTAATGTCAGGCAGCTCAAACTTTGACAGACTTGGTATTGGGTCCCCATAAATCACTTACCAGTAGCAGTGATGTCATAACGATGATGTCATCAGTCACATGATTTTAAGTACATGTTCATATATCCCTCATTTCTAATGTCAGGCAGCTCAAACTTTGACAGACTTGGTATTGGGTCCCCATAAATCACTTACCAGTAGTGGTGATGTCATAATGATGATGTCATCAGTCACATGATTTTAAGTACATGCTCATATATCCCTCATTTCTAATGTCAGGCAGCTCAAACTTTGACAGACTTGGTATTGGGTCCCCATAAATCACTTACCAGTAGTGGTGATGTCATAATGATGATGTCATCAGTCACATGATTTTAAGTACATGCTCATATATCCCTCATTTCTAATGTCAGGCAGCTCAAACTTTGACAGACATGGTATTGGGTCCCCATAAATCACTTAGTGGTGATGTTGTAACAATTATGAGATTGGTCACATGGTTTTACAGGCTATGACAACAGCAATAATAACTTAAACTTTGAACATCTCGACATGTTTACCCCTGAGAACACACTGAAATACACTTGGCACAATGTGTGAAGTCTTCCATTTGTTTTCTGAAATTCTTGCTTCAACTTAATCCTTTCATGCTATGAACCTGTCTGGAGATTGTTAGAGATCATTAACATTGTTTAACCTACCTATAAACTGTTTGCATGAAATGGTTGTGAAATCCTTATTTGTTTACATTTGGGAGCAGAAGTTCACACGAGCTGAAGGCAAACTGAAAATTCTCTGCAGACTTTTACTAGCATGACCCCTGTTGCTAAACAACCAACTTCCAATCAGATGCCAGTAATCAGGGCCTTGATTACAAAAAATTCCTTGCTCATAAACCAATCAGAATTCAGTAATCATGCCCCTATGTTATAAGAACCCTTAACCACTGGACTGATTGTCAGAACCCTAAACCACTGGACTGATTGTCAGAACCCTTTAATCACTGGACTGATTGTCAGAACCCTTACCCAGTTGCTACCAATGCACTATTTCATATTGATGTTGATTGTACCCAGTCCCTCGCAGTCTAAATAGTTACAATAATGAGCTTATGTTGAAATATGCACTGATATTTGTTGGAAGAAATAATCTGTTTTGAAAAGTTTCTGTTTCCGTGGGCAAAGTTCATGGAAAAGAGTGAGTTTTGAGGAACAGATAATTACAATGACATCAACAACACTTGAAGAAATAATAACAGGAAATAATATGGCAACAAAAATCTGTTATGAACATGAGCTACAACTGAGCTAACAAGAACAATGGACTTAGTAAAGAAAGCACAGCCTTTATCTTGATCTTGGTAGGGCACAAATCACTGGGAATCCCTTATCAAAGATTTGTCCATTACCAAGAATGTAGCCTGCGACTACAACCATCTTGCATTGGGCACCACAATCAAAAGGATCTGGTTGCGTTATTCGATTGGATAATATGGCTAATTATCATATAGGAGCCAATCAAATAATGCGACCGGATCCTGGCCGCATAACATCATCAGAAGTGAGTATGGAATTTTCCATCTCAAGATGTAGACGTCCCTCTCGGGGGCCACGTTTTGATTGTGGTTCCCGATGCAAGACGCCTGTATTCGCAGGCTACCAAGAATGCATTAATTTTGGAGATTTGTGCAGCAAAATCACATAAAGAAAAATAACCCAGTTTCAAGATCATGCAAAGTTGTACAAATCCTTTATTTCAACTGGTGGGCCACCATTGTCTAACATCTACAGTACCAATCAAAACTATCCTCACCTGTGTTTGCTTTTGCGTTTACTCTGCGTGTACTTTTGAGTAAATGCAAAGCAAACAGAGGGTTTACTTTGCATGCACGCAAAGTAAACATAGGCCATAAACTAAACCCAAAGTAAACGTAAAGTGAACACACTGTAAACAGAAAGCAAATGTAGCCATGTGCCATGCTGATTGGAACTAACTTCTAGTCAAATGTTTGCAAGGTTTGCCTGGTAATGTGATTGCTTGATGAGAACTGCAGAGGGCTCGCATAATACAAGATAAATAGAGTGAACTCAAAGAAAATGCAGTGAACATACTGTAAGACCAAAATATTTGTTTAACTTCATGCTGTTTATAAAAATATTACTGGGATCATGATTATTTAATTTATACATCACCCAATCATCGGCATGCAAGAGTTTGTCGTGTTTATCTGGTTTGGGAATTCTGTATCTTGGATGAACAGTTTAAGAATCAGGTTTTGGAATTCTCTGGTGGTAATTTCTCCCTAATTTGGGTTCCAAAATATGCACAAAAACACAAGTTGGTCATTATTGTAACCCGATGTATTTGTGGTCTCGCATTTGCTGTGTGTTTGCTATGGGTTTGCTTTGTGTTTGCTTTGTGATTTGCTTTGTGTTTGCTTTGTGTTTGCTTTGTGTTTGCTTTGTGTTTGCTATGTGTTTGCTATGTGTTTGCTATGTGTTTGCTATGTGTTTGCTATGTGTTTGCTATGTGTTTGCTATGTGTTTGGTGTGTGTTTGCTATGTGTTTACAACAGTAAATGCAAAGCAAACACAGGGTCTAATCTGAGTGCACACAAAGTAAACGCAGGGTTTGCTTTGGGTTTACGTCACGTGCATTTTGAGTGAACGCAAAGCAACACAAGGATGAGGTTAGTTTTGATCGGTACTGTACCAGCCCGCCAAATAAATACAGGATTTGTACAACTGTGCATGCTTTAATTATATATTAGTATGTTTTGAGCAAACAAACCTTGGATAAATTGTATGACTGATTTTCAGCACAATGAAATCAAAGAAATGAAAAATGTCTCAAAAACAAATGCATCTTCTCCTAAGTTTGTAGTCAATGTTAGAGCTAGTTTTTTTAGTCATCCCTCCATTGAAATAATGTTGCACCAACAGAATTCCAGACTTCCAGATTTGAAGCAAAATGTTTTTGGAGTTCCCCGTTTATACATGTATATGGATGGTTTGACTGTAAAAGTTAACGAGTTATTGCAGTAATCTAATTAACAATAAGAACAGGATTTGCTGACTGTGTTCTGTACAAAAGCATGACTGGAGCTGTAGAACATGAAAAAAAGAGTACATGAATCATGAGCTGTGCAGCAGCTGTGTCTACAGCTTCAGGAGTGTTTTTGTCAGAGTACAGAACACAGCAATCACTGTTCCCTGCCAATCAAAGTGTCATTTGCAATTTTCATTAGTTTACTCCTTTTTGTATTGTACATATATTATTACAATTGTTTTATCCTCATCATCTTACTGATAACCATTCTTTATTACATGTTATTGCAATAGTAAGCAATGTTGCCTTAGTATTAACTTGATTAGCTCTGCTATTTTTAGGTAACCTGTTACATCATCTATTCTTTAATTGAACATTTGTAATATCCATTTTCTTGTTACTCGGGCTGCCTGTGGGCAGGCCCGAGTCGAGTTTTGCGCCATCAACCAATCAGATTGCGCCTTCTTTGGAAGTTCTTTTCGCCACCGTACCAATCAGATTGCATTGTGCTGGTCACATGAACAGTGGACAACATTTCCAGGTTTTTCAAGATGGCGGCGAGTGGGAGTTTTGACTTTGCAAAACCTTTAATATTAGCTGTTTTTTTTGTGTAAACCAAAGGTTTCTTCTAGTGCAATACCCAAGATTTTTGTCTTTTCTAAAGCTGAGAGGTGTTTAACGGGCTTTGGACGGGAATTTATCACATATTATGCGACATGCTTTAAGATACACTCGTGACATGCAGTCTGCTCTGCGATCAACACTGACTATGATTATAAAGACAACAGCTTGTAAATGTAAGTAGCCGCTAATCTGAACATGATAACCTTTATACTAATTGACTGTCGTTGTGTTGTTATTTATTGGGAACGATTGCAGAATACCCCACCATACAAACCTTCTAAGGACCTAACCCTAAAATTCAAATACATCTTACCCATTTTCAATCCCAAATCATTCATAGAACGAGTCTAAATACACCTGAACTAAATGGATAATTTTGCACAATTGGTAAGGGCTTTTCAAGTGATCTTTCGAAGTAGTGGGGTATTATATTGTTATATTAACCTCTCGAAAGTAAAGTAGAAATGACCCGATTTCTCAGTTCTCTGACTGACAAGGGCCTTTTAAAATATTATATGCACATGTATTTAAATGTTTATAAATTCGGGAACGAAAATCTAGCATGCAGTGAGTGAGTATAAAGTGAGTTAGTAATCCGAAATGAAGATTTTTTCAAACGAAAGATAAATGACTCTGATGTGGAAATCACATATTTATCTGTGGCGTGTTATTGACACTGGTAAAAAACAATCTTTCCTTAACACAAGACCAAGGGACAGTTACCACCTAACACAATTATTGACTTTTTATTTTGTTCTATTTCCCGGGTCTATTTACATCTGGCCTGTACCTCTTTGTATTGGATTATTATCTCTTGGTTCCAGCATTCTACAGTGTATTTAATGTTTTTTTTTTTTAGAACTGACATAATGATATTATGCATAGAGTAGTGTATTTATCATTATTGCAAGTTTATAAAATAAACTAAATTTGGTCCAGAACTGAGAGAGTATACTTAAATGCAAGTGGCACTCTTTCTTTCCCTTCCCCTTTCTTGGTACCATTATATATCCATGCAAGCTAGATCTTGCACAGCATGTATGTATGTGTGTGTTGTGTGTGTATTATGGCTCTAAACCTAACCAACCCCACCACCCCCCCCCCCCCCCCCCCCCGGAATACGTGGGGCATTTGCACATTGACATTTTACAGACAAGAGCATCAGTCAAGAGCATCAGTTGAGAACCAATTCTCGGGCTTCTCTAGCACAAACCATGTTGACACAAAATTATGCTAGAACTCCATGCAGTACATACTATAGATGGCCCGAGTTAAGGCCACTCAGGGCCTCTTGTTTGTACAAATAAAACAATATACATGTATGTTGTTGTTATTGTTCTACTCGCTTTATTTAATACATTTTATGAACAGAATGCACAAACAGTTACATTTTGTTGCTGCTAGGTGAAGCTAATCAGGTTTTAAAAATACAATAACCTATTTGTGGCATCGAATATGCCCTGATATTTTGTCTGTGGACATTATCTGATCCGGGAAGAGAACAGTTCCCAAGAGCGAAGCTCAAGGGAAACTGTGAGCTTCGATGAACTGATAATATCCAAGGACAAATAGCAGGGCATATTTCAATGCCACAATGTACTGTACATTGTGTAGTTCCAGAAAATATCCATACCCCCCCCCCCCCCCCCCCCCCCCCCACCTCCCCATAGGGATTTGGTCTTTGACCCCCCTCCCCTCTGGATCTTCTAGAATGGGCACCCAAATTGTATCCCCTCCCATCTGGAATTTCCACACTTTTGCCACATGGACCCCCCACCCTTTGGAAATTCCAAAGGTAGGGGTGTGCCGCTGGGGCTCTGAAACCCTTACCCTGTTTAAGACAAAAAAACTCAAATTTCCATACCCTGTTCAAGACAAAGTGTTAAAATTTTCCCTCTATAAGACAAATAACAAATTATCTATACTTGGATGTCAGTGTTTATTGTGATCTTGCATAATGAGTGTCAAAACTAAATAAGTCTTCAGCAAGCACTAGACTAAATAACGGCACTAGATAAATACCATACCCTGTTCAAGATCTGTCGATGTGAAAATGGATACCCTGTCTAAGATCAGAAACTCGAAAAACCATACCCTGTCCAGTGGATCATCCCCGTATAGTCCATACATGTATATGGGAGTACCCCCCCCCCCCCCCCCCCCCCCCCGGGCTTTTATTCCACTTAATTCGGTGCAGAAATGAGTTTTTGCATGCAAAACGCTCGTCATATTGAGTGAGAGAGAAAAACAAAATGGCCGCTTTCTTGTTTTGTCGTCCATCCAGCGATGTCTTGCACTTAAAATGGATTGTCTTGAAAGTACTCTAACAGATAAAAGATTTTGAGACAACTTATTTGAATTATACAGAAGAAACGCAATGATCATCGAAACGTCAGTCATGCGGTTACGATTTCATGCGTTACCCTCTAGAAAATATAAGACTTGGTGTAACCCCCCTCCCCACTAGAAATTTGGGCAGATTGACCACTCACCACCCCCCAGATTGACCACTCATTTGTTCTTTGACCCCTTCCTGTTTGGATCTTACGAAAAGGTCCTCCAAATTGTCCCTCCACACCTCTGGAATTTCCAGTCCCTTCCATTGGGGGGGGGGGGGGGGGGGGGGGGGTATGGATATTTTCTGGAACTACAATTCTTACTAATTCCGAGGAACTATTTCTTATAGTGAGGTTTATTTGTTAATTGGATTAACTTCACAAACTTGGCCCCATTCATTTTTTCAATTTGGTAGTGGCCATGTATAATTACCTATACAGGATAGCATTAAATTTAACACAGGTATATTTACTAACCTGTAAAAGGTCTTGGTGCAAGGCCAGTTGACCACACTACCAATCCACATGGAACATTTGTACCATCCTGTAGTGTTATACCATCACTATAGACCTGCGTCACACTGCTCTGTAACAACCTGAACTGGTCACGCTGTTTAATTTTTCGTTCTGCAAATTTCCTGAGCTTTTCATCAAATGATGGCAAAATCTGCTTTGCCTCTATCAAAGTCACTCTCACTTTGTTTCTCTCGTGTACATACAACCTTGTCACATCTTGCTTCATAAAGTCATACAATTCTGCTCCAAACTCCACTCCTGTTGGGCCGCCACCCACAATCACAAAATGTAGCAAGCGTTTTTTCTCTTCCTCTGTCACTCCCGGCTGCATTGCTAACTCAAAATTCCTCAATATCCGACTCCTAATTTTCCTTGCATCTGCAATTTCTTTCAAAAAGAACGCGTTCTCGTGGACCCCTGGGATTCCAAATGTATTACTGACAGCCCCCACTCCAATGACAAGCTTGTCATAGTCAAACTCAAACAGCTCTTCATTCAATGTACTTTTACACACAATAATTCGTTTGTCTGGTAGAAGTTCAGTTGCCTCTGCTAGCTGGAAATGGTGTTCATCACGAAAGCCTAGATTACGAACTGGTTCAATGATACTTCTGAATTCTAAAGTCCCCACAGTTGTACTGCAAAGCAGTGGGGTAAACAAGAAATGGTTTCTTGGGCTTATGACTATAACATCAAATAGCTTCTTATCGACGTGTTTCAATACACTGTAGCTTCCCCAACCAGTACCTAGCACCACTAGGCGATATCTGTAATGAGTGTTACTCGTGTTGAAGTACCTTCTTGTCCCTGGGCCTGACCTCGTTGTACACAGAGTTGTTTTGTAGCTGCGAGAACACAATCGCCTTGTTAACATCATGCCTTTTTATGATCTCCAGTCACTGGAGGTCATAAAGACCACTTACGCATAGTCACTGAAGACTTGTCCTAACTCGAAGAGACCTTTTTATCGACGATCAAGAGACTGAATGTAAAAAAAACTTTTGCCCACAAAATTATCGAAGGTAACAAACCCAGTCCTTCATCTGCTGTTCTCAGCACAGGAAGCCCGCTTGTGTCAGCGTATCACCGGATTGAGCTATTTCTAGAATATGTTTCCAAGGTAACTGCCTTCTGACTCCGCTGCGTTCCGTGCACGCTTGTCGCATTATCGAGATTGAGAATGATATATTGTTATTTGAGGTGATTTACTAACACTGCATTGTACTGAATATGGTTTGATTGAATTCTCAAAGTGAGGGCACGAGAACTCCCATGAGATCTATTCTAAATATAGCTCAATCCGGTCATACGTTGGCTGAGGGTCTGAATGGGGGGGGGGGTCTACATGTCAGTTGTCAGTTAATTTTTTGGCCATTTGTCAGTTGTCAGTTAGGCCTAGTTAATCATTACTAGAGAAAATTACTATGTTTGACCCACAAAAAACAAATTTGTCAGTTGTCAGTTATGTTTCAATTCGGTTGTCAGTCGGTCAGTAAAAAAAATCGTCATTTGTCAGTTGTCAGTTATTTTGAAGGCCGTTTGTCAGTAGTCAGTTAACCCCATTCAGACCCTCTTGGCTCACAGTGAGATGGCCGCTCCTGGTAATGGGCTCGTGACAAATATATAATATAACTTAAAAATAAATAAAGTAACGTGTTCCAATTATTATGATAATGATAAAACTTGAAATACTCAATAATATATAATGTACATCAATAATATACTGATATACAGCCTCCTTCGTGAATGCTTGATTGAAATGATACGCAATATCTTCGATCAGTTTGTAATTTATATACAAGGTAAGTGATCTTATTATCAGACAGGTTTTGTTACACGTTTGTAGATGCACAACGAAGTAGACTCTCGCCAAAGCCAGTTCTTATTTTATATATAACCGAGATAGTACGAGCGCTCTGATTGGCTTATAGACTCAAAAAATATATTGTCTATTGTGCCGGTAAACACATAGAAATCGGCACGCCTGCATAAAAGCATTAGACCACTCTTCAATGTGTTTACTGGCGAAATAAAGCAGTTGGGATGTTGGGAGAACACTTGAAATGCTTGAAAATAACGCGCCTTCGCTTGAGTTTTTCAAGCATTTCTTGTGTTCTCCCAACATTCCCAACTGCTTTATTTCGCCAGTAAACACATTGAAATGTGTGGTATATTGCTTAAATAAACTTTAATTATTTTGTCAAAGTTTGTGTACCGTAATAGAAGTTCAGTAAGCGATTTACCATCCCCCCCCTATATTTTCCATATATTTTCCAGTGCTTGAGAATACCTTGCATATTTGCTTGGATTTTATTGGTCTCGAAAAATCACGAAAAAAAACCAGCTTTGACGAAGGGCTAGCGCTCGAAACGTCAGCTGCTACTCGCTTTCCACGGCGATTACCATATTTTAATAGAATTTTAGTTGATCATACCAGTGTTTATCTTCCCCGCCGACGCAGATTAACACTAGTTTTTACAGGAACTAGTCACCCATTTAATTTGACACAAACGTATTCTCCAAACAGGCTTTATTATGGAGAAATGTTCTTTACGCAAAGTTCCATGAAGAAAAATGAAATTCATGACCTAGATGTATTTCACCTTAGCACGAGTGACTTTAGTTTTCAATGTTTCATTGCTAGACTTGCTACGCGATGGCGCGAAACCAAAGTCCCGTGTTCGTCTGTCCTCCTATAAATGCACAGATGTAAGCGATTTAACAAATAAAAGATGGTTCTCCATGTTCAACCTCGTTCCCAGGGTCTTTCGAGAGAGGAGAAGACCCTGGGAACGAGGTTGCTCCATGTTCTATATATATACTATTAACAAAATAATGCACGCTCGAGGTCTGGAAAAAGGGCGGAACGCGAGTGCATTGAAGCCTGGTTTCTATGTAGTTTTTCCGTGTTTTTTCTTCTTCAGAAAAACACGAAAAAACAAAAACAAGTAAAGGCTCCTCCGCAAGCACTTTCTAATTTTCGAATAAATCAGATTATGGGCTTCCTGTGGTAGGTCAAGAAACGAGAGATGCCAAAGTAAATTATTATTTGCATAGTTCTCTACTTAGTTGGATACTAAAAGTCCTGTTTTCATTCATTGTCTATTGAAATGATATTTCTTTGTGGGGATATTTACCGTAAAATGATTTAATTCATCCGGAATATTTGACTTCTTTATCAAATTGTTATTGAGAACTCACTTTCAATTGAAACTCACAGCTGAAAGTGCAACTCAGTCACTTGCCGACTGTACGATAAACTCAAAATTTCTTCATACTACATTCGGCCTTATGCAGTATTCATTATTTTTCGTTCATCGTACAGTCAGCGCGTGCCTGTGTTTGCCGATAAAGCACTCACATCTGTCTATAACCTTAAATAACACAGGACTAAATATTCTTCATTTGTTAAATATGTCAACCAGAAATCTATTGGCTAGTGAAACAAACGAAGGCAAAGCGAGACGTAGACTTTCTCAAAGTCCTTCTTAGCCCCTTGCACGAAGGACTTTTCCCACTTGCAGCGCACCAAATTTACCGGTTGATTTTTCAACCGGAGGCGTGGCTTATGACGTATTAAGATTTGCCCAATCACAAAGTGCCAATTCTTCAGGCATTGTATATGTTGATCTTGTCAAGTCAGTCGACCGTGGATGTGGTACCGTAGAACAAGAGTGAACTCAGAAAGAGTTTGTCAAAGGCGCGAAATGTAAGCTCGCCCCTGAAACGTGTTTTCGCGCCGAAACGTAATCCCCCGATTCAATTTCCTGCACGTGAAACAAGTCGAACTCGCCTCTCGCTTCGATTCTCGCGCTTGTTTTTTGACCCGGCAATGGAGCAAGTCTAAACTAGACGTTCAAAGTTTGGTTGGCATATTTGAATAACAAAGGTACTGTTTACAAGCATTAAGCTGAGATAGTTCAGTGTTCAACTCTGTGGAACAAATATTTTAAACGCCTTAAATAACGACAGGAGCCCAGAACCATCTCGCATACTAGGCCTGTCACAGCGTTTTCACAAGTTAGGTTATTTTTAGAACGGTTTCCCGCTATTGATGAGTTGCAATTATTCCTAAGGAAATAAAATCACAAAAGCGTAGCAGCCATTGGTATAACGAAAGTAGCTAATGAGGCCTATTTTGTCCCCCCACGGTGCAACCCGCAAATTGGCGGGAGAAATAATCTAAAAATAACCCAACTTGTAAAAACGCTGTGATACCTGTATAGGAGATATGGATGCTCCTGGTTATGGGCTCCTAGTAACGATCCTTGTAAAAACGATAGCAGAATCCATTGTTCTGCAGCATTACATCTGCAGCTACAAAACTGCAGACATTCGCCGACAAAAAAACTCCGATCCAGATGACTTCCATGGCTGGCTTCTGGTCGTCGCGCTCGCTGTCTGTTGTATACAAGTACTACGCGACTACCAGGACAAACGATCAGTTGCCGTATTGATGAGATCGAAGCAGTCCGGAATTCTTTTTGCATTCACACAGACTGTGTCGTCCCAGAATACAAAGCCCCACTAGAATATTGACCGTAACTTCAACAATATTTCTTTGTTCTCAATACATACACTGTAAACTTTTCATCGCTTTTGTGTTTGTTTATTTATGTAAACGTTTTGTTTCACATACAGATTTAGAATATCACTAACGTTACTACAATCTCGTGCAAAATACTGCGATACACGTTTTTGGGGTAAAAAAATGAAATGATTATTACTCCCACTCCCTCTTCAGATGTATATCTTCAAGAATTGGTGCAATTATTTTTGGAAATGTCTCAATGGTTTTACATGAGATTGTAGCTATGAGATGAGACCTGATGTTGTTGTCCGGGAGACAACCTATTTTCCTCGGATTGCCTTTCTCTTCTTATTTTTGTCTTTGCCCTTTTTCTGTCTGTTCATTAATTGTTCCTTCGTTTTTCTAGCTTTCAGTATCTGGTCTTTGGATTTCAGTTCGTTTCTCTGTGGTCGTGGACCAGTTCCTCGGGATCCCTTTTTCTTCATGCCTCCTTTCTTGAACTGACCTAAAATATAAAACATCTATTAATGTCGAACGTCTCTCTACAGGAACCACAGTGATGTTCAAATGCTTCGTCTAAATGCACTATCATCATAAATTAGACTAAAACAAGACTACTAAAATAACCCTGAGATAGAAGACAAATACGATATGAACGTAATGATATGCCTTAAATTTTTTTATATAGAGGACGGCAAAGATTAAAGTGGAAAGTTTATTTTAGAAACTTGAATGCGGTTTACAGCGAACCGATTTCAAGTTGCTCTAGATTTATCTTAAAGCAGTATTTTTCATCAACTCGAACCTTTGATATCCTTCATCAAAAGTCTCAAATTTTCTCCAGCATATCACTAAAGCATACTCTGCTAATCTAGTAGTTATTTTTGCCTTTCGTCACGAGAAAGTTTACCAGTTGGGGGTTGACAGTTCTACTTTAAACAGATGCTAGTTTTAAGAACATCAAATTTCCAAGGGAAAAGATCATACATTATTGTTTAACACAATTTTGTGCGCTCTCTCGTAGCTGAAAAGCGATCACGTGACGTGCAGTTGTCGTCCGCAGATGCAAACTATCAGGCGTTATTGTTCACCACAAAATTTTAGCGCGCGCTCATTGGCCAAAAGCGATCACGTGACTTGATAGTTGTCGTCCGCGTATGCAAACTATCAGGCGTTATAGTTCACCACAAAAATTTGGCGCGCGCTCATTGGCTAAAACCGATCACGTGACGTGATAGTTGTCGTCCGCGGAGGCAAACTATCAGGCAATAGTGCCCGCTGAGAGCTGAAGACGATTTTGTGATGAACAATAACGACAAATAGAGTGTTTGTCTCGGAACTATCGGCTGATAGTTTCCCTTGGAAATTTGATTTTCTTAAAACTAGCATATAGCCATCGAACTGCGTTCTCGGGCTTACTATTTGTTTATTAGTGCCCAGTGAACACTATCAAAGAAATGTGTGTGGAACAATAAAGACAATGCTGGGGACTCTAAATCCCATAAATCACTCGCGTTCCTTGTTTGACCCTTACATAGCCCCGAAACAAAAACACTATTTGTCGTTAGAGCGGTTTTCAGTTGAGTGTAGTAAAACCAAACGCAAATTACCCACAGCCAGCCAATCATAGGAGCGAGTAATCACAAGTAACTCATAAATGGCTTCCCTGTGAGCCAATGACAAACCAAAGAAAAAGCAAAACCAATTTGCGTTTGGTTTTACTTTGGATTCTGATTGGTTGGTTTACTTTCTCAGCCAATAGGAGAGCTTAGTAAACGCAAAACCAAAACACTTCCGACACTCAATTGAAATCCGCTCTACTGGTCAAGGTACAGCAACCTATTTAACGTCAGTAACTCGTAAGAACTTGATAAACTTGATGCCGACGTGGGACCTACGATTTTACGTCCTTATCCGAGAAGGCGTGAAGGTCTAACCATTTGCAGTTCGAGATTGTATCACAAAGGCAGAACCTTCTACTCAGTTATTTTAAGACCCGGTGTGTTGGTCCGGCCGGGGTGGTTACCGTACGGCATGTCGTGACATTGAAATGGTTTCCCTATTGTTTTTCTTCCTGCTGATCCAATCAAATTACAGAGTTACCGTCAGTACGGTTACGGTAACGCTACGTACGAACATGCCGTTATTTTAGTTTGTCCCACTCATGAAATCTACTCTAGTGGCAGGCAGAGTTGCGCAGTTGAGCACGAGAAAAACACGAGGCGCGCTTTTGTTGTCGAATACCTGTCGAGGTTGCCAAACAGGCTAATGTAAGACAAACTCAGAGTAACAAATTGGGGCTCAATCCCGGTTTATGGGAAACTACCCACCCACCCCTCCCTTAGATATGCATCGTTCTATTAATGATCAACCATTCAAGGTTAGGGTGAAGTGTGGGGGGAGGGGTGGGGGTTTCCCAGAAACCGTAATGGATCCCAAACTTGCTAAACGTCCTTCGGTGAACAAATATATCAATGACAAATGGAAAAATCAAGTAATAGAAGAAAGAATAGTCTACTTTTGATGAAATGGGACTCCGGCCTGGTGCAAATGCCAACGCAAGGCTCGGAAAAGGAGTGTGTTCTCCGAGCCTCACACAGGCATTCTCACCCCGCCTACCGGAGAACCATCGCACGGAGAATGGGCTGAGTGGCTTAACAGCTACAGACACGCATAGCATTTACATGGCGACACTAATAATTGTGTACCTTTCTTGTGGTGCTTTCTGCGTGTCTTGGTGTCGTCGTCATCATTGTCAGGTGCTGGAGTGTCCATGTTGTTCCTTCTGATCCAGTCCTTATATCTGATAGCCATTAAGAAAACTAAACAAGTAATACAGTGCTCCTCAGGAAAGAACTGTAATGAATATTATCAAATTCATTAAAGGAAATGAATGACACAGATTCGTCCTGATTTACATAAAACTTTGCTTCGATTTACTTGGCTGAAATAGGTCAAATCGCCAAAATAACTGAAAAACATGAATATACATCTAGACGTTTGATAAGTTAAGTACAGAATTCGTGTCCGTGTTTTATCGGCCACTCCTTCTGTATCTATAACTATATACGTCAAGAACGCGTTAAGTGCACTTGAAGGCTGCGTCTAATTCCAACAGAGCACCTCAGTGCTTCCTCAGAGGTAAGTAACTTTCCATTGGAAAAGGGCACATGATGTAATAATGAAATGAACAACAACTGAGATCAGCTTGTTGCTTTCAATTCCATGGACATACTGTCGAGTACATACGTTCCTTTATCAATGACCCGTACGGCCCCGCGCGCGCTTTCCTTCCAAAACCATTTACAAAAGTTACGTGATGAGGGCCGGTCGTGTATGGCGCGAGCGGGCCGGAAAAGGGGTCCGACCCTGCATAATTTTGTCTTGCTGTTTTGCGGTTTGATCTTCAAAAAATATGTTCATACCATAAAAAAAAAACTATTGACTGAGTCAATAGGTCATTTTGTACGTGTACCGGTGATTTTGTACGTGTACCGGTGATTTTGTACGTGTACCGGTGATTTTGTACGTGTACCGGTGATTTTGTACGTGTACCGGTGATTTTGTACGTGTACCGGTGATTTTGTACGTGTACCGGTCACTTTGTACGTGCGCTCGGTCCGTACGTCATGACCTCGAGCCAAATATTTTCCAGTCCGGCCTTCCCCACTCAATCAATAAGTAGCTAATATCTGGTATTTATTTATCCTCAGGGTTCCCACACATTTTCAGGGAAAAAATTCCCCGACTTTTCACTGACCAAGAATAATTTTTCACTGACGCATGCTCGTATTTTTCCAAATATTCAATCACTATTTTGGGACACCAACATCCCAAGACAGCAAAAATAAATAAGTATGTGTAGCCTGGAAATAAAAATGCTCTCGCTTTTCACTGACTTTTATTAAAATTTGGGATTTCCCTGACCTTAAAAAAAGTTTCCCCCCGACTTTTCCCTGACCGTGGGAATCCTGCTCCTCTATATAACCGGTATATATACCCCATACAATGTCACATTTACCCGATACTGATACCCACTATGTTGGTAGTAATAACTAAACTAACGTACAGTGATACTCGCTAATGTATGAAATGAGTATTTATTTATCCTCAGGGTTCCCACACATTTTCAGGGAAAAAATTCCCCGACTTTTCACTGACCAAGAATAATTTTTCACTGACGCATGCTCGTATTTTTCCAAATATTCAATCACTATTTTGGGACACCAACATCCCAAGACAGCAAAAATAAATAAGTATGTGTAGCCTGGAAATAAAAATGCTCTCGCTTTTCACTGACTTTTTATTAAAATTTGGGATTTCCCTGACCTTAAAAAAAGTTTCCCCCCGACTTTTCCCTGACCGTGGGAATCCTGCTCCTCTATATAACCGGTATATATACCCCATACAATGTCACATTTACCCGATACTGATACCCACTATGTTGGTAGTAATAACTAAACTAACGTACAGTGATACTCGCTAATGTATGAAATGAGGATACAAATTCTTTTTGTACGTAGCCGGGATGAGAGCTCCACTTTCCGTTCTAATTTTCTTCTTTTCATTTCCTTCTTCGCCAACAAACCTCTTCCTCTTCCGGTCCCTGAAAAAAAAAGACACGTGGGAATAAATATTTGACCAGTGATTGATGGATGGTAATAAATAAAAGATAAAATAGCCTTATTTATAATATTCATTAATAATAGAGCGGTTTTCACATGAGTGTCGTAAAACCAAACGCAAATTACTCACAGCCAGCCAATCACAGGAGGAAGTAAATACAAAAAAGCCAACTGAAGGCTGGAAAAGTTCGTGAATGGGTTTCGCCTGAACCAATCACGAGCCAAAGCAAAACCAAGACCAAAACATGATTGGTTTTACTTTGCAATTTCATTGGTCGATTAATAACATGCCATTTTCTCGGCCAATAGAAAAGCTAAGTAAACGCAAAACCAAAATACTTTCGACACTCATTTGAAATCCGCTCTAAGGGTGCTAACCAATCTAAATGCAGCATTCGAGTTACAAAATTGTAGTTAACTAAGCTAACTAGAATCCTGTGACAAATGATACAGAATACTACCATAACAAGGGCTCACGACCGATCAATGACCTCTCCTACCCAGGCCGGGTAAAATGACGAGGTAGAACTCCCGTCTTGATGCATACAGACTGTCTCTCCAATGTGGGACCTGTTTTTGTTTACGCTGTGTATGACTGTGATGCCAACTACAGCGTCAAACTCGTATTTTACGCTTTTCATCACAATTTCAGATGTGTTTTCAATTTTATATAGTTCACATCATAAGTACGTTACAATATTCGTGAATATTTAACAATTATTCTCCGAAGTGGATGTGAATATTGGTGAATATTTACCGAGCCGCTTCGGCTCCGACACTGAGGTGAATAATTGTTTTAGTATATACCACACTGCAGGTGAATAGCCAACACCAAATAGTTATTTTATTTTCGCGCGAGATGATCGCTACTTTGCTCGGAAGTGAATATGAAATCATATTCACTGTTGAGTAGCCAATCAGAGCGCGCGAAAAGTGATATTCACTGGTGTGGTATATACTAATAGTACTTAACGTGGGTAACTCGTGACAGTCTGGTGAAGGTCTAACCATTTGCAGTTGGTGAACGAGATTGTTTAACAAAGGCAGCACCCACTAGGATTTCATCACTTTCGGAGGTATTCCTTTTTGACTGAAATTTAGTCCGAAAAACCGCGCACCATTAAAACAAACTACAAGAAAGTCCGCTTAATTTGTTTTTGTGTGGCCAACCGAGAGAGACTCGCACTAGTCATGTTCTACTTGTCAATCATTGTTCACTATCGAAAAAACACCGGTCAATAACATGGGTTTACCGTGCAAATGTAAGTGCTAAATCTAGTATTGAATTGATTAAGTAATGACAGAAACATATAAGGGAGTTGAAACGTCTAACATCGACCCCATGCTCCGGATTATTCAGCGAATAAAAAGTACCATATTTGGAAAATAAAAGTCTAGTCTAGCATGACAGCCTAGTCTAGTCACAGAACCCGGCTGTCATTTTATTCCATATATGGTCATTTTTATTCGCCTAATAATACAGAGCATGGCACTAAAGCGAAGTATGGGCATTGCACGTTTTAACTCCCTGAAATGTTTCTGGTAATGATCTAGTATTGAATTGATTAAGTAAGGACAGAAACATATAAGGGAGTTGAAACGTGTAACATCGACCCCATGCTCCGGATTATTCAGCGAATAAAAAGTACCATATTTGGAAAATACAGTCTAGTCTAGCGAGACAGTCTAGTCTAGTCACAGAACACGGCTGTCATTTTATTCCATATATGGTCATTTTTATTCGCCTAATAATACAAGAGCATGGCACTAAAGCGAAGTATGGGCATTGCACGTTTTAACTCCCTGAAATGTTTCTGGTAATGATCTAGTATTGAATTGATTAAGTAAGGACAGAAACATATAAGGGAGTTGAAACGTCTAACATCGACCCCATGCTCCGGATTATTCAGCGAATAAAAAGTACCATATTTGGAAAATACAAGTCTAGTCTAGCATGACAGCCTAGTCTAGTCACAGAACCCGGCTGTCATTTTATTCCATATATGGTCATTTTTATTCGCTGAATAATCCAGAGCATGGCACTAAAGCGAAGTATGGGCATTGCACGTTTTAACTCCCTGAAATGTTTCTGGTAATGATTCAGCATAGAACTGTAGCAAAAGACAACAGGTTGCGGTAATGAGCATATCCCCACATATGATGTTGCTTGAATATGCCTGAAGTGCTGTATGAGATGTCTACAGTCCAAACTACACCCAGAAAATAGAGTACAGTAAAAACCCGCGTATAAGAACCTAGTGATTTAAGAACCTACAGGCTGAAATTGGGCATTTTAATACCCAAATATATAAGAACCTATTTAGCCTGGCAAAGAAAAATAGGTTCTTATACAAAAAACACTCTTATTTTATAGCCAAAATACTGGATTTTAATTGTTAGAAATTGTGAAATTTCTGAGAAATACCATGAAAATTATTTGTTTAATACAGTATAGTACAATGAAGAAACTATGGTACTGAATTTATTATGGTTTAAAAAACAAGGCTTGGCATTTTTGCTGTTTAAAATACAAATGTTCAACCATTATGACATACTAGTACTACAGTAGTTCTCTGAATGGTATCACTATGACAACTCCTACAAATAAGAACCTACTAAGAACCTAATCAGCCTGACTTCGGAAAAACTACCCCAAAATATAAGAACCCATTCAGCCTGAACCCAAAAATTCTAGGTTCTTATACGCGGGTTTTTACTGTATGCTCTTGGCTCTTTTTACTGTGAAAACTCAAAGACACCATTCAGCCAATCGGAAAGGAAGAAAATAAAACATCTTTCAATCGCAAATTTGAGAACTTTACCCACAATATTCTTCAAAATTAAACCATAGTCAAAAATTATTGTATGAAAATGTATTATTTCGATAGTTTTCTATTGAATTCATGAGTATCAACCAAATGCAATTACGAGAAAGAAGAATACAAATTAGCACCTTTTACATTGCTTGCCGTTCAGTGCTATCGTTCTTGGCCGGAGCATTACTTAAAGACTATCCACCTCGTCGATATTACTGCAGAGATATCTCGCATATAGGTTTCTAAGTGCTAATTTATTGTTCCTACCATTTCTTTAAGCCTTTCGATTTTCGTAACCCAGCGTCGTCATCTCCTACAATATCGATAACAGAACCTGCCACTTCTTTGTCGAATGAACTTAATCCCAACCTACGAAAGGAAATAATGTTAAAGAGAGAACGCTTTAGTAGGCCAACTTTATTTACCTCAGCTGTGAATGATGAAACATATGGATGCCGTGAACAGCTGTAATAAATGTATATAATATGCAAGAAATCCCACGAACACTAAAGATAACCTCGGCTGAAAAGCAATCTTTGCTCTCAAATGATTGTTAAAGTGCCTATGAAGCTTATTTTTTTATTTTAGATATCAATTCTACATCAAGTGAATAGTAGAATGGTACAATATATATTGCTTTGAATGCTGTGCCGCTGAGTTAAGGAGGTTTTAATATCCAAAATGCTAATTACAGTCATGACGTCAGGGGAGGTATCTGCAATCACTTCTTAGTGGTTGTGAATGGGCGTTTCTACTGATATAGGAAAACAAATTTCTAAAATCATTTTATTTCAACTATGGGTATAACACTGATAATTTTAAAAATTTGTTTAATTGTAACAAAAAAAAATTGTATGATAATTGATGCCTCCCCTGACGTCATGTAATTAGCATTTTGGATATTAAAACCTCCTTAACTCAGCTGCACAGCATTCAAAGCAAGATATATTGTACCATTCTACTATTCACTTGATGTAGAATTGATATCTAAAATAAAAAAATAAGGTTCATAGGCACTTTAAACACGAAGCCCAGGGGTTTGTCACCCTTCAGTTGCCAATCAGCTCCGTTTGAGTGCTCCCTAATGATTACTTATCGCCCGAAATTCAAATGAAACATAAATGTTTAACTTCAGAGTAAGGGCTACAGAGTTCGTAAACATTCATAACATACCATTAGCAGTCATAAATGGACAACTATCTTCCGTCTAATCACTTTTTTTATGGCTTGTTTAATTTTAAACCTTAAAAATCTAGCATTTTATAGGAGAAGTGATATGCTCGCTTGCTTTCTTCACTGCTCAGCAATTAGAATTTAAAATTTTGAGTTCGCCATGCGTGAAAAGAAGTGGGGCGAACCCATTTATACTGAAACTTCGTGTTTCTGGATCCCTCAATCTACTGCTGTGTCTCTCCTGTAACTTGTACTCTAGATGTGAGTTATGGACCGATTTTTCCTGTCTATAAAACTCATTTGAATTTCCCGCGCACCGCCAACCGAACACAATAGCTTTTTTGTTGCGTAACGATAAAAATCCAAGATGGCCGCATCCGTAAGGAACACGAGCTCCAAAGAAATGACAATATAAACTAACTAAAACCCTACCCTGAACCATAAAAAAAAACCTAACCGGTTAGTAAACAAGATCTTACCCACCTAGAGCTAGGGTTCTCAAGAAAAACGTCAAGAAAATGGGGAGGTAAAAACATTTGAGAGATTTTCTGGAACTCGAACCCCACTCCTCCTACTCTTAAAGTGCATATGAGGCGAAAATTAAGTTGATCTAATGTTAAAATGCTTTCGAAATGAGGAATAATAACATTTTTCGTTTGTGAACATCTAATCTCATTTCAGAGATATTCAGGTTTTTGTAATATGCAAATGAGATCACCTGTGACATCATATTGTTTTCACAGCCTGGAGACAAATCACAAAATGAAGAATATCTCTGCAAATATCGAATAAAAATTATTGAAACTTTGCACATGTATGACACCATGGAAAGTACACATCACTGTGCAAATTATGGTGTTGCCATGGAAACTCTCATGGCCACACACACCTTTCACCTTGGACATAAAATTCCAATTTCTTTCCTTGTTACAAAAAATAAGTTGCTTAAACTACTCACATACCAAAAAATTGTGTTTGACAAAGGTGAAATTAGGGAAGTTTGTGTTGTTTGTAGTGGAAGCCTGGGGCCAGAGTGTTTCCATGGCAACATCATAATTTGCACAATGTGTATTTTCCATAGTACCACATATGTGCAAAGTTCCAATAGTTTTTATCCAATATTTGTAGAGATATTCTTCATTTGTGATTTGTCTCCAAGGCTGTGCAAACAATATGATGTCACAGGTCATCTCATTTGCATATTACAAAAACCTGAATATCTCTGAAACGAGATGAAATATTGACAAACGGAAAATGTCATTATTCCTCATTTTGAAAGCATTTTAAAATTAGCTCAACTTAATTTTCGCTTCATATGCACTTTAAGGCAAACGTCGCAACCACTACACCATACAACCATTGTCACTCAATAGATGGTTTGCACTCAATCCCCAGAGATTGAAATGACAAAGGGCATGGCGGCCATGTTGGTGTACAGAACAAAAGAAGCTAACGAAGAATCTATTGTTAACTGTACACCAACATGGCGGCTATGACGTCACGTGCAAAGGGTCTATAGGCCACTTACGCGATATGCTTTACTTGTCACGCACAAAGGTTTCAATACGAGGCCCCGTGCTAAATTAAATTTATTATTTTCTCTGTGAAAACCTTTGTGCATGACAAGTAAAGCATATCGCGTAAGTGGGCTATTGCTGTCAATTTATTTAAAATTTTAAAACCACTGCTAATCTATGTATTTTAGCCAATCAGAATGAGTGAGCAATTCCTCTCCTTAGGAACTTTTGAGAACAAACAGCCGAGATCCTCTTTAAATATCATTGACAAACATGGCACAAAACAGAAAGGATAAGCATCCGTAGATTCTAAATGATTGTGCACGATCTTCTCTTGATTTGAGAAATGCTTCTTCAATTTAGTAGACTTTGAGGTAACCACGAAACAGAAGGAAGTAAAACTCCTAATGAGCTCTCACGCTGCTGAGTTCTCACGTTCCTTAACAATGTAGATACACTAACGAGTTCTCTCGCTGCTTATAACACTGTAACTCGTGATGTAGGAATTTTGTCTTAAAGAAACCGTCGCTCACCCCAGTTCCTTCTCGGAATAATGGTCTGCCGACCGATGGGCAATATAATTTGCATCTCGGAAACTGCTTGATGATCCTGGACCAGTAACGGCTACAAGACAAACAAACAATGCGAATCAACAAATTTTAATATATAAGCACCATGTTTGATGACGTTTTTGTAAATATCGATAGAACGATATATTTAGATCAAAATAATGAACAATTATTCACTGAAGTCGAAGTGACTATTGGTGAATATTTACCGAGACAAAGTCGAGGTAAATATTCACCAATAGTCTGACACTGAGACTGAAGTGAATAATATTATTGTTTTAGTATAATTTCATCAGTGAATATCAGAGAAATTAAAACTAGACAATATTAGTCTGACATCCGACCCTTTTATAAGTTTTACAAGCGCGCGTGACAGGATAGTTTTGTGACAAATATTTGCATAATCATGTGCCGCTACGGTTCACTGCACACACCGACTCGACACGACTTATAATAATAATAATAATAATATTTTGACAGGAAAGCTCCACTCACAATTTGTGATTTTCAGGGAGGTCCTGTATTAAAAATATATATTTCACTAATATATGGAAAACAGAAAAGATAAATGGTTGATATAAAATAGAAATAGAACAAGGATTATTATGAAATTAAGTTATGTGCCAGTAAGATTTAAAAATTGATAATGTAGTTGATTGTATAACTTCAGAGTCTAAAGAGTTCCAGTCTAATAGTGCATGGTAGGTAAACTTCTGTTGTCCCCAATTCCTACTTGCAGGGACTACAAGAATGGATTTGCTAAAGACAGAGAAATACCGAAGAGCAGTCCAAATGCACACTAGAATTCAAGTTTGATTTTTTGATTTGATTTGAGACATTTGGATCAGAGCCTGTTCAGAGCCTAATTACAGGAGTACAAACGATAGGACTCAAGGTCCCTTCTAGGACTGCCTCCGTCAGTGGACCTTCGATTTTACGTCCTTATCCGAGAAGTTGAAGCAACAGTCTTCACTTTTGAGACCTCGAACCGTGTTACAAAGAGAGGAAATGCAGCGAAAATGAGTGGAAATGGGCAAAACTGAAAATCTGCCATGGTGAGTGAAAATTTATCGAAAGGAACCGCTTTCATCATGAGTTCACTTCAAAGGATAAATTTGCTGGAAACTACAAACTACAGTTAGTAGTTTTGTGGATTATAGCCATCACAGAATCAAAGACAATGACAAATGATTTCGGTATGAGATAAAACTTAAAAACACACCGAGAGCGGCGAGAGAAGAGCATAACCGCAACCGGCTCCCTGAATGAAACTAAACTTGTTGTTTTTCTATCGAGAACCACGAGGAAAATAACTCAAGTAAGTACACTCTTTTGAAGTCGAACACTGAGTTCCAACATTTGTAGGACAAGGTCTCGTTATGATATTTATTGCTCTAAGTAGACGTTATTTCATTTTGAAAGTCTGTGATTCATGAGGACCGAATAAACTCAACCCAAAACTCGTAAGTAAACGTTGTTCGTGAAGGCTTATGGATTAAAAAAAAGCTTCAAGTTTAGCCATACTTATTTAGTTACTTCTTTAGTGGGTTTTGGAAAAGCTTTTTCTTTCAAATTATTTATTTCTTCGTAAGAAACATTGGTAAATATGTGAGCAGCCATTTTGGTAAATGCCTTGTATGTTTATATTCACCTCCAGGTGCTCTGCAGGTGAATATAGCGATGTATGACGTAATTCTCGACCAATCAGAGCACGGGAATCTCTATATTCACTGATGAAATTATACTTTATTAGTATATACCACGCCAGTGAATATCCACCACTATTCACCTACACTCCGATGAATAATTGTTAATTATTCCACTATAGTAAGTAATCCGATAATAACCTGTGTTTATCTTGAAATAGGATGAGTTCATTTTATCTATTCCCATTCTAAAGATTTCGGGTTTATATTGGCTGCTTCCACTTAGGAATATCCCAGAATACTTTGCCTGAAACATAGCTTGCCTACTGCGACGTCACTACTAGCTGGGGTCAAAGTCTTTCTACAAGCCCAATGACATCACAAACTATCACACGTGATACGTACCGTTTTTGCCCTTCCGTCTCCTGTGTTCACTTGGGTCAAACACTGTTGTAAACAAGCCCTACAACAAAGACAACAACAACAGTGACTTCGATTGATTCTTGTTCATTTTACTCCACGTTTAATTGTTTTTAAAGCACTGAATTCGCATTATTACCGTTTTCACTGAAGTGCGACTCTGAAAGTTTATAGTCCCCTCTGGAAAATTGCATTTAGTCGACCGACACTCAAACGCGGAGTCTAGTCTGCCTAGCCTCATACAAAGCTTTTTCCACCTAAAATTTTAACGGTCGGCTAAATGCAACTTTCCGGACGAGACTTGAAAGGTTTCATGGTCACACTTCAATAAAAACGGTAATAAGGCAACAATCACAGTCCTAAGCAGGACCATAAGGCCCAGGGGGGGGGGGGGTACTCCTGTTTGTGACGTATTATGTATGTGCCGCAGGGGTGGGTCAGGGTTTTGAGCTCAGTTTGGGAAGGTAGGGTCAGGGTTTTGACCTGATTTGGGCAGATCAGGGTCAGGATTTGAGTTTAATGTGGGTGCAGTCTGGGTCGGGGTTCAGTATTTTTTAGGCATCAGGGTTTTTCCCTCCCAAAAAGGGGGCAATCAGGGTTTTGGAGCTCGGATTTTGGGTCAGGGTTTGAGCCTCTTGGCCTCACATACATACCCCGGCATTTTTCATGGAAGTATCTCCCCCGGGGCATAAGGACCTTATGTGGCAGCGTGAGGCCAACATAATCATAAAGGCTTGATTTTCACTAGCGCATAAGGCTGATGATCACAACCATTGACATATAATCATCAACTTAAGAAAATGCTTCAACCATTTTCTTCTGTTGATGACTATGTCTATGATTCTGGTCCTTACATCGCTACTGCGACCCAAGCCTGAAGCACTGTCAGCTCTTTATAATGGGTGGCTTCTTTTTAATCGAAACATGGAGAAACGTACTGAAAGACGAGGGACAGCCGAGAACCATTTGCAATACTTATACGTTTCATTGTGTGACTACTGTAACCAGCGCCACTTTGACAACGAGGACCAATCACCCCCCCCCCCCCCCGCCCCTATCCGATGCTCATCGGATATTTTCGTTTCGACCCCTAAGAGGTACTAAAATGGGCGTGGCGCAAGCTAATTTTGACCCCTAAAAGGTACTAATAAAAACACAAAAAGGTTAAAACTTGCATTAAATAATATCCATATAATTATGTGACAATGAAAAACATGTAAATTGATAACAATTTTGTGTTCAACTGACACCTGACCCCTAAAAGGTACCGCTTTACATAAAAATGTCTGCGTTTGATCGTGGGTACCCTAAGTTGTACCAAAACCTATGATTTTGACCCCTAAAAGGTGCGACGAGCAACAAGTACAAACGCAATGAGCCAATAACAAACTTTTGTCTTAAGTAATTCGTGATTGGTTTTACTTGAACCAAATACGAGGAAAAGTAAACGCAATCGTGAATATAACTCTCGCTAAAACGAAATTTGTTTGCTACTTCATGCTCGAGGGTTCACACTCGTAAATCCCTAAACTCACTAAGCTGGATAGACGGGTTGGCGTGATATGATTCTGGCTTCCGATTGGCTCTTTTTTCATAAGAAAAGATCAACTTTATTTATCCACGCTAACCTAATTCGACATATACAAAGGTGGTTTCCAATAGGGCGTGCTTTAAAAAAATACAGTGTTAAATTAAAACATGTTCCTAAGCTAATTCCTAAAATTAGTGGTGCATTAAGATATATCATGAATTTATTTACTCTATGAAATATTTTTAATATTATAGATAGTCTATGTGTCTAATAAATTAATCTACTGAATTCTGTCAATAAGAAGATCATAAGAAATAACGCCTAAGGCCAAGGGATAAAATTTTGTTGTTAAAGAAAAAAAGAAGGAAATCAGAAATCAGAATCGAATCACACCCCAGAACTAGTCTTAGGAGGAAAGGGATCTAGCGGTTCTTTTTGGATGGGAGACTTTAGGAACGTTCAACACTCAATCGAAAACTGGCAGAGGTTGACATATGTTCGAGGAATTGAAGTCTCCATTGTGGCGCGTCTTTCACTGGATGTATCACTATTGTTAAATGCGAGCAACAGTTAATATATCTCACCTGTACATCAGCGTCATCCATGTCTACGTTAGCCACCCGAGGAGAACTGTTCGCGTTGTTAGAAGACACGAGTTCTTGCTTCTTTAGCTGAGCCTTCACTATCGTGACACCATGGCGTTTACTGGACCATGGAATAAAAACCCATTCAGTAAACAGTCATATAATGATGCTGAAATGCATATAAAATCATCTGGTAATGCGAAGCTAATGCAACCTTTTATTAACAACCAGATCCTCTGTAATTTGAGCCAGACAGTACTGCTTGAAACGAGCCACAGTATTGGCTTACCAAACAATACAAAACGCCCTAACCTTTAGAACGAGCAGTATAAAAACAATAGAGCTACAGTATAATGAGTCCAATCAGAATACAGGTCTCAAGCGGTACTGTAGTACTCGTAATTTTCATCGGTTGGCTAATTCTATAGGAAAATCACATGCCTACGAGGTAATTCCACGTTAAATTGCAAGAGAAAACCGATATCGCCCGAGTCGCTTCGACGAGGTTTTTCGAGTGCAATTTAACGTGGAATTACCGAGTCAGGCATGTGATTTTCCTTGAATCGCATAGTCCGAAGAATTACTTGAAGATTTAGCCGGTACTTTTGTTGATATTTTGCTAAGTTATAAATAGCGCGTGAAGTCTACAGTGGTGATTCCACTCTGAATCTCCACTCCGTCTCAGCCAATCAGCGTCTGATTTCGCAAATGCACCGTGCGATTCAGCTTTGGCTATGCGATTCTAAACTGTATCAATGTTAAAATAAGTCGTGTGAATGCAGCTGAGCAGCTCACCGTTTTGATGTCATCACATCTCGAGCAGATGATTTAGATGTTGGACCAACCTCAAAAATAGTCTGAAAACAGAAACAGAACAGATGTGTTATTACTGTGTTACTACACACACTTCACACAAGACTATTATCATAAACACTGGAATAATCAACTGAAGTCGACCAAGGTATGCTAACCGCCGTGGGAGGCCAGTATCAGCGAGTATCGACTTTAGTTAATTATACCAGTGTTTGTCTTCCCTGCCGACGCAGACCAACACTAGATTTTACAGGAACAAGTTACCCATCGTATTATCATATACAGTTTACACACTTTAGCAGGGCTACTATATACACGTACATTTTTGTAACGAGTTTCCCAACTCATTGATGTCTGGTGTCTAAATAAAGTTATAGACTGAGTTATTTACGGGTTAGAGACTGATGCGAGTGCTTTATAGGCAAATACAGGCACGCGCTGACGGTACGATGAACGAAACACAATGAATAATCAAAGTATGAAGAAATTTTGAATTCATCATCCAGTCAGCAAGTTACAGTAACTGTATTTGCCGATAAAGCACAAACAAAGTCTCTAACCCTTTTAATATTCAAACTGAGTGCACTGTCAGCAGTGAGTTTCAATTGAAATCAGTTGCCAATAACAATTTCATAAAGAAGTCAAATATTCCGGATGAATTAAACAATTTTCCCGTAAATCACACAAAGAAATGTTATTTCAATAGACAATGAATGAAAACAGGACTTTTAATATCCAACTAATTAGCGAACTTTAATTTGCAAAGAATATTTACTTTGGCGTTCGGTCAGTGAAGTTGACGGAATGAAAACAAAGACAAAGCAAAGACGCCTTGCGAGTACAATTGTATCAATATGATTGTACATTTTAACTCTAAAACGTTTCTCTTGGAGCCACGTATTCAAATATCAAGTATTCAGCCGGCTTATCTGCTAGACAGCCTACTTTCTTTAATAGTTTCTTTCATTCGAAAATGACTAACCTGCAGTAAATTGAAATCCTGGGTTTTCGAACTATCCACTGAATTCTCGCTTTATTTTCTCTTCTTATTGACAGAGGAAGGTCTCGGAAATAAAAGCTATTTCTTCAATACTACTACTAGAGTATTGTAGAAACCTTTGTTCACTGCAAATCAGCCATTTCCAACGAGCGATTATCAAATGTTCGCCTCAAAATATTTATCTTCTGTCACACAGGACACAGAGTTCAATCCTGCCGTTACCTTTCTTAGTAATTGTCTGCCATTTCACTGTAAATATGCGATTGGAATGAGGTTTTCCAAGCCGTCGAAACATGTTATAGCGAAGCCAAATGTATCAGGTCTCCCTTTTTGTTGGTAAGAGAGGATCTGGGTCGTGTTTTGTTCACCATTAATATTCAAATTTCGTGCATTGTAGAAAATCCAAACATGTGATTGGCTAATGAGCGTGCATTATAGGAGAACAAAGCACTCGACCCAGATCCTCTCTTACCGACAGGAAGGGATACCTGATATTGTGAGCATGTGAGCCAGCCCTTCGCTAAGTTTCATGTTTGGACGGCTTGGAAAACCTCATTCCAATCGCATATTTAACAGTGAAAATGTAGACAATTACTAGAAACGTAACGACAGGATAGAACTCTGTCTCCTATGTGACGGAAGTTATATGTTTTGAGGCGAACACTTGCATAATTACTCGTTGGAAACGGCTGATTTGCTAGCACTGTAAGTACAGCAAGTCAACATGTGTTCGAGTGAACAAAAGCTTCTACAACACTCTAGTAGTCTTACTGAAGGAATGGATTTTATTTCCGAGACCTTACTCTGTCAATAAAAGGAGAAAATGAAGCGAGAATTCAGTGGATGGTTCGAAAACCCAGGATTTTTTTATTTGGTAAATGTTTGCATCAGAACTGCGCACATGGAGGCCGGTTTCAATTGTTCAATTCACTGGAATCTGCAGAGCTTAGTCATTTTCGAATGAAAGAAACTATTAAAAAAGTAGACTATCTACGAGTTAAGCCGGTTAAAAGCTTGATATTTTAATACATGGCTCCAAGAGAAACGTTTTCGAGTTAAATGTACAATCATGCTGATTCGACTGAGCTCGCAAGGCGGCTGTCTGTCTTCATTCCGTCAACTTCACTGACCGAACGGCGAAAGTAAATTATTCTTTGCAAAGTTCTCTACTTAGTTGGATATTAAAAGTCCTGTTTTCATTCATTGTCGCGTGCCTGTATTTGCCAATAAAGCACTCACTTCGGTCTCTAACCTTAAATACAGTTTATATACTTCACACAGGACTATTTAACAATTAGACCCACACTGAGCCCGAATGGGCTACGAGTCAATAGCCCATGAGGCGTAGCCCATGACGGCGAGAGGTCTAATTGTTTTAGTATAAACTAATTAGTCGGACAGTAGAAAATAATAGAAAGAAACAAATTGGAGTTGAATTTTTTATTATTATTTCGTGAAAATGCGTGCGGTTTTCCCTCTACCATGGGCTATCATAAATAGACCTATAGTAGGGTAGCCAATCAGAATGCAGGATTTGTAATAGTCCACTAGTTGGTTTATACTAAATATCATATACTCCTACTTCAAACCACACCGCGGCAAAACGGTATGCTCCGCTGGCCAAAAGAACGAAGGCTCTGGTATCAAATACAAATTACCGAGGGCTTAAACTTTTTTAGTAAATAATTTTATAACTTAGTAAACTCACAGTGAATTACAACTTAAGAAAACTTCAACCTGTTAAAGTTTTAGGCTTATCTTTAAGTAGTTTCCTTATTGTTTGCAAAACATTTCACGTAAATACGCATACGTTCTTAAAATTAAAAACAGGGGTGATTGTCTGTTTTCTTTTAGTTTCGGCGTGAAACTGGTTGGGCGCGCATGCGCTGGGCTCATCTAAGGCGCATGCGCGTGACGTTTTCCGGCGGTGTGACTTCAGATAAGGTTGTCTCGTGCTTGTCCAGGGTTCCCACACATTTGCAGGAAAAAATCTCCTGACATTTCACTGACCAAGAAGCAGTATTCATTGACATCCAGCATATGCTTGTATTTTTTTCCAAATATTCAATCGTTATTTTGAGACAGAAAGATTGAAGAGAACATCCGAAAAGAATATATATGTGAAGCCTGAAAATAAAAATTCCCTGACTTTTCATTGATATTTTGGATTTCCCTGACCAAATCCTAAACTCGCTGACAATTTCCTGACATTGAAACATGTTAGCTTTTCCTTGATCGTGGGAACCCGATATTGCAATTGTCGGATCCAGCAAATGCAAAAATATGTGTTGAGAAGTTGTGAATCCCTCTTATTGTCACTAATAATACTTATAACACACACGGAAACAGACACACCATAAAATCAATGAAGTTTTTGTCTTACACCAGGTGATACATAATTATGCACAAATCACATGCACAGACCAACATAAAATGACTTGGTACCTGTTTGGGTTTGAAGTTCCTTACGCCATCAATGAGTTGTGCCAGTGGTACTGAGTCCAGCTGATCACTCGTGTCACCTGTCACATATTGTACGTTGGTGATTTTCTCTTTGGAGATGTTACTGCGTGATCACTGTAACGGGAGCCACTTAGATAACGAGAACCAATCATGTTACAGAACGAAAACTATTTGAGCCAATCAGTGTCAAGTACAAGACAATAGCATTTCAACTTACAGTTATGTGAGCCAATCAGTGTCAAGTACAAGACAATAGCATTTCAACTTACAGTTATGTGAGCCAATCAGTGTCAAGTACAAGACAATAGCATTTCAACTTACAGTTATGTGAGCCAATCAGTGTCAAGTACAAGACAATAGCATTTCAACTTACAGTTATGTGAGCCAATCAGTGTCAAGTACAAGACAATAGCATTTCAACTTACAGTTATGTGAGCCAATCAGTGTCAAGTACAACACAATAGCATTTCACCTTGCTCGAGCTTTGATCCGGTAAAAGTTAAATTTGTTGACTATTTTTAAGTCCTACAATGTGCTCTGTTCTCGTTGTCTAAGTAGCCTCAGTTATAGTAGTCGCACAGTAAAAGTCTGTAGACATGGTTCATACAAAATTCAGAAATTTTTCAAGGACTTTTCAAGGACTTTTGAAGGACAATCCACACTTTTCAAGAACTTGTTTTCTACAGGTTCACGCATTAATGACCTCAAAATTCCACACAATATAAGACCCTTTCTCTGACTTGTTTACAAGACGAATCATTCAGTGCTGCTCTAACAATCTTTTGTCTTCTCAAACATCCAAGGAGGTTCAAAAAATTCAAGGAGCTTTGGTAAAAATTCAAGGAGTTTTGGTAAAAATTCAAGGATTTTTCAAGGATGAAACCTAATCTGCCAAACTGCAAGCCAGGACTTTTCAAGGACCATGCAAACCATGGTAGAAATCATAGCTTGAATCACCACGTCATCACTTCAAGGTATTGACAAACTTATTAAGTAGTATTTGCAACGGTTCAATGATTTCTAACCCTTACAGTGGCATCAGGACACATAATATAACTTAAGGGTATCTATATTATGGGGAGCCAGGGTGGTATAGTGGTGAGCGCTTCGTCTCTCACCTCTGTGGCCCAGGTTGGATCCCCGCAATGCGGCACCATGTGCGAGTTTGTTTAGACCTGGTCACCTGGCATGAGTAGCTCTTCAGTTATTCCAGGTGACCCCATACAAAAACACGTATTACTACTGTAAGTTGTTACTACTTTCTCTGTCCAATATTTTATGAAATAAATTTGCTGTTGTTGTGGTGGTGGTATCTCGCCTTTTTCTCCGGGTCCTCCGGTATGCTTTCCATTCGATGCATGGAATGTTTAAGTACATTCGTTCCTATATCCTGTATTTATTTATCCTCAATATACTTGGTATTTACACCCCCTACGATACCGACACCCCCCCCCCCCCCAAACCACATACATGTATACCAGCAATTGGAACCCAATATCCCAATGACAATATGCTGCTAGTAATATTTATGCCCTTGCCCCGAGGGTTTTTCTCCATTTTCCCTCCCTTCTCGAAAACAAAACCTAAATATTAAAATTCAACCGAGGAATTTGTGTCCCCGATTCATAGACCCCTTGTGGGGCCAGCTAGACTTTAGAACTCTTGCACATTGCCCCCCCCCCCCCCCCCCCCCGATGGCTGTAGATTTACCATAGTGTGACATACCCAAGAGTGGATGTACAGCTAGCAGGGATGACATTAACTCCTTAGCTCTCTTGACTGACTCGGATGACGCGTGGGGCCTGGACTTCATGTACTGCTTGTACGCGTTTGTAGCCACAACCTGAAGGGAGTTCTGGAGATAGACAGGGTTTTCATGTAACTCAAGGCAATGGCACTCTACAGTGACTGCTATTTCATTTGTCCAGGGAGGTGGACTTGTCTGATATCTAAAAATGGGTGAAGCTTAATTCTTTCTTTCTTTTGTTACTGTAATATGCCAGTTTTGCATAAAATATACCGCTGTGTACAATGATTACAGTGTCATTTAAAAGATATTCATTAATATAGCGCAAATTCTATATGAATATATCCAAATGCGCTTCACAAGGTTACTTTTGTGATACAGACTGCTATTGTGGCGCAATGTGCTGCCGTGCAGTTTACAATCATGAGTGATTGTTAGTACCTCAGAATACCAGGCTGTTGTGTAGGGAGACAATCCCCTACTCTTTCTCGAAATAACACAACAGGTTCTTTCACGTCCCCCTCGTATAGATTAGAAGAGGAAGGAGACAAGGCCAACAGTTTATACGTCCCTGTCCAAGGACGCGGCTGAGATTCGAACCCCTCACCTCCCGCACTCTAGACCGTGCTCTACCAACTGAGCTAACCAGTGAACCCCTGACCTCCCGCACTCTAGACCGTGCTCTACCAACTGAGCTAACCAGTGAGGCTGATCTGACTGATCACCAGTCTCATTCCGATATTAAATATTCACAATACGAGCGGAGTTGGGAATAACTCATCTTGCCTCTGGTATTTATGAATATTTAACACCAAGATGAGGTTAGTGTTGAGTAAAATGGGTCTGTAGTCATCACATCCAGCGGTAATTCTTGAATGCGACACTGGACTATTTAGACCAGTTTTGGCAAATACTGGAGGTTCACCCTTACCAGATCGTGTGAGTTTTCATGGATAGTTCTGAGGGATGTTTCCTCATCATCAATCACTTGTTGTGGCACTCCACCAAGGACACCATCACTATCTTGTTGTATGGACTTGTTCTTGTCGGCCACCTTAACAGGTCGGCCTAGGAACAGGTGAAGGTCCAGTAAATGTGCAACCTGGATGACAGAAAGAGAAGTTGTCTGCACAAACAAAGTCACAGTCCAATTTTATTTGAACATATTTAACAAATAAAAGATGGTTGTCCATGTTCTATTCAACAATTTCACTGCAAGCTCGATATTTCTATCGGCTGATCGTTGGCTTTATTTGTCGTTATTCTTCATTACATAATTATCTTTCGCTCTCAGCGGGCACTATCGCCTATTATAGTTCACCACAAAATTTTGGCATGCTCTCATTGGCTAAAAGCGATCACGTGGCGTGATAGTTGTCCTCCGCGGAGGCAAACTATCAGGCGTTATAGTTCACCACAAAATTTTGGCATGCTCTCATTGGCTAAAAGCGATCACGTGGCGTGATAGTTGTCCTCCGCGGAGGCAAACTATCAGGCGTTATAGTTCACCACAAAATTTTGGCACGCGCTCATTGGCCAAGAGCGATCACGTGACGTGATAGTTGTCGTCCGCGGAGGCAAACTATCACGCGATAGTGCCCGCTGAGCACGAAAGACAATTTTGTGTTGAACAATAACGCAAATAGACTGTGTCTGTCTTGGACCTATCGGCTGATAGTTTCCCTTGGAAATTTGATGTTCTTAAAACCAGCATATAAGCCCTCGAACTTCATTCTCGGGCTTATATTTGTTTTAAGAACATCAAATTTCTGCGGGCAACTATCAGCCGATAGTTCCTCGACGGACACAGTCTATTTGTATAATAGTACCTGCTGAGAGCGGAAGACAATTTGGTGATGAACAATAACGACAAATAGACTGTGTTTGTCTCGGAACTATCGGCTGATAGTTTCCCTTGGAAATTTGATGTTCTTAAAACTAGCATAAAACTAGCATATACTCGAACTGCGTTCTCAGGCTTCTATTTGTTTTAAGAACATCAAATTTCCGCGGGCAACTATCAATACTGAGGACCCTGTTGGTTGTCAATACTGAGGAGCCTGGAAGCTGGTTATCCAATCCAAAGATACAATGCTGTAACTGTACCTCATCATTTGCAATAAAGGAGTATGCTGTCCCTGACCTCCCAGCTCTCGCCACACGACCTTAACAAAAAAGTACAATACAAGTCAATAAAACACAATAATAATAAATTATTATAATTGCAGTTTGCTAAGATTAGATAAATTCAGGTGAATCTTCCATGCCCTTCAGAATGCTACATGTCTACATGTAATAGTAATTATTATTATATATGTTTACATCAATCTTGATGCTTATAGGGGACTATATTCTCCTGGCCTGTAAGCTTTTTTGTTTGTTTCATTACTTGCTTTATTATATTTCGTATGTATTTGGTATCACCAAAGTTAAAAACAAACAAACAAGCACGTGTACAAACTCACTGCAGACCATATTTTATTAATGTGGCTTGCAAATGGTAAGTACTTGAAAGCAGTTTTACTAGTGACAAGTCATTTGGTATTCGCCTGCGCATGTAACATCTTCTGCAGTAATTAGGCCCTTTGAACATGAATAGGTTTTCAAAAACAATACGTTTTTATTTCATCGAAAACGATACATCAGATGCCATTGTTTTCCTGTTGACAGGAGATGAATACACAACAAACTGTTTGTGTTTTCAAACTCAGTGATGAAAACTTATTCATGTGGATGGGGTATTTACTGGTTATTTCATGGATTTCTATAGGCCAATATTTCACGAGAAATTTGTATTATTTGGTATACAACAAGCTTTTAGGGAGTTGTATACCAAAATAATATGAATTTTGAGCGAAATTTTCGCCAGTATGCCATTAAGAAAACCATGAAATAACCATATTATCCTATAAATAACAAATTTACGGGAAGATTAATCACATAAACATAGTAACTTACTGGATGATAGACTGCAAATTTTCTCGCTGGAAACAAAAATGTTGAGTGGAGGATGCATCTGCAGACTAATTATGTATTCAAAATCTTGAATTCTTATTTGCTGATGAAGGGCACGAAATTTCCTGCATTTTGATTGGCCTTGATCTAGCCATAAATACTGCTCTGTATTTCATAGAAAAACCATGAAATAGCGCCCTGTAATTCATAGTAAAGCTGAGCTCTGATTGGCTGAAATGTAAGATTTATAGGATAATGGAGTTTAGTATATGTTGCGGTTCAATTATTACCTCTGGTACAAATATATTTGAACCAGTACCATTTTTTTGAACCAGTACAATTTTTTTGAACTGTTTTCTTTCTTTCAAGATTCTAAAGAGGGATTTTTTTTTTTTTTTTTGGATTCATAAAAAAAAAGGTGGGGGTTTAGTTTTTTGGGGGGATTAAAAAAAAAAATTTTTTCACCCACCCCTCCCCTACAAAATATTTTTTTGTAAACCCTCCCTTTCCTTCTACTTTCTACCCTCCCTTCCCCAGTCCCATCCCCTTTTTCCCTTGTCCCCCCATCCACTTACTAACCTCGCCCGGTCGGGCTTAACTTGAGACAGGATCACGAGGAACGCCTGGTAGTCGATTAACGCACTGCGCCACAGAATATTCTAGAGGGAGGTTGAGTTCGCTGTGTCACAGACGTAATTACACGGAAAATTATGCTGGGAATTTTAAACTAACTAAAAAAATACCACATTTCTGTTTCGCTTTGCCATTCCAAGTGGAGTTCACAAGGGCCAATAACAAGCAGATTTATTAAAGCCAGTTAGCACTCCTCCCTAACTCAGTCATTCCTAACACAATCCAAGACCTATATAAACCGAACATTAAAAAACAATAACTTCGGTAAACCCAAGTGCTCACTAATTTAGGGTTTTTAGAGCTAGTCACTAAATTAGGCTTTTTAAGGCTAGATCACTGAACAACACAAAAATTATGCTTCTTCAATGGTCATATGAGCTAATCCAAACCCTACCCCTACCTTTAAAAACACCCTTACCGTCAACAACGGGTGCCCACTTATTTAGGGTTTTTAGAGCTACATGTGACTGTATAGTCACCAAATTAGGGCTAAGTCACTTATAATGCTTCTTCAATGGTCCAGAGAACTAATCCAAACCCTTACCCTGCATTTAAAAACACCCTAACCGTCAACAATGGGTGGTCACTAATTTGGGGTGGTAGTTGCATAGTTTGCTGTTTATATTCCTATTAAAATACATCACTGCGCAAAGTAACTGTGTTACCAGTACATTCCAGCTATAAAATAAAAGATGAACAACACAAACAAGGTATAAAGGAATTTTTATTCCAAAGTTCTTCTGTAGAACTTACTATGCTATTTTCTGACATGGAAAGCCTATCATAAACCTTACCCCAAACTACAAGTTCACACTTGTAAATAAAATTTGAACTGGTTAAAAAAAATGGTACTGGTTCAACAATTTTGTACTGGTTCAACATTTTTGAACCAAAGATCAAATTGAACCACAACATATACATTATACCACACCAGTGAATATCACTTTTTGCACACTCTGATTGGCTACTCAAACAGTGAATATGATTTAATATTCACCTCTGAACGAAGCAGCGATCACCTCGTGCAAGTTTTTGTCCATTTGACAGAAAGTAAAATAACTCTTTCATTCTGGCTATTCACCTGCAGTGTGGTATAATTATACTAAAACAATTATTCACCTCAGTGTTGATGAATAATTGTTAATTATTTAATTATTTCACTATCAACTTACCGACTCTGTGTACAAATAGTTTTGCTTTTGATGAGAAGTGATAATTAATAACATTATCCAACATGGGAATATCAATACCACGAGCCTGGGAATGACAATGAAAAGAACATGTTAATGGAAGGTAAGAGTATCTTGGGTTGCCTGTGCTACTGTTACGACTAAAAGGCAAATGACAAGGTATGTGATAGAGGGCTACACTGTGGAGTATAATATACATCATTCAAACAATATTCTGACAAGAAAAGTGTTGAAACTGCTAAAGAAAATGGTCCACTTTCATGTGCATGAAAACTACACAAGAATAAGTCAAACAGCTGGAATTGCAGTGGATGCACATTAATTAACTGATTGCTGTAAACCTTTCCAGATTACTACACGTATATCTAGATAACCCCATGGGAACCCCATGGGAACCCCATGGGAATCCCATGGTTTTTCAGGTTCTACCTTCTCTAGTGCAAATTGAAATTTATACTATCTATACATTGTACTATTATATTTATCTTTTATTTTGTTCCTTCCATCTAGAGTGAAATAAAATTGTTGTTGTTGTTGTTGTATATCATGTTCTTTACAGTTGTGCATTCTCAAAGATGACAATAAGCACATAAACCATACGTGAGTATATATTTCAATTGTTTGTTTAGTTCTAAATAAAGTTTATACCACGTAGATGTAAACAATAACCTACTACTTGTTGCATTGACATATGCACTGACATCTTACAATAATGAAGGTTAAAAATACGATAACCTATTTGTGGCATTGAAATATGCCCTGGTATTTCGTCTCAAGGGAAACTGTGAGCTTCAAGGAACAGATAATGTCCAAGGACAAATATCATGGCATATTTCGATGCCAAAATGTAGGTTATTGTTGTGATCATCCTTGAAATATTTTCTTTGACCCTCGCTTATACACTCACAGGGGGTGTATTCGCTGATATATCCCGCTCGCGGAGAGAAAATATTTGGTCATGTGACGCATTCCACCAATCACGCGCGAGCAAAAATATTTGATGGGTTATAATAATGTTGATATTTCCTGCTTGTGGAGAGAAAACATTGGGTCACGTGATGCAACCAACCAATAATGCACGAGAGAAAATATTTGGTGGGTTATAATAATGTTGATATTTCCTGCTTGTGGAGAGAAAACATTGGGTCACGTGATGCAATCAACCAATCATGCGCGAGAGAAAATATTTGATGGGTTATAATAATGTTGATATTTCCTGCTTGTGGAGAGAAAACATTGGGTCACGTGATGCAATCAACCAATCATGCGCGAGAAAATATTTGATGGGTTATAATAATGTTGATATTTCCTGCTTGTGGAGAGAAAACATTGGGTCATGTGATGCAATCAACCAATCATGCGCGAGAGAAAATATTTGATGGGTTATAATAATGTTGATATTTCCTGCTTGTGGAGAGAAAACATTGGGTCACGTGATGCAATCAACCAATCATGCGCGAGAGAAAATATTTGATGGGTTATAATAATGTTGATATTTCCTGCTTGTGGAGAGAAAACATTGGGTCATGTGATGCAATCAACCAATCATGCGCGAGAAAATATTTGATGGGTTATAATTAACCACATACAGTGAACTTACTGCAACATCTGTTACCACCATCACCATTGTCTTCTTGTGCTGAAATTTGCCAACATTTATTGTCCTTGCTGAGATAGTAAGTTGATATATTATTAGTTAGTATTTAATCTGTGAATGTAAATGTAAGTGGATTGACAATGTAAAAGGTAAAAAAAGGTAAAGGTATTCATTTATATAGCGCAAATTCTACATGTATATGAATATCCAAATGCGTTTTACAAGGTTATTTTTGTGAACGGACTGCTATTGTGGCATAATGTGCTGCCGTGCAGTTGTTAGTAACTCAGAATATCAGGCTGTTGTGTTGGGAGACAATCCCCTTATCTTTCTCTAAATAACACAACAGGTTCTTTCACGTCCCCTAGTAGAGATTAGGGACCTTTAGCAACCAGGACGGCGACGGCAGTGACGACAAGACGTAGAAAAGTGTTTTCTCCTGAAATATGGTGCTTAGTGTAATTTTTCTTATCCGCCTTGAATTGTTTTTCACAACCAGATTTTCGAAAAATATAATGACTATGGAGTTCCTTTCACGCCGAACGAAAAATGGTTTGATGTACTTTCTTACGTTCACGTTGTCTTTAAAACGTACAATTTGGGGTTCATGTTGTGTTTTTGCAGAGAACGGTGAAGATGTAGGCAACTGCATGCATTTTCAAGTTCAGTTATTGTATTTTGTAATTAAGGCTATTGTTTTATGCCGTCGTCCAATACGTTGCCATCGTGGTTGCTAAAGGTCCCTATTAGAAGAGGAAGGAGACAAGGCCAACGGCTTATACATCCCTGCCCAAGGACGTGGTCGGGATTCGAACCCCTGACCTCTTGCACTCTAGACAGTGCTCTACCAACTGAGCTAACCAGTGAGGCGGTAATAAACAAAATATTTTCAGAGGGTACCTCATCCACCCGTGGGATCCTCAAAATGACGATGAACGTTAAACAGGTATTGTATTGTGCATTTTATCACTACAAGGGTATCTTGGCAGAAATTCTGTTGTGGGAAAACATATCATGCCTACATACCCATTACTGAGTGACTACCTGTAACACAGGATTCACACAGGAAAGTTATAATGAAATTCCATGACTTTTCCATGACTAAATAAAAAAATCAAGGCCTCAAATTAGGTTCTGGAGGAGACAAGAAAAACTTGGAGACGTCCTTTAAGGTCTCGATAAAGGTTCGACGTGTCATTTCGGAAAAACGCTCTTGCAACGTCGAAATTAAAGCCACATAGACGTACTATATACCGTTTTAAAGGTCTTGAATTGAAGAAAGTATATATTTAATCCGTTTTGAACAAAAGTTAAAAGCGTAGATGTTGTATATATTTCTACGCGAAATGACACAGTCTGCCAGAAGGAGTTCAGCTCTTCAGGCTTTGAAACATTTTTTTTCTTAATTAGCCCTTTCGAATCCCAACTAAATTGACTCAAATACTGTGTCGGGCATTTTTGATATATTGCGTATTACAGATTTTATCCCTTTTCAAAGTTGAAAAAGTAGTTTTTCATCCCATTTTGATACAAACCAGGTCATAAAACCTGAACGAAACATTATTTCAAAATTCCCCGACACAGTATTTGAGAAACTGCTGTTTTCTACGACTCGTGAAAAATTTAGGAAAATTGGACAAAATGCTAAAAGGCTGGACTTCAACAAAGTTCTGTTTTTGGCCGAAAAAAGAGCCGAGAAACAGCCCGATAAAGGTTCCGCCACCAAGGGTAATCTCATTAACATTAGCCAATCAGAGCGATTCATGTTGTGTTCAGTCTCGGCCGATTACAAAGTTCAGACGAACCGCAGAACAGAGAAAGCTAATACAATTCACCGATGCTCGATACTTCTACAGAAACTATAGTTAGCTGTAGTGTCGATTCCAGCTTAATTTCAAGAAGAAACGCTCTTTTAGGAGTACAGAAAAATGGAACCACAGTAAGCAAACAATTAATATCATGCAGGGAAACCACTGAAGCGCAGCTCGATCCACACCATGTACACGGTAGACTGTTTATGTCATTCTAAAAAATTTCATCGCGCTGAAACAAAACCGCCAAGCCGTAGCTTTCTGCATTGAATTCTCTTTAAATTTTTGGCCGATCGAAGATAACCAAACTTTATTGCTTCATTCTTTGTGGACTTTCAGTCTTCGATGATTCTAACTTCTTGGAACTAGAGTATAATCCCGGCCCTCCAGCCATTGTTTGTCCTAAGAACTTTACACCCGCTTCCAAATTTACTCATAAACTAAATTATTACAAACTAAATTATGCTGTGTTTTTCCTTCTTCTCCTTTTTTGAATACGGCACCAAGAAAGATCTACTTCTACACTTTTGGGCATTGCATTATAAACGTAGGAAATCTTTACGAACGAAAAGTAGCGCAGAAGATCACAGAATAGCGAGAATGAAATAACATGCCCAGTGAATGACAGCAGCTGTCAATCATTTTTCGCGCCTTTTTTTAGCGGGAAATCAGAAAGTCGCATTTTCAAGGCTTTAAATATTTTTTTTGAGTTTGAGTTTTTCTGTGATGCTAGATTAGGGCTTTTAGATTTAGAATTTGCGAAAAAACGCATTTTCGAAACTTTTCCATTTTGAACCTTTATCGAGACCTTAACTGGGCCTTTAATATTGCTTGCAAACTTTTACAAAGGAAGGAATACTACCAATGGAGCACATCCTTATTTCAACGTAACATATTATCTTTAGCATGTAGCCAGGACTCCGCCGGTTTTAAAACAACCAAGTCAAAATCATCAAGTAGCAGATGAATAATGACGAAGAGTGCTGAAAGAGAACCTACTAATCTATCTAGAATTCTGCAAGGAAAGTCAAGCATCAAAACATTCCAATGGTCGATGATAAAATTCCATGATGTTTCCATGACTATTGACATTGTTGCAAATTTCCATGACTTTTCAGGACCTGGAAAATTATTACTGAATTTCCATGACTTTCCATGACTGTGTGAACCCTGTGTAATTGGAGCCGCTTAGACAATGAGAACCAATCGCATTACAGAACAAACACAAAACATTCCAACCTCTGGTTATTTGAGCCAATCAGTGTTGAGCACTCTGATCTGAAAAGACAAACTTGTTGGACTAGTTTTGAAGTCAGAGTCTTTTGAATGAAGAACATTGTGTGGATTTGTAAGTAGTATGCTTTGTTTTCATTCTGTAATGTGATTGGTTCTAAGTGGCCCTGGTTGCAGTAGTTGCACAGTATAAATAACAAGATTCACCTACATTGTACATGTGAGGCACACCGCGGCAAAACGTCACGCGCATGCGTATTTGCTATTTCTTGTCCGCGCGCGGCCGCCCCCAGTTTCCCGCAAAAACTGAAATGAAACAACAGGCACATGCCGTGATTTTAATGTTTCTGCTTAAAAGTATTCATTTGTGAACTGTTTTGTCAAAAACTGAGAAAACTAAGAAAACTACTTAAAAGCTAAGCCTAAGACTTTAACAGGTTGAAGTTTTCTTAATTTGTAATTCATTGTGAGTTTACTAAGTTATAAAATTATTTACTAAAAAAGTTGAAACCCTCGGTAATTTGTATTTGATAGCAGAGCCTTCGTTCTTTTGGCCAGCGGAGCATACCGTTTTGCCGCGGTGTGCATGTGAGGTTGGTTAAAAAAGGAATGATAACTTAGATGTTTGAATTCACATGGCAAGACTCACCAGTTTGGTCAAGAGAGCTGTACACATAAGAGCAATCAATTCCAGCACAAAACAACACCTGTACAAAAAAAAGTAACAATGCAGGAACAAGTCACATAATGGCTACAAAAAGTTGATGTTAAGTAATGATTTGTGTAAGAACTATAGGACAAGATAATAGACTATGGCAATGAGTATGACCTCACAGACAATTTTGCCTGAATGTGTCTTAAAGTGCCAATGAAATGAAAAAATGGATCCCGTTTTTATTTTATTTTATTAAATTCTAGGTTTCTCTTAGTCATTTTGTGCAAATAATAATCAATATGGAGAGCGTAAACATTTTTTTTTCGTATCGAAGTCAGGCGCAATTGCCAAAATCTGGCGACAATCAGTTATGCCGTTAAAGATATGGTAATCACATGCGTGACGTCACAAGGTGTACTCATTTATATTCGTCCCCATAAATACTACAAAATAAGTGCATTTTTGGCCAGTTTTCAATTTAAATATATAATACTTCGAGAAACCTTGAAGATGGCCATATTATTTTTTATAGAACCTTGCAGTCGGCTTTGTGAATATAAATGAGTACACCTTGTGACGTCATGCATGTGATTAGCATATCTTTAACAGCGTAAAAATTGTCGGCAGATTTTGGCAATCCCGCCTGACTTCGATATGAAATAAAATTATGTTCGTGCTCTCCAAATTTATATTTAATTGCACAAAATGGCTAAGGGAAGTCTATAATTTAATAAAATAAAATAAAAAACGGAATTGATTTTTTCATTTCATTGCCACTTTAAGTGCTGTCTGGGATGTCCACAGTCAAAGATCCAGGCAGAAAATAAAGGAATGTGTGCTGTTGGTCATTTTTACTGTGAAACTTAAAGAAAACACCATCCAACCAATAGGAAAAGGGGGAAGACAAAAGATATTTGAATCACAAATGTGAGAACTTTCCTCACGGTTGATTTTCATTGAAGTCAAACCATAGTTAGTTTGATCAAAACTAAATTAAAACTTCAAAAGCTATCTAATGAAAGTGCATTACTTAGATGGTCTTCTATAATTGTACTTATGAGTATCAACCAATGAATTTATGAGAAAGAAAAATAGAATATTAACACCTTTTTACATTCCTTGCCGTTCAGTGCAATAATTATTGTTCTTTGCTGGAGCATAACTTAAACACAGTAAAGCCGGGTTCATTTGGGACTATTCTGAAATAAGAATAGCTGAGAAATAAATAATTTATGTCCAAGCGTTTGTTTGGAAGCTATTCTATTCTGGAATACTTGGAATGCATTCTGTGTATTCTGCTCCTGGAGGCAGATTAACCAGAATATTCCTATTCCAGAATAAGAATACTCTGGACTATCCCAAACGAACACACCCTAAATCATATGGGGCAATCCTTGTTTACATGTTTGCCTCATTAGCAGACATTGTAAACCAAATTTCAAGCTACACGTGCCAACAAACCGACTCAATACATTGAAAGAGAATGTCACATTTAGGAATTCAATAGTGATGTGTTGAATTTCTTTTTGAGAAATAAGCTTTTCAAAATTGCAACATTTACAAATAAAAAAAAAAGGTATTCATTTATATAGCGCAAATTCTATATGAATATATTGAAATGCGCTTCACAAGGTTTTGTGATACAGACTACTATTGTCGCGCAATGTGCTGCCATGCAGTTTACAATCATGAGTGATTGTTAGTACCTCAGAATACCAGGCTGTTGTGTCGGGAGACAATCCCCTACTCTTTCTCAAAATACCACAACAGGTTCTTTTACGTCCCCCTCATATAGATTAGAAGAGGAATGAGACAAGGACAATGGATTATATGTCCCTACCCAAGGACGCGGCCAGGATTCGAACCCCCAACCTCCCACACTCCAGACCGTGGTCTAACAACTGAGCTAACCAGTGAGGCAATGTATGGCTGTGTGGTAAGGGTTACCAAAATTATTGCCAGTCAAGCTCTCAAATCTGTTCAGCAGCTCTCCAAAACATGTCTTCTTCTAATGACATTATCAATAATATTATAATTTTTTATACATGTATGTACCACACATATTTATTTGAATGGTCCATAACTCAATGGACACAGTAGTTGTGTAAATGACAATAAAGAAATATTCCTTTATATAATTATGTAGAGGGGTACTGAGGTAAATCTGTGCTGAAATTTGCAGAAAAGACATAGCAAAGGAATACGAGAAAACACCCTGTAAGTTTTGTCGAATTTTATAATTTTCAAGATTGACATTGAAAATGGAAGACTAAAAATAATATCCCATACAAATGTTATTAAAATAATATCGCCATTTACAGAGCTTGGGTTACCTGTCTTTTCAAAACAGACAGACCCAAACACAAGTCAGTGAGACACTAAATTCTTACCTCCTTTAAGTACTCCACATGGTGCTTTGTGGCAGTGAATATTAGTGTCTGCTCTGTTGGCTTGATGACGTTCTGAAGTAAATGCATCAAGGTTGCTACAAAACAAAACAAAGTACAGTCGAACCTCCACTAATGGCCACCTCCCCACAATGACCACCTCTACGCAACGGCCACAAAATGTTGTCCCGGTAGTCAGTTGATAGTTACTGTTTGCCTTGTGAAAAGTTTTCTTAATAATGTCAATTTCTTTATTGTTTCAACGTTATTTTTGATTGAAATACAATAGATTAACATTACACCCCTACCTCTCCATAACGGCCACCTCTACACAATGACCACAACATTTTGTCCCCATGTTGGTCTTTGTGTAGAGGTTCGACTGTACTACCTTTTATTAGCATGCTATACAAATTGAAACTGCTGCTCATCTTGTAATTATATACTATATCAGTTATTGTATGACTTATATTACTTTACTTACTTGCAGGTAAGTTTCTGTAAGACAGATTCTTAACCTAGTATTAAATTACCCTAATGTTGTGTGTCCTTGCCCATGCCTCGAATAGTACAGTATTACTAATTGTGGGTTGGCAAGTATTAATTAGCCGGTAACAAAACGAGCAGGAGACTAGAACCGAGTCATTAAAACTAATTCAATTAATAACTAGTCAAAGTTAGCATTATTTTCCAAAAGAACAGATCAAACTTAGCTAGCCTGGAAAGTTTGGTGAACTTTGGCTCAAAATTGACAATGCTAGAAGGCATCAAATATGTCTATTTTCCCATACAAACTCTCTTATTTTTTTATGTTGTCCCTCCAAACCATACATTCATTGTAAAATTTTGGAGGGACAAAGAAATTTCAATTGCTTATAATTCAGACAAGATTCACATGAATCACGTCAAACTTGGCACACATGCTAATTTTAACATGTTCTATCATGTGATGAACTTCATTTTAGAATTAGAGTAATTCTGATAAACTCGGTCCCAGTCCCCTGCTCGTTTTGTTACCGGCCAATAATCATGTATCCTTGTTGTTATTAATAAAATTAGTTATAAATTATTCTTTGGATTATTGATTTATTTCAAACTTGATTCGATTTCAATATTTGTGTAGCCATTTTACATAATCTTAGTGCTACTAATATTATACTTGAAAAGGCACAAGACTAACTCAAATCTATCGAATAAACATTGTATATCAAAGCACTAAGTAAACTTGAAAATCAGAAGGTTTTGAGTACATGCACACCAAATGATGACCATCACATACCTTGCTTATCATCAGCCCGCACATGAAAAAACGCAAGCTGAAATAATACAATCATGTACAGTTTATATGGATATGGTGAACTTTAGGGAGAGCATGAGTACAGAATTTTAAGTTGGTACACTGTACCTTAAAGTGCCTATTACCACATAGATTCTGTATAGTGCCCTGACTAAGAATTTAAAAAAATAAAGGTGACAGGGTTCGAAATTCATTTTCAAAGGAACAAGCAAAAAGTTGCTTGCGGGTTTGAAACCTACAAGCAAAACCACTCATCAACAAGTTAAAAACTGAAACATGTTTTAATGTGCCCGGTGCCTAATACAAGCATAAAAATGCCAGTTCATTTATTTTCTACCAGCAAATCGGTAAATCGACTCGCATTTTGCCAATTTGCTTGTGCGAATTTCGAACCCTGAGTGAGAAAACTAAACTTTAACGATTTTAGTAGCATCAAAGTTAGGGAAACATCCATTTTGGGCTCCCTGTTTCCAGTTGGAAGTCAGCGAGTCTTGGTGAGGGCCTGGAGTTGTGACGTCAATGAGACGTCATTTTACTATAACTACCAGAAACCTTTGCATGGTTTATTTTTCTTTTGTCCCCCGCCCTCCTACCCTCCGGGGATTTCGTTCGCGCCCAATCAGCGCGCGGCCAAAACATCGTTTTTTTCGAGTTTTTCATGACTAGAGACCAAGAAAAATAAAGGGACTGTTTGCAGTCTAGGTTTCTTTTGTTCCTCTAATTTAGACCATTGTCTTGCTATTCTCAAAGGAGATACAAAATTTGAATAAGAAAAAGAATTCAAAATGTCCTAGAATTATAGTCTAATCAGTATGAAATAAACTCCATCACAAGAAAGAGCACTTCGAAATTAGTAAATTTACCAAGTTTGGTGACATTTCATTGGATATTTACCATGTGGTGAGCTTTCAAGAGTCACAGAAATAAGATGTTTGTATGGAATTGGAAGGACGCCTGACTACATACACGTCAGGGAATTGAAAACTGACAGCCACATGTTCTGGTTCTCAACTTTGAAAGGCCGTAAAAAATGTACAGTTGAGTTTTAGCCTCCCATTTTTGCTTTAAGTAATTCTAAAGAATAGTTTAAAGTTTCAATCAAAAATGATAATTTTTGGGGTTAAAGGCACTTTAAATCTATAGTTAATTGTTTTTGTTATGTATGTCTGATCATGTTCAGTCTGGAGAATGGGTAATAAAATATGATTGGTGAACTTGATCAATATCATTAATTTACTCTATCAATCTAGTATTAATCACAGTTGCAACAAACCCTTACCTTCAGCTGTTCGCTCAATTTGCTATCTACGTCTAGTCGCATAAGTACAGGGTCTGTTAAACCTGGAAGTTATCAAATTACAGTACATCAAATAATTAATATAACCTTCAGTGGAGAGTAGGAGGTTAAATATTAAATAGAGTACAAGGCAATAGAAGCTTTTTGACCCACAGAAAGACAAGTGAATTTGTGAGTTTATGGTGTCTACAAGTCATCACTGACTTCACTTGTTTATTTACTCACCAGCTTTGGCAAAGTCTACAAGAAGTCTGGGTAAGGTAGCAGAGAACAGCAAGGTTTGTCTGTCAAACAATAGCAGACAAACTAAGTTAGATTTATTACAAAATAAAATGCAATGCTTCACATCAATATCTCTGTCAAACCAATACGATTACAATGCAAGTACTTCATCAACAGTTACTGAAGTCAATAATGGTTTGGAACTAGTTCATAGTTTAGTCAGTTATCTTTAATATGCTGCAATCATCTTATAAAATAACCCCATGAGTTTATTATTGAAATCATGGATGGGTACAAACTACATACAGTCTCTAAAATATATTATTTAGTACCACTTAACTGGATTTGAACCATATACCTCTTGAATTATGTCACTTCCCTTTCCCGACTGTGCTAATGCAGCAACCATTGGCAATGTTTGACCAAATTACATTGTAACAACCAAAATCCTTGCAATAAAGCATTAACAATGGACATTTCAAACAGCTATTGTTCTGCATTTTACCAGGGGAATCGTGATCAACAATGCTTTGGTTAACAATGGTAATGGTTGAGCTCATTTGAAGGGCTGTGTGCAAAAAGGGCGCAAGTGACTCTTGATCACATTCTAAATTCTCCCTTAGAAAACAAAGAAATTAAAGGAGAATTTAGAATCTGATCAGGAAACACTTACGCCCTTTTTGCACACGGCCCTTCATTTGTATGCATTCAGTATTTTGCTTAGATATCCTTCCTAACAATTAACTAAGATCAACTGTTAGTTACTTGCTCCTCGATAACTAAGTGATTTTGATGCCCTCTGACTCAAAATTGATTAGACACGGAGGATGAAACCCTTACTTAAATAAAAGAACGGATACAGTTTGCTACATGACTTGAAAAGTTGAGAACCAAGACTTAAGTGGCTAAACTTACAGTCAAAACAGGTCAAGTATTCCTCCCTAGAGGGGAGCCTCCTTGTAAATTCCAATTAGTCTCTTTCACAGCCATTCTTGGGGCTAGCGTTTGTGTGACAACACTAAGAACGGCTGTGAAGGAGACTAAAATTCAAATACCCTATGGAATAAGATGTACTTTCTGTCATTCGACACAATCATTCAACATGCTTTGTAACCAGGCTCACTTGTTTATCGTGGTTTTGAGGTACTGAATCGAATAATTTCGGTGCTTTTTCACATTCAGTTACTCGACAGACTTTGCTAACTTAATGTATTGCCGACCAGAAGTGGTGGAAATGTGTGTGGAATGATTATGTTGAATGATTGTCTAAAAAACTTGAAACACCACCTGTGCACGTAACACTGAAATGGGTTGTAAATACAATCAAAATTCGATTGGGGCTCAACAATTTATTGGAATTTTGCAAGTTTCGTTTTAACAATGGCAGTTGAAACTAAGAATCAAATTTCGAATAACGAATTTTACTTCTTGCTCTTCAGAGGAACACTTGATCTGTTTTGACTGTAACGACAACTGCATTATGCCACAATGTAGTCCCTATTTTGCACATATGCAGTTTGTTTGGATTTTGGATTACCTTTGGTAGGGCATTGGACAAGAGGTTAGGCTTTAGATTGGGCAAGCATTGTTTTGTGCTTCCTGTTCACTTGATAGGAAATATTGGATTAGATTATGTCCTCTCCACATACACAACTTTGATGCTCTTACAACTTTGATGCTCTTTTTTATAATTTTATGTACAAGACTGTAGCAGAGTCACAACCCACCTGGATTCTGGGAGTCTGTGGATTATTTCATGTAGTTGCTCAGCAAATCCCATCTCAAATAACCTGAAAAAGTTGTTAACAAAATTAAGTTTAGTGCTAACATGACATATCCACCCATAGGACTCAATAATATTACCAAATGGATATTCTTATAAGTAACTTTGCAATAATATTTTATTATGAAATTAGTGGAAACTTGTTTTTATAACACTATATAATTAATTATGTACTATATAATTATTTATATACTGTATAATTATAACCTGTATTATGTAATTAATTACTTGTAGGATACACATACAACAGTCTGCTGATAATATTCTAAAACTCATAAATAATTCATGAGGAAAAAACAAAAGAAATTAATATTTACTGAGTGTTTACAAATGTGATTTAGAACTGGACTCATTTACATAAACTTTAACTTTGATTTTCTCGGCCAAAATAAGTCGAATCGCCAAAATAACTGAACAACATGACTCTACATCTAGTAAATACCTGTAATTGATAAAATTTGAGTCCATGTTGTATTGGAGATATACATTGTAGTTCCTCGCCGAAGAGGCTCGTATCTATATCTACCGATACAACACACCCTCTCATTTTATAAATATTACTTAGTGAACAAATAGGAGAAGGTTCCCTGTGTTGTATAAAAAATAATGAATGCTTGCAGTCTTGAAATGCTGTGAGTGGATGTAGAGCCAGGAAGAGTTGGAAGATGGAAACATTAGGGCAGCTGACCAATAAGGAAACAGTGACGAGAACTAAAGAAGTCATGTTGAAGTTGTTTCCAAAAAGTATTGTTGCTTTCTTATAACCTGTTAATTATTATTTTCATTATAATGTTATCTACTATGATGATAATATTGATCGGAATTATATTGTAGCTTATAATATAAATTATGGGATCATCCTAAGAACATGAATTTCAATGGATGCTCAGCAGGCTTGATTTTCTTTTATAAAATAATTCAGATAGTACGCACGTTCTGATTGGCTGATTGGCATGTTTTCATTAGCCTGTGCAAACTAGTAGAAAATAGTCAGCAATCCTCAACTCACATGTCACATGTCACATCAGACATTTTCATTATGCCTTGCACTCTCAATATGCAGATTAACAACTCCAGTGCTGACCAGAAATTGTAAATTTCCTGTAACAATTTACAGCCCATTTGTTGGGGAATGTTCTGCCTTCCACTTTTATCAATTGGCATGTTCTCACAGGGAGTTCTAACTTAATACACATACCGTTTATATGCTGTCCTTTTTAACAGAGAAGCTTCAGTCTTTTGGCCAAAACGGCCAAACGAATCTGAACACTATGTAACCTAGCATGCCTAATTTCGGGCTTAGACTCCGTGCAGGCAGAGGAACTCAGACTCAGATCTCGCACAGTAACTAGTTAGAAAATAGCTTCCTCCCTTGAGGAATGTTAAAAGCATGCACCTTCAGCTTGTGCTTTAACATTTCTCTCACGTTCTCAAATGCCCATCGTGTTTTATGTATAGAGCAGCAGTGTTTTATCAGGTTTAAAAACATGAGGGCGCAGGCCGAGCATTTTTAGACCTGATACTAAAACATGTGCTGCAAGTTTATTAAACGGCTTCAAAAACTTATAATGGTTAATTATTGAACGATTGAACCTTTGTATTCACAACTCCATGTAAATATTCGAGTAATCACCGCCTGCGATTATGAACATCTCAAGGGAATGACATGAAGAAATTACCATACTACATGTATGTTGTTTGTTTGGCTGGCTTCAAGCGGACGTTTCGCAATGCTGAAAGCATTGTGTGGAAAGGGCAAGAAGAACCTGCACTTGAAGGATTTGGTATCAAGGTTGACATCGATAAAGTTCAAGACTTGGAAAGCGATATGACTGACATGACAGCAGACTCTAAATGAAGAGGATGTTTGTAAATTTAATGCACGTTTTTAAAATTATTTTACGGCTTTGAGTTTGGTTTAATAATTGGGACTAAATACAAAATGTAGTGGCTCGGTTAACAAGTAGTGGTAGTTGGATAACTTCATTAAAAGTGCACCTAACGTTTATTTTGTTATCATAAATATCGATTCTACATCAAGCTTTGAGTACTTCTGTGAAGAAAGTTTTGGTTTACAGAGAATACTCTATGTTCTACGTTTGAAATCGTGAAAATGTGACCTTTCCTGACCCATGACTGCGTAAGCAAAAGCCTGGGTCGATCCCTGGGTTGACGTCATCTCATTAATGCATTATTCTCCATGGCGTCTTTCTATCACAACAACATCGATTTATAGAGAATATACACTGTTTGCGAGTTGTTAGTTAAGAAAAAAGTCATTTTAGTCAACATGTTAAGTATTTATTCAAATTATTGCAAAGTCGAATTAATTATATGACGTCTACCCAGGAATCGACCCAGGCTTTTACTTACGCGGTCGTGGGTCAGGAAAGGTCACATTTTCACGATTTCAAACAAGCGTAGAACATAAAGTATTCACTTTAAACCAAAACTTTCTTCACGGAAGTACTCAAAGCTTGATGTAGTATCAATATTTATGATAACAAATTAAACGTTAGGTGCACTTTAAAAATATTATCTGTGTATCTCGGTAGTCTGCTGATATTAGCAAATTTAGTGCAAAATTGATAATCTAGGTACCTTATGGTCCATGTACTTTTTGCTATCTGTGGGTCTTTATCAGGATTTATTAGGATGAAACCTTTATATAAAGATTCACCTTAATTAAAAATCTTTATATAAAGATTCATCCTAACTAGAAATTCACTGATAAAAACCCAAAATTAGCAAAAAGGTACACAAATTTTAAGGTACCTACAATGTAGATAAGCAATTACCATATCCATTATTTTGATCAATTAACCCCATTTTCCCCTAGGACTGAAGTCAAATCCCTCCGCGGGCTTTTTAGAATGATGAGATTTTGTCAAGTACATGTACAGTATTGTGCAAAAGTCATGCAAACGTATTTCGACGAATTTCGCTCTTTGTTCTTACGAATGTCGCCGAAATTTCGTCGAAATTTCGGTCAACTTTTCGTTCGAAATTTCGACGAAGAATCGATCAGATACGCGAAAATTTTAATGCCAAGGCGAAATATCGCCAACCTGCGAGCGACATTTCGACGATATTTCGTTTATTGTCAAACGAAAATTCGGACCAGGTTATCGAAATATCGTGATCCGAAATTTCGGCAAGCGTACGTGTCAATTGCACAGTTTTGTATTTTAACCTTTCTTTCACCAGGATTAACGCGTGACAAATTCGAATTCATGACAAACAGTTTTCAAACGTACAGTAAGATGGTTTTGGTAAATACTCTGCGTACCAGAGGCGTCAAAAAGTCAAGATTCTTGTATAATAAAAGTCCCCGTCAATCGTGAACTGTCAGCCAGACGCGTGTCTCATTTCTGACACAAATACCGCGGGAGCGTAATTAATTTCCATTTACGCGAACCCGATGCATTAAAGCTCTTTTAATTCAAAAAGAATTGCACTTTCCCAGTAGAAGTTTTCTGGTAAGAGTATAGAAGCTTTTGCACGTCTTTCAATATGACAAACGTTGCTTCAAAACTCTGTTGATGTTCAGTAAAATATCAGACTGACACGTTCACGCCTGACTGATTGCACGTGGAAATTCAGAAGAGTTGAGATTTGAGATTCTAATACGCAAACATTTACAATGATTTCTGCCGAAACCTTTTAATACTAGTAACAAGACAAGGATCTACTGTAAATGTGAAACTACACTGAAGCAAAAGTTTATTTGGTGTTATGCTTTGCGCTCAGTTACAGCCAGTGAGTCAAGCTTTAAAGCGGGCCACGCACCGCCGGGAACTAAGCGAGCATCCGTTGTTTTGTTTATTTTACGGCTCACGATATTTCGATAACTGCATGGTCCGAATTTACTTGAAAACTTTATGCAACGACTTTTACAAAGATCTGGAAGGCTGGAGGATCTGAATATTATTGTGGATATACGGATAACGTTTACAACATTGAACACTTCCGAAGTTGGGACGTGCGCGCGATTTATAGTAACGCATTCCTTTCGTTTATTACCCTTCCGGCCTTCGATTCAAAGCATCGGATTTCTATTCTTAGCGGAGCCATTCTTAGCCTGATTATACTGACTGAACTGAAGTAAACTCTACAGTTATCCTCCTGTACCGTTCGAAAGTGAGCCGTAATTTAAAAGTTGAGTTAGTCAAAGTCCGAATAAAGTTTACACTCAGGTTGGTCGAATTGACCGAGTGAGCCGGAAAAGGTAACTTGATCTTTGACGGGCAAGGATCGAAATTTCGAAGGATCGACATTTCGAAGAAGCGAAGTTTCGTGCGAATATTCGCAGAGTATCAAACGAAATTTCGCACGATATTTCGTAGAGTGCAGCGAATTTTCGTGCCAACATGTCGCAGAGCACTGCGAAATGTCGCACAGATTCAACAAAGGGCTTAACGAATTTTCGTCGAAATATCGCCGAAATTTCGGATCGTGAAAATTTTCGTTCATTTTCGCCGTAAAGCCCCGAAAAGACCCGAAATTCGCCGAAAGGTGTTTGCAAGACTTTTGCACAATACTGTATAAAGGAGCATGCACATGACTGATTTGCTTCATCTGATTGGACAAAATGCTCATGAATTATTCATGAGTTTTTGAAGATAGTATAAAACATGGCTGAGGCTTCTTTATTTGTTAAATAAATTTGTTTTATTATTATTATTATTGCTGGCCATGATAGACTAGAGTTACATTAATTTACAACAAAAACATAATGAGCTCAACACTTTTAGCCAACTAATAGCTTTTACATGATCAGTTACTTGGACTAACCTGTCGGCCTCATCAAAAACAACATACTCCACTGATGACAGTTTAAGGTCCATCTCCATTACGACATGAAGAAAGCGTCCAGGCGTGGCTACAACACTGCCAAACAAAACAACCTAATGTCATTATGTAGCACCGAATGCCTCATTTCACTAAGAAGTCTACTTTGGCACTTTGCCATTTGGGCAAGTTGTCAAATTGATCTACCAGCCCAACATGAAAAAAATCATTAGCACTGAGAAACATGGGCAGTTTACTGAAAATTCAACACATATATAATTTGTTACTTATAATATTCATTTACTTAATAATTCACAAAGGTGCTAACCAATCTAAACACAGCATTCAAGTCACATGGATACGACTGTAATCCCACTTGTAAAATTCATTAATAATTAATAAAGGTGCTAACCAATCTAAACGCAGCATTCAAGTCACATGGATACCCTGTAATCCCACTTGTAAAATTCATTAATAATTCATAACTTAAGGGTAATAACAATCTAAATGCAGGAGAACTGTGAGTGTAGAGGATCAGATAATGTCCAAGGACAAATATCAGGGCATATTTCGATGCCACAATGTACATGTAGGTTATCGTTGTTATCATCCTTCAAATATTTTATTTGATGTGCGCTTATACACTCGCAAGGGGTGTATTCGCTAAATCATTTACACACTATTTCTATATTACCCAATCCCCCATTGACAGAATCAAAATGTTGCTGTGGCTAATTTATATTTACATTATTTTGGAATTGTATCTGTCAATTAACTACTGAAAAAAATCCTAATATCACAAAAATGGGGATTAGAAAGACCTTTCCAAAACCTTTCCCTTAGTTTGCAAATTTACTAACATTATCATGAAACACAAAGTATAGCAGAGTAAATTAGTTATACTTACATATCAGGGTTGCTGTGAATAGCTGCAAACTGACCTTCAAGGCTGAAAAAATGAATATCAACTTTTGATTAAAAATAGCCTTCCAATGGAGTAACTTGTGTATACAATGTAAATTGTATACTAGAATGTATTGCATTGTACTGTAATTTATGTGGTTCCAGAAAATATCCATAACTCCAATGCAGGTTCAGTTTTTGGGGTTGGACCCCTTCACCCCCCTGGAGTTCTGTTCTACAGGCATTTGATAAAAAAGAGCATTAATTGAAGAGCTGTGTGCCACAAGGGACCAAGTCAAGACCCTGTGTTACCAAAATAGTTATTTTATAAGAGCTTCCTGAACTTGGAATACACTTCCACACGAACTGCGTAAATCAGATATCTCTTTACCTAAGTTTAGATCATTACTATTTGAATATTACATGTCTGCCATCACTTCTCTATTTGACATCGAGAACCCTAGGTCTTGGAAGTCTGTGTCTCTGAAATGTCACCAGGCAAGACAGTTAACCGCACCTCTTAAATGCTGCTTTTAGGTTGAATTATATAAGTATTGTAATTGGAACATTTATTGTAATTTTATTTTTCATAGGAAACCAACGTAATTGGCTAATGCTGTGTTGGTTCTCCTGGCCTCTACAGTGCCGTGCAAAAAGATTTCAACAGGGGAAGTGATTATCCCCTGAAAAAGAGATATATCCCCTGAAAAAAAGATATTTCCCTTTTTGGGGAAGTTTTAGGGGATATATCCCTTTCTTCAAAAGAGATAAATCCCTTAGGGGATATTTCTTCAAAAGGGACATTTCCTTTTTGAAAAAGGATATATCTCTTTTGAAAAGAGATATTTCCCTTAGGAGATATTTCTTCAAAAGAGATATTTCCCTTTTGATGAAGTGAAGTGAAATGTACCCTAACGGAAATAGGGTATCCGGTATCGTAACACAGCCGTTTAATGAAACCTTCAAGAAGTTAAACTTCCAACACAAGCTGTTCTTGTGTTAAAAAAGCTACGAGATTTTATCCTAACACAGCCGTTTATAAAAGCTTCGAGATTTTATCCTAGCGCGGCCATTAATAAAAGCTTCGAGAGTTTATCCTACCACGGCCGTTAATAAAAGCTTCGAGAGCCGGTTTATCCTCCTTAACACAGTCATTTATAAAAGCTTCGAGAGTTTATTCTAACACAGCCATTAAAAAAGCTATGAGATTTTATCCTACCACGGCCGATAATAAAAGCTTTGAGAGCCGGTTTATCCTTTACACAGCTGTTTATGAAAGCTTTGAGAGCCGGTTTATCCTACCACGGCCGTTGATGAAAGCTTCGAGAGTTTATCCTACCATGGCTCACATGGTAGACATGTAGATGGGGGACATCCTGAAAAGGGCACTTGGTCCCTTGTGGCACACAGCCCTTCAATTGACCCCAGCAGTAGAGATTATATTCTGTCTGTAATTTCCTCTTGAAAAAACTCCTACAATAAATTTTGCAAACCTAGAGACAGCTATAGTTTAAGCCACCAATGATATTCAGCTGAACCAAAACCAGAAATTACTTACCTGGAGTTATTTGTTAATATACATGTAATTAGTTAACGATTATTCACCAAAGTGGAGGTGAATAGTGGTGGATATTTACCAAGCTGTTTCGGCGAGTTAAATATCCACCACTATTCAATAACACTAAGGTGAACAATTATTGTTTTAGTATATACATTGTACCACACTGCAGGTGAATAGCCAGCACAAAATAGTTATTTTATTTTCTGTCAAATGGACAAAAACTCATGCAAGGTGATTGCTGCTTCGCTCAGAGGCGAATATGAAATCATATTCACTGTTTGAGTAGCCAATCAGAGCATGCAAAAAGTGATATTCACTGGTGTGGTACATACTAATACAACTTAGGGGTCATAACCCGTACTGTATCACATTCTCAAGCTTTTCCCATTTAGTCCTTCATGTGTTTTGACTTATTTGCATGGGAAACCTATCTTGAAGCCAAAATGTCCTGCTAGACTTTGAGAACATACCGAAGAGGTTCAAACAAGTTTTTATCATGTGACCCGTACGGCCCCGCACGCTTTCCTTTCAAAACCATTTACAAAAGTCACACGATGAGGGCCGGACGTGTATGGCGTGAGCAGGCTGGAAAAAGTTGTCTGGCCTTGCACAATTTTTTCTTGCTGTTTTGCAGTTTGTTCTACATTTGTACAAAAGAAATATGGTCATATGATAAAAAACCTATTGACTGAGTTAGGTTGGGCCGGACGGGGAAATATTTAGCTTTCAGTCCTTTTGTATGGACCTCGCGGCACTCAGTCTGTACTTCATGATCTCGAGCCAAATATTTTCCTGTCTGGCCCTCCCACTCAGTCAATAAGTACATATTATTTGGTTCAGATTGGGGAAGAAATTAGTTTTTTTTTGGAGGTTAACGCTCTGCAGTTCTTCAAGTAAAGAGATTCGAGATGGCTTATTTCTGCCCTGATCTGAACCAAATAAAAATAATTATTTAATTCATAATACACTGGTACTAACCTATCACCACCAAGAATAACTGATGATTTGAGACCCGTAAACCGGCCAAGCTGTTACAGACAAACCAAAAGAAAATTACGTACACGGTGGTTTGAAGATACAAAGTTTATCCCCGTGTCTAAAACATTTCACTTTTCGTTTGCTGTGCTCATGCACTCTTTAAATCTTTCAACTCTCGAGGATTAAAACTTCATATCTTCGCACCACAGTGCAATATCCTCTATATCTCTGCAAATAGTGGGTAAAAACAATTGAAACTTTGCACATGTATGCCTGGTAATAAGGAAAATACACTCATCCTAATTCCTAAAATGCAACAAAACAGTGTATGTGGCCCCTTTCATTTTGAACATAAAATTACAATTCTTCTGTAGAACACAATAATATGCTTTAAGCCACTCACATACAATACATACAATGTACATTGTGCCAAATGTTTGATACATGTATACCTACAGCAATACATGTAAATTATGTTTGGTATGGAGAGAAATCAGGGAATTTCTTTTCCTCAACAAAGTGTGTGAGTGAGCAATTAAATGACACAATTCCTTCCCACTTCCAAAAACTCATTTCTGCACTTGCATGCATGTACAATTATATTTTATTTAAAAAGCTGCACACAAAAAATTATTTGTTGGTTGGTGATCAGTGGGAAGAAGTATGTGACAAAGAAAAAGTTAATTTGTCAATTATACGAAAGCTTGCAAAAAGTTTAAGAAGAAAAATTGATGCAAAATCGAATGACCAGTGAAAAAACTAATTGAAGCATATTTAATATTTGTTGTACCTCTTTTATGAACTTGAGGGTCTGTAGGGCCAGCTCACGTGTAGGAGAAAGAATCAAAGCTCTGGTACCAACCTATAGACATGTACAACGAGACACCTGCATGTTGTAAGAACTGTAATGAAAGGCACAACAGACAAATAATTGCACCCAATTTAAGGTTACCGTAGACCTTTGTGGCCTGTTTTCTCCAAAGAAAATTCATTCCTTGTGAAGTTTATTAATTATTGTACTTTAGTGAAAACTTTGCAAGATATTTGGAAAACCGTATTTCGAAGTAAAGTAAATAGATAGCTTAGGCATGATAATCCCTTTATTAGTGGCAAGCTACATGTACATGTAGCTGTAGATTTTTGTGGGAAACTACATCCGGGACATCCAAAAGACCTACCACAATGCATATTTCATGTGCTTTAGTGTGTTCAATACTGCTATAGTTCATCACTCTTATAGTTTTCATTAGAAATATTGTTTCAACTCGCTTATGGATAAACCAAAATGGAATCCCAGTCATTTGGACGCCCTATGAACACATCCACAACCGGAGTTCGTGCTGGTGTGCTTCAATTTCTTTTTGGATTTGTTGTCGCTTTCGCCTTCTACTTCAGTGTCCTTGATACATGTACATGAATCTCAGGCTGCTTTGTTGTCTTACATCGCTTGACAACACTTTTCTTTTCACTAGGTTTCTTAGTTTTTGACATGATAGCTAGCAGTCTAACCAGATCATTTGGTGAATCTAGCAATGCAGTACTGTATATAGGAATGTAAACCCAGGTATAAATATGAACCATTTCATTTCCCGCAAATTCTTGGTTCATTCACAACAACCCAGGGGTCCTGTGTTAACATCTTGACAGAACTTTCGATGAAGTGTGAACTTGCTGTAAACTTCCGAAGCTAAAAGCTCTGACTTCATTTACTTGCTTATTCCCTATCTTTGAGTGAATTACAATGTAAACATTGTATGTGTCTTAATAATTATCAGATCCTCGTGAAACTTGGCCAAAAGATAGATATAACATCAAGTAACCAGACTATCAGGAAGGGGGAGAGGGACTGATACCCAGGTTAACCATCAAGGAACCAAAGTGTGTCGGGCTTTAGCAATATTTTTGTTATTTTTTTTGTATGTGGCTTAGCATCATATACAGTACCGCCTGGAATTATTGAAGCATCGGGTCGCGGTCAAACCGCGGTATTACCGCGGTCATTGGACGCGGTATTACCTCACTATGGACGAGGTTTTTGAGGTTTTACCGCGGTTATTCATCGCAATGAAGCACTCATCGGTGAAACTAAGACTTTAGAATCTTTTATTTTCGCTTCATTCAGAACTCAAACGGCAGGTAGAGAAGCACTCATTGGTGAAACTAAGACTTTAGAATCTTTTATTAACACCAGAGAAATGCCAGCGGTACATTGGCCACCTTCAGAAGGTGATCCCAGACATCATCGCACGGGATGGAAGACCATCAGGGCATTGACTTCCACAAGAATAACCACCCAACCAAATGGCTCCTTTAGCAGCCACCACACATGACAGAAGTCATTGACCATTAAAGTTTCTATTCATATAAAATCATAAATAAAACGTATACATTGTATTTGTTCGAAGCAAGGGTAACATTAATAAACCCATTTGAGTTCAGAATGAAGCGAAAATAAAAGATTCTAACCCGCCGTTAGAGTTCTGAACGAAGCAAAAATAAAAGATTCTAAAGTCTTAGGTTCTCCGATGAGTGCTTCTCTACCCGCCGTTTGAGTTCTGAACGAAGCAAAAATAAAAGATTCTAAAGTCTTAGGTTCTCCGATGAGTGCTTCTCTACCCGCCGTTTGAGTTCTGAATGAAGCGAAAATAAAAGATTCTAAAGTCTTAGTTTCACCGATGAGTGCTTCTCTACAGATTACCTGCCGTTTGAGTTCTGAATGAAGCGAAAATAAAAGATTCTAAAGTACACAATGTGTGACACAATCCGTGGTATGTGCTCTTAATGTATTTCCAATGGCTGTAAACCAATCAGAAAGCGAGAAACTGAGCAGTTGTTGTCAAATAAATGACTGTACTCACCATGGCTGAATGAGCTTGAAGTTTTTCAAACATTGGAATGAGGAATGCTGCTGTTTTGCCAGAACCTACATGTACACAGATAGATATCTTATTACAACAGTCCTAAATAGCATTCTAGCTAGGAATTTTTCTCTCATTTGTCGATGGGTCAATTTGGGTTAGCTATGAGCCATTATCATGAATATTCACGAGGTTGTATTATGCAAATGAGAGATTGAGAATTGAGATTGAGAATACAAAGAATGATCACTACAAATCACGTTTACTGGGATCAGTTTTAGCCACTGGAATACTAAATGTATCCTGAATATCATATGTCAGCAAGTGTAGCTTACAGTGCAAAATATGCCCAAACCAGTGATTTCCAGAGACTATTCCATCTATTCCTATTCCAGAATACGGTCAATCGAACGCGCCCTTAGTCGGAAGAGCTTGCTCAATATTTTTGGAGGGATTTCCACAATTCCCCCATCAGAAATCTAATGGTCCATCCCTTAGAGTCGTTTCTGTGACAGATTGTCATTTTTTGTTGCAGTTTGTCTGACTGTGTGTCAAAACAATTTGAAAACTGAAATTGTGACTAAAGAAATAATAAAAGCTTTTGTTTCAAAGGATTTACAAATCATATTTTGTTGTTGAAAATTGTACTGAAGATCACATGTGACTGAGAAATTGAGAATAAGACAAACTAGACTTTGAACTGATTATAAAAATGGCATTTCATACCAGTTTAACTGATGGACTGTGTGCAATAAGGGCATAAGTGACTCCTAAGAACACACATGCTCTAAGAACACATGTGCTTCCAAATATAATGTTCTCGTTCCTAAAATTTCCCTTTCAACTGCTGGTGGTAGAACGTTTACTTTTAGAGCTTCATCGTTATGGAATTCTCTAACTGAAATTAAAGCCATCGCTTTGCCAAATACCTTTAAAAACAAATGCCATTTGCTGTTATTTTAAGAACAAGCCACACTTGGCCATTTTTATATCTAAGTATTATATGGGCCGCGCCAGGCAAAAAGGGCCCGGACGACATAATATGTAAATGTCTTTTGAAATTGCAATATGTTTTTTATACTTGTGGTGCGATTACAATATGCATCGTGAGTGCCACATTGTGCTACTAACAATTAAGTAGTGTTGATTTCATGAAATTGACCAGTGAAATCGAAGGCGAAATTTACGACATTTTTACACGAGGGTGTGATCACAATTTTAGCAGGCGCAAATGATTCCTTATCATCAGACGATTGTTTCAAGGTGTAACTTGTACTGTTGCTAAAATCATATTATGAGCTACGGGGAGTAGAATGACTGCAGAAAAGAATTTTTTTGACCAAAAAGTGAACATCTTTTTCATCTTATAATTTCTTTACTCTTTAATGCCAGCAGGTATAAATGAATGTCATACTAACATCAAAATCATCCCCTCTGACAGGATTCCTAATTTTTGTGGTCATATTTGTAATCGGGCCCTTGCATCAAAATCACGTAAATTTCACCCCTGATTTTTTTTGTAAATTTCTTGAAACTGACATTTATTGTTAGGAATAAAATGTAGCATTTCTCGTCAAGAATATAATACAACCTTCAACCTGTTATTTGGAACACCGCTGTAGGAATTATTTAACTTGAATGTCGTCCGGGCCCTTTTTGCCTGACGCGGCCCACATCATTATGTATTGCTATAGATTTTTATAATTAAGATAAACCTAGTCTAGTACTTACTACTACAATGCATGTACATATAATTTAGAATGTGATCAGGAGTTACTTTAATAGGCCCTTCTTGTACACAACTGTTATACATGTAGTACAAAAACATCTTACCAGTAGCTTTTTTGTAAAGCCCAATTTTCAACTCAGTTATATGTAGCTACTATTATTAACCATTTCGGAAAAAGGACTGGGACAGAGTATGTAAATTAACTTGAATTAAAAGATAAACGAACCCGACCACAAGAATTAGATCATATCAAAATTAGTGTCCTGATTGAAATTGGGGATGATTGGATCAAAATTATTACAGCTGTTTTCATTGAAGTGTGACTCTGGGAGTTTCAAGTTCTATTGGAAAATTGTAGACTCTCTAGTCTCGTGCAATCTCCAAATGAGACCTGAAACATCCAGCGTTGTACTTCAATGAAAAGAGTAATAATGTGGTGAGCTTTCAAAAATCACAAAAAAGTGAGCTCAGTGTGGTTTGGGAGATGGCCATGCATCCCCCCAATCCACTGAATTTCTAATGGTATGTTCCTGAAACAACCTTAAAGGAGAACTGAACCCTAAACCGGCAATCCCTTTATGTAGGACGACACAAATTTTTACCAAAATACAATAGAATACGATACAATACAATTCAATACAACAATAGAACACAACACAATACAATACAATATAATACAATACAATTTGGTAGCAATTCGTGTCGTCCTACATGAAGGGATGGCCCCTAAACCAATCCAACAACATATATAAACTTGTATTCAAGAGAAATAAGGTCTGCTAATTGATTTCTTTGTGGTGCACATCTAAAAGGATGAAAAAGTTTTGAAGGTCAAAAAATAGCTGATTCTCCGCTGATAAAGCTAGTTTGCATGGTGGCTCAATTCAGTGCTTTTTCCCCCATATACATGTAGTACATGTACGTCATGCATACCAAGGAAAAACGATCACACCTTCGGCACAAAGAAATCACAATAGTGCACAATTATGAGTCATTAGTCCATCTATTCAAAGCCGAAAATAAGATGACAAAACTAATTTATTCCCTGTATCGTACGTCACAGATTACAGGAATTGAGCTGTCTGTACTTAGCGTCGGTTGGGAGGAAGATTTGCCGATTTTCTTTCCTTTGACGCAAAACACAGTAAAATAAATTTTGGTATGAGTCTTTTCATGTTTAGATCTACCCATTGAGCTAAAGTTGATGTTAGGCTTCAGTTCTCCTTTAATTAAGAGGCTGATCAAAGCCAGGACCAGGCTAATTCACAGATCGAATTGGAATTTAGCGTGTTGGTTTTTGTGGAGGGAGGAAAATCAAAGAACGAACCTGGGCCACAGACGTGAGAGGCGAAGTGCTTAACCACTGTGCCATGCCGACTCCCCAACCATACTCAACTATCTTATTTTTGTGATTTTCAAGCTTAATATCCAGTTCTTATTTATTCGAACATCTCCAAACTCGGTAAACATACTAATTTAGATGTTATCTTTTCATAAAAATAAATATTTTTAGAATTTGCTTAAATTTACACACTCAGACCCAGTCTTTCATCAGTTTACAAAATGGCTACCGGTAAAAACATGTAACACTAAATTGATTACTAATAGTAACTTTGTTTGTTAGTGTGACTGTATATTGTGTGTTTATTTATTATCACCTTAATTAGTTATTCAACATATTTAATGTTATGTGCTTGCTGATTTTTCGCCTTTTTCTGACTTGTAAAATTAACTCTATCATTTAATGGGCACCCGACTAGATTAGCTCCTTATAGTTATTTCGGGTGCCCGGTTACTTTATAACTTGTTTACTTTCATCCGACCCATGTAATCTGCCACTGTAAGTACAAATAAAAAAATTGTTGTTGTTGTTGTTGATTAGCACAGAATGGACCTATATCCCAAATACCTCTAACTGCATATTTCATGTTACACAATATTGAACTGTACAATGAATGCTCGGAACCAATCACAAAGCTCAATATCTGATAGCCGAGTAGTGGGGGACCAATCAGAAAGCTTGATACATTGTTGGTTTTACTTTAGCCATTAACACATACAATGTATATTAGTAGTACACTGTTTCTGTACTGTGTGCAGAAATATCGAGTAATACAGCACCACTTGCAGACCTGTATTCTGATTGGACCCATTATACTGTAGCTCTACTGTTTTTCTACTGCTTGTTGTTTGGGTTAGGGTGTTTTGTATTGTTGGGTTAGCCAATACTGTGGCTCGTTTCGAGTGGTACTGTCTGGCTCGAAACAGCCTGGAAGTTTCCAGCAGGATCTGGTAGGATCTTGGTGAGATCCTGGTTCAATTTTAAAATTCCTTTTCAGATCTCTAACCTGTTATCTTCTATAAAGCAAGAAAAGATTTCCCAAGATCTTGTAAGATCTTGCTTAATTAATCTTTTCAATTTATTAAAGCTCAGCCCTACCTGTCCTGGCCATGGCCACCACATCCTTACCATCCATTATCAGTGGTATTGTCTGTGTGCAAAATCAATAGAACAACAACATGACTATAATGAGTTGACTATCTAAATTAGTAATTAATTATTACATGTACTTATACAACATTATTATACCAACATGAGATCCCTGTCAATATATATTAGATAGTCCTGCCATATGTAAATTATCTGTCTACCCTCTTTCTCTCTTTCTACATGTATTTTATATTTTCTGAAAACAACCTTAGTCATTTTATTAATACTATTGTAAATAGCATATTATATGTTCCCTAAATCATTCTTTGACGCCGTCACCATTTAAATTCAACATAGACAGTGACCAACTCGAAAGCATATGCTACATTGTACTTTGGTCACTGTGCACATATTCTGAAGTTTTTCTTTAGTTATAAATCCTTTTTGCTTTTTTTGATAACATATTTAATAAATGTAATATACACTCTATTATAATGTAACATAAACAGTTGGAAACAATAAAAAACTGAAATTGAATTTCCAGTGTTCTTGGTGGAAGGTTGCAATGATGGAGTTCCACTGGCTGTTAGGATGAAAGTAGCCGACTGCTCTTACTATTTAATTTACTTGAAAGCACAAGACTCATACAAATTGCATTTTTGTGAAGACAGCTTTTATGAAAGTGTAGCCAGGCACTTGTTTCAACCTAACTGGCTGCCTGACCAAATAAATACCAAGCACCCTGCATTTCTGAGTATACAATTGTACCAGTCATCAAATAATGGAATGGGAGTGAGATGAAGTGCAATTGCATTGAAATGGTTTTATGGGTAAGCTGCCTCTTGTAAAAACTATATTTGCTTCATCGCTGATTACAGTAATGCAATATTATTTTCTAGAGTTCTACTTGCAGGGAAAATCAAATGCATCTTGGCTAGAACCTGGTGAAATGTACAGAAAAAAAAAGGTCTACCGGTATCTTTGCAAATTAACGTTCACGTCTCTCTCTCTCAACATCTTTTCCTTCCCACCTTAGCTTTGTAATCTTAACCCTTTCATATCATTCTGTGTACAGAATTTTCCATATTTTACTGGTAATTTGAGGGTTTCAGTCTTGCTAAGTTTAGAGAGCAAAGTCCTTAGGTTCCCACACGGCATAATGTATAGACAAATGAGCCTATTGAACTGTATTAGCCATATTAACAATCAATAATTTCATCTAAATCCTACATGTACAGTTAACTTATTTCATTTCAGAAAAAGGACTAAAATAATGACCTATACAGAAAAAGTATTTCCTATATTCCCTAGAATTATAATTATAATTTTTACAACAACATCCAATTTTCTCGCTTTCTGATTGGCTCTCCGCTATATACAATTTTAGTACAGAAATTGAAAAAGATGTCACTCGTTAGCAGTGGTAGCTTTGCAAAGTGATTTCATGGCGAGTTTTGTGAAATCAAATGGCTGTTAACTTCTCTTCCAAAAACAAGAAAATGAGGATTTCACAAGCATTTCATCACTAGGAGAAGTTAATCGGTGAGTCAAACTTCTTTATAGTGTGCCATTTGGCAACTGAAAATGTGAGCTTTCTCTTGAGTGGAGAAAGTTTTGACAAATTTGTGGTTCAGACTTTGTGATTTACCAGTTCTCTCAGAGCACAGAAGTCTTGATTTTCTGATCCAGAAAAAAAAGGATTTCACCAGCATTCCATCAATGACAGAAGTTAATTGGTGAACCAAATTTCCTTGTATGCTGCTTTGACTTTCAATGCTGTTTTTTGACTCTAAAGCAGGTTAGTACGCACTCGTTTGAAGCAAAGTGCTTTGTCGTTGCAATAACAATCACATACATTTTCCATTGTCCGTACTCGTATTGATCACGAAATGATGCAATAAAATCTCCAAAACTTTGCAGTGAAAAACAAGTCGCTGTGCTCGTTGTTCCATTTGAACATTTTATGACATAATTTCTATGATGAATACGAGTATGGACAATGGAAAAATGTATGTGATTCGTTAATTGTACATCTGTGCAATAATGTAAACTATAACTTAACATACAGTTGGAGTACTCATACAAGCATGATCTAATATGTAAAATGTCTGAAACAACCACAAGGGACCTGAAACAACCACAAGGGACCTGAAACAACCACAAGAGGCTGATCAAAGCCAGGACATACATGTAGCTAATTCAAAGATCAAATTGGAATGTAGCATGTTGGTTTTTGTGGAGGGAGGAAAACTGGAGAACCCAGAGAAAAACCCATGGAGCAAGGGTGAGATACCAACAAACTCAACTCACATATGGCGCCATGTCCAGGAATCAAACCTGGACCACAGAGGTGAGAAGCAAAGCACTTAACCTTAAAGCAACGCAAAGTTGAGGTTAGTTCTGGGTGGTACCATACAAATGTATGTAGCAATGCCACTGTAAAGAAATATCCCCTCCCACTTTGCCTCACTCTCATGTCCTATTCTAGTATCAGTTTCCACATGTGAGCTATTGACTATCATCTTTAGCTTGAATGAAGAGTATAGTGTATGCAATTAGTGTAAATACAAGTTACAAGTACAATGTATTTCATACAAGAGTGTACACTTGAAGCCAGATACATTTTTAGATACAAATTGCAACCAAAAGAATAATGTTGAACTTCAATCAGTACAATCCTTGTACATTTGTATGTTGACTTGCTGGTACAAAGTATTTTAAAAAATTTGAGGGAAAAAATGTATGGATACCTTTCTCTGTATAGGAGTGGGAACTTTGTAGCCTTTTTTCATGACTCCCTTGAACACTGGAAAACTCAGTCCTATATTATTACAAAAGATGAAAATAACTATTAAAGAATGAAAGATGTATAATAATAGTGGATTAAGAGCTTTGTTAAGGTTACCGTATACCTTCGCGGCATGTTTTCTTTAAAAAAAAATTTTCGTAATTCTTTTGAAATTGATGGATTGATCTTCAAGTTTCCTAAAAAATTTTTTTTTAACATGCAAAACTTTACGAGATATTAGAAAAAAACGTAATTTGAAGGAAAGTAAATAAATCACTTAGGCGTGATAAATCCCTCTGATCCCATTACGTGCCACAGGCACCCCGCTGAATTTTTGCTGTAAACTATATCCAGAGCTTCAGACTCACAGTGAGCCGTGAGTTCAGTGATTTTATAGCGTTTAATTTACCGGTATATCGATCATGGATATGTCCAGAAGAGAAAAGAATAATCCTTGGATAAAAGGTAAAAAAAGAAGACAGGCCCCAAGAAGATTCAAGAGAATGAGCTTGAGAAGGAGCAAAGTTTCAATACGGAGAAGAAAGTGATGCTCGCGGAAAGCGACAAAGGCTCAGCTCGTGGTTGGAACAGCCTTCATGTTCGACGACTCCCACTTCTAGTTCTATTAGTACTGCTACAACTCCGACGGAAAGCTGCTCAGCTAGTAGGCTTAAACTTTTGCCAGGTACAAGAAAAGAGACGGAAGATTCAGAGAGTAGCAGCGAGTCCGCATCCACTCGCAGTTTCCAACCTGGGCCGTGGTCAATCCAGGAATTCTAAATCGTGAACTAGAGCGAAGTTCAGCCGGTCGATTTTGCGGAACTGAAGGAATCATTGCAGCTAACATAGCAGGTTTAGGATCAACATCAACGTTACTTTGGAGCACGAGGTTGCCTGCCACTCGCTTTTCCCTTCGCTCTTGTTTGCGGTGTTGCCTTTCGACTCGATTTAGTTTTCGATATCCGGCCCTCTCCCTTCTTGGTACAACCCGTTGATTTACCTTTCTTTTACCCTTTTGCGCATTATCTCTAGTTTTGGCCATAACACAACGCTCTTTTGAATATTTGCGACACGACTTCTTCTGCAATTTGAGCCACGTACTAATTTCCCGCGAATTTCTGGACTTGATTCATAAGCTCCGGGGATCCTTACATATAATTGGCTGGTTGGTTTAAGTGTTGACGTTTGCTTTGATGAGGTGTGATGTGTTTCCTAACCTTCAGAAGCCAAAAACGCCGATATATTTTTATGCGTATTCACTGTCTTTGGGTGAATTTATAGGGTATGAAGACTTGTCAGATCTTGATGAAACTTGGCCTAGTGTTAGAGGAGCTACATATGAACCAAAGTGTGTGAGCGTTTACCGATATTTTAATTATTTTTCTTATAAGAGTACTTGCCGTGATGAAACACAGAAACTATTTCGATTGAAACTTTGAAGATGAATTGCATTTGAAAAAAGTAAAATATTAAAAAACGCTCACACACTTCGACAGGCCATCATGTGCTGATTGACATTATGCAGCGGAATCGTCCGTAGGCGCGAACGCGGAGGGACATAAAGTCACTTCTGTGAGACTCGTCTTTTTTGCGTTTGTTGCCTTAGCATTTGCTGAAAATGTAATATTTGTGCAAAAAAAAAAATTCAGCGCATTCTACATTATATAACCTTTCCAGTGATATATAGGTTTCTATACTTTCCTTTAAAATGATGCGCGTGCGATTTTATTTGCTAGAGACACCCGCGAAGGTATACGGTAACCTTAAGTGCATGTCTTTTCATTACAAGATCAATAAAAGGTCAAAGTCAAACAACATAGATGCACAGTACAAAAGCCATCAGATCTAATTAACAAAATTTCCTCTCGAAATTGTGAAAAATTTACCTTTCCTGACCCATGACCATGGTAGAAAAAGCCTGGGTAAATTACGGGTAGACATCATCTCATTAATGCATTATCCTCCATGGTGCCTTTCTATCACAACAACATTGATTTATAGAAAATATACACAGTTTGTGAATTGTTAGTAAAGAAAAAAGTTATTTTAGACAAAAAATAATGCTAAGTATTTATTCAAATTATTGCAAAGTCAAATTAGTTACTAGGTGACGTCTACCCGGGAATCGACCCAGGCTTTTTCTGACACGGTCAAATGGTCGGGAAAGGTCTATTTTTCATGATTTCAAACAAGCGTATAACATAGAGTATTCTCTGTAAAACAAAAAAATATTTGCAGAAGTACTCAAAACCTTTCAAAGGTTCATACATGTACATGTAGGTAGAAACTGTCAAGAAGGGTTAGAAGCACTTTAAAACAACTGAAGCAGTGAGTGCAAGAAAGAGTTGAAAATAATGATGACAGATCAAATTCTTAATTCTCCCTTACTAAACAAAGAAGAATATTGACAAATATTAAATAACAACAATGCAATCTGGTAAGTTTTATGTGTGTTTTACTTACAAAATATTAAAATTCTTAAAATTGTAATGTCAAGTAAAAACTGGATGAAAAAGAGCAATCTTTTTCAGACATAGCCATTGTAGTGGCTCTCTTTTCTTCTTTTGTTCGCCCCAGCAAATTGTGATCAGTTGAGTTGAGTGCGAAGCACGATGACCTCATTATCATGTTACTGACCTTGAGTTCGTGTTTGTCCCAATCCCCCACACTCAACTTATCGCCAGAACAAATTAAGATGGCTGTTATGCAGGCTATTTCTCACACAATTATTTAGAACAAATTTGTTTGTTTGTTTATCAAACAAAACCTTTTAGAATGATTGTTGCTTGGTTGTTGGTGCCTCTACATGTAGACTGATCTTTCATTTTGTGGATCATCAGTCTCCTGATCACATTCTAAATTCTCCTTCAATTTCTTTGTTTTCTAAGGGAGAATTTAGAATGTAATCAAGTCACTTATGCTCTTTTTGCACACAGCCCTTCATTTGAACAAATTTGTTTGTTTGTTTTTCAAACAGAACCATTTTAGAATGCTTGTTCAGTCTACATGTACATGTAGATTGAACTTTCATTATGTGTATCAGTCTTACGATTAGAATATTTAGACCTTGAGAAAAACAACAAAATGTAGCATTTTAGATTAATTTTGTTTGTACACCTGAACTCTGTGCACAAGGCCATGCTGTCAGGGAAGTCACCATTAATTGGCTCTTCACAGCTGACAAACTTTGGGCAGTCACAGAAACCACAGGAAGAAGGCTTTGAAGCATCTACTGTACATGTAGTATGTCTGTACAATAATTACCTTCTCTATACTGCCCAAACCTCATGAAAGGCAACCTCCACTGAAATACTTTTTGCTCTCAAATGTTCCTTATGGATGCCTTAAATCTATAGGGATCTTTGTTTACATGTACATTTTGCCTTTGAGAATGGAACAACTTATCGACTATTGTTAAGCAGAGCAAATCATACAAAGCCTTAAAAAAACAGTGTTACTACCAGATCAAAACAAAGTCTTAGATTTGCAAATCTGTAATAATTGCTACATCACAAGTATATATTTAGACCTAGTTTAGCTTATACTATTCATTCATGTAAATTAAGTTAACAGGCTTAATAACTTTACCATTTCTATTCATGTATATAGTTTTATTGTTTTATTACTGTATTGTACATTGTTATTACTATTGTTTGAGGGCCATGCATTTATCAGTACTTTGTACTGTCAAGTGCCACCCTCGTAATAAAGTTTATTGTATTGTATTAACATAAATGATACTTCAAGCTACAAACAAACAGACTCAACATATCGAAAGAGAATGTCACACTTAGTAATTACCGAAAATTTGAGATTAAATTGTTGAATCGTTTTTTGAGAAAATTTCTTTTTTTGCCTTGCTACTGAATAAAAATCTAAAACTTCATACATGACTTTGTGTAATGCAATTATAAGTTTGTAATTATGAGCTTGTTCATATTATTTCTTACCCATTGACTGGAACCCTCCCGACTTCTTTTTCTTTTTGTTTTGCTGAGTAACAAGTTTCCTTGTGTCAAGGGCATCAATATCATCCTCATCTGATCCATCCATGATCATATCAGCTAGCTGTTCATCACTTTTTACAACCTACAAAAACATGACAATAAACATACAACATGTACATGAGTGTGCATTCTATCAACGTTTCCTCAGTAAGCATGAAATTTCATACATTCAATACATGCATGTTCAACACTTTTAGGAGATCGATGGACTGAATAAAAACAAAACAATCAAGATGAAGCTGTGCAGGGAAAAATACCTTATAATACCAATATTGCATTGTATTCAGCTAACTGAGAGTCTTTTTGTTTGATCAGTCAATTAAATGAAATATTATTTTAATTCTTACAGTTGCAAAATTCAAGTACAATACAGATGTATATGTACGTGTACCGGTATATATAACGACATTATGCACTACTACTGTAGCGAGATCAAGGTTTCTATCATCTGATAGTTGCAGGTGAGGGTGAAGCCCTTTGAAGTCAACTATCACAGTCATTAGAAACCAACTGTGTTAGCATATTAACCAAACTACTGTTCTTTCCAATTTAGCTGTTGCTTTATATTAGAGAAAAACCTGTGAAAAACATTGGAAAAAAGCAATAACTAGTTGATTTTTGTCTGTGCATGTTCGCCCTCATAAATTGCAGTCTACATGTATATACATGTGCAGTCCCTATATATGTGACTACCACTTTTGGAAAACTGAAATTGGTGACTCTACCACTTTTGGTAAAACAAAGTCTGTGACTCTACCAGTTTCAGTAACATGAAGTCGGTGACTCAACCACCTTCGGTAAAATGAATTCGGTATCTGAACTACATTGTAACTCGAGCAATGTAACTAGGTGCATGTATGTAAATATGGCGGTACATACACGTACCAATCAGATTGTGAATTGGCCACTAGTCAGTGGCTTTGTTATGCATTGAGCTCTACTATTAAATTACAGTTTGCTGGCGAGTTTGGGCAGTTTTTAGTGTAATACATGTACATGTATGAGTCAATGGGTTAATGCGGTGTCACATTAACTGACTCTGTTGCAATTGAGTCAATGGATTAATGCAGTGTCAGATGATCTATGACTCTGTTGCAATAGTCCAGTTTTGTATTTGAAACTTACTGCTGAATGCAATGACTACAGATGCATGTATGCAGGGTTAGCTTCATTCTGAAGTGAAACATTCATAAATACCAGCGAGAAGGTGCAAAACGCGAAACTATAACAACACGCAGAGTTGTGAATAGCCTACCGCTAAACAGCGAACTTGATCGTAGGGTAACGAATAACCTGATGTGTAATTCTACTGAGTTCCAATCCAATCAGTGTATCAACTTTGCTCTGATGAAGGGCTAGGCTCGAAACTTCAGCTGCTACTCACTTCCCACGGTGGTTAGCATACATTAACTGACTTTAGTTGATTATACCAGTGTCAATCAGTGCATCAACTTTGCATTCCAGACATGAACACCAAGCTGCAGAGCCAGTACAGTCCTTGTCAAAAGTTTTTCACACCGTACGAACCACATGTGGTAGCATGTGGCACATGTGCCACATGTGTTTACCACTTTCGGTAAAATGAATGTGGCGAAGCGAAATCGGTAACTGAACCACTTTCGTTAAAACACAATCGGTGACCGAACCACTTTCGTTAAAACACAATCGGTGACCGAACCACTTTCAGTAAAACGAAATCGGTGACTCTACCACCTTCAGTAAAACGAATTCGGTGACTCTACCACCTTCGGTAAAACGAATTCGGTGATTCGACCACCTTCGGTAAAATGAATTCGGATAGTCATCATGTTATGTAAATATGGCGCTATGTACGTGATCAATTCTAGTTTAGTTGTAGCAAAGTTCGGCGTTTTTATTCATCTGATAAACTTTACAGACTTCTGTACTTTCATACTTTAATCTATCCCTCAATCCCTTCACGATTCTTTAAAAGTCGTTGCGTACGCTGTATGTTTTCAATTCAACAGATTCAAGAGCTTTTCGGTGCTTATACATGTGCTTTCAGCCGTGGAAACTAATTGTCTGGTTTTTGACACAACAAGAATGTCACGAACTTCGCGGAACATGTGATCTTATTGCAGAATGCAGAGTTAAATAATGCGGGAAAGTTTCTCAACTTTTAATACTGGCAAGTGATAAACATCTACCAAATAGAATATTCTGGAATTCTTTTTATTTAACGTGGGATCCGTCATTTTGCTCAAATTGCTCGAACAGAAGTGTGACATTTTTGAATAATCAATGAGCTCTGACAGCAGTGTTTGTTTTGCTTTGAGATCACACCAAAAATTATCTTGATATCTTCCTACTGAATCAAATGCTTTCAAAGTTTTGTATTTTATTTACGGTCTGAACAGTTTCGCATTATTTGAGTCCATTCTGTCAAATACAAACACCCAGGTGAATACATTTTGGATATTTTAATTCGTTATTGGTTATTTTGCCGTGAGATCGCACCGAATCTTCTGGAGTTTCAATTTCAGCTTTTTTACTTCATCACTTCGTCAATTTGTGATTGGCATTGCGGTTTATAATTGCCGTGAGACCGGACTGCAGCGATTGGTCTGATGTCAGATGTGAAACAAACAAGTCTCAGGTGCTCGATCGATCAAACATAGGATCTGTCAAAACTCAGACTGACAGGTTCACGCCTGACTGATTGCAATTGCACAATCTTGATATTTTAATTTCGAAAACATGCCTTTCCAGAATCCGCAAACATTTGCAATGCTTTTGGTCGGAACCTTGAACAACGCAGGAATCTCTCGTAAATGTTAAACTACGGAAGCTAAAGTTTGTTTGTTGATTATTGCTTACTGGCGGGGCCCGCTTTAAAAGTTTGCCGCTAGATTATGAACGAACGGCGGTTGTTAGTTTGTGGCGTAAGTTTAAGGTTATATATTCACAGGAGTTCCTTTTTTTTCAGTACAGTTTATCAGTGAGGTTATCAGAAGAAATAGGAAGGAGAGAAATGCTCTTTATAGCCACTTCGCGGCTTTCTCGGTACAAATCACGATCAAAACAAATAAGTTTTTCGATGATCGCACCAGGACACCGACCTGACGCTTCGCCGACAATTTGATATATCGTTTCAAAGAAGACAAAACGAGATATCATTTTTGAAATCTAAACTTCAGCATTTTCAGTTTTAACGTTGTAAAAATCACTTTAGTCGCAAGCAGTGAACTACATGTACAAGTAACAACTTGTAGACTGTCTTGACCTGCAATGTTTGGTGAAGCGAAATCAGTGACTGAACCACTTTCGGTAAAACGAAATCGGTGACTGAACCACTTTCGTTAAAACACAATCGGTGACCGAACCACTTTCGTTAAAACACAATCGGTGACCGAACCACTTTCAGTAAAACGAAATCGGTGACTCTACCACTTTCAGTAAAACAAATTCGGTCTTAAAACGAATGGAGTTTACCGAACGAAATCTACCACATGTGGTTACCGAATCTTCGTTTTACCGAAGCACATACGGTACCATATACGGTTGAAAAACTTTTGACAGGGACTGTATATAACTTCTAAGTATCCGAGCAATGACCCAGAAAATAATGTACACATGTAAGCTTCTTTTAGTTTTCAAGTTGTCTTTTGAAATGGTAAAAATAAGCACTGTATTCAGACTGTAGTTTAGCTGCTATTTCAATACATTGTCACTGCGTAGCCATTGGAAAACAATCCCCTCCAAAGTCCTTTACTTCGGCTCCGTAGGCTACACAAATATATCTATAGTAAACTGTACTGCTAGAGTTGTACGTGGTTTAGAGTTGTATACTTGTAGGGTATTCTTCAGCAGTTTAGCCCAATTAAAGTGCCTATGAATGGTACAATATTAATATATTGCTTTGAATGCTGTGCCGCTGAGTTAAGGAGGTTTTAATATCCAAAATGCTAATTACATGACGTCAGGGGAGGCATCAATCATTATACAAAACTTTTTGTTGCAATTAAACTAATTTTTCAAATTATCAGTGTTATACCCATGGTTGAAATAAAATGATGTTAGAAATTTGTTTTTCTATATCAGTAGAAACACCCATTCACAACCACTAAAAAGTGATTGCAGATACCTCCCCTGACGTCATGTAATTAGCATTTTGGATATTAAAACCTCCTTAAGTCAGCGGCACAGCATTCAAAGCGAAATATATTTTACCATATTTCTACTATTTACGTGATTTAGAATTGATATCTAAAATAAAAAAATTAGGTTCATAGGCACTTTAAGCTAGCTATAAGTAGCTTCTCAGTGAACAGTTAGAAAAACTCTCACCTCCACAATTCCTAGTTCCTCCTCATCTCCCGATCTGATCTTTGGCTTGCCGAACTTTTTTCCTTTCTTGGATTTGAATTTTGGCTTTCCTTGCTTCCTTCTATTCTCTGCCATGACTTTTACGTACACTTTGTTCAGGCCGATAACGATTTCAAGTTTTAACGTTTATCGTTTCGTTAAGAAGAATAGGTATTAAAGGTCACAATTCGGCAATGGGGAAAAACTGGAACTATTAAACAGAGGAAACTAAAGCCAAATGTTAAACAAGCCTAAAACCACGCTACCTTCATCTTGTCCGCCATTTTGTGTCACGTGTAAGGAGTGGGTCCTGGGGACGATTTTGTTTTGGCGTGACGGGGCAAACAATTCCTATAAATAGGGAAAGCTAGAATATGAAAACAAGCTTGCTTTTAAACAAAGACAGAGTTATGAACTGTAGCTGAAAAAGGGATATTATAAGGGCAAAAAAATGTACCATAATGCATTGAAGAGGTATCTAGAATTTTACGTGACGTAGGACACGATTTCGTGACCAAAGCGCGCTTCTATCACGTGATTAGTATATTGCATTCTATTGGTTCTGGAATCGTTACCCGGCAATAATAACAAAGATAACCAATCAGATTGCAAGAAAATCTTCATGAGCCAATCAGGAGTCAGACGTCAAAGCATCGGCTGATCAGCGGGACTTTTTGTTGTGTGTTTTGATTCTCAAAGGCAAGCTTGAACTCGTAAAAATCCACTTCGTGTTTCACTTTCAGTTAGGTGAAACTCCAAGAGAAATTATGCCGGCTGCTGTGGTAGCAACACCACCTTCCGTCGATGAGAAGCCTGACTTCATAGAGCGGATTGTTTGGGCTCCGAAAAAGAAGCAGAGTTATCGAAAGAGAATTTTAATTCCATCTGAAGGCAGACTACATTCGAGGTGTCGAAAGCGCTTGGATTTCAGCCATGTGGATGTGGAGACAGAAGAACAACTCAAACTACCCGAGAAAGAAGCTCTTGAAACAGGCTATGGTGTTCAAATGGGCAAACTGACACAAGAAAGTACACCAGCAACTCCAAATATGAAGTTTCTCGATGAAGGGGAAGTATTTTCAGCGAGGAAAAATGATTCAGGTTTGCAGTTGAACTTTGGTTTAGTTCCGCCGGTGAAACGACCGCACTCTCGACCTCAAAGTTCCAAACCTCAGGCCGTCAAAAGGAAGCTTTCTTTGAGCTCTTTTCGATGATTTGGTTCGTCAATGAACTGTCGAACATATTGTAATTCAGAGTTTGTGTGAATTCAAAGGAAAGACCCATTACTGATCAATTTGGAAAAATGACCTAGTTGGGATTCCCTAGTTGTTGCAAGCCAAGAACAATGGACCAGGGACAGGGTCGCATTATAAACACCAAAAATATTTTGAAGGTTTGTTCGGTGACAGCAGAAGAACTACACGAACAGTAATTGCCATATATCTTATCATGGTTTTCTCGTACCTGACCGATATAAACGACTGAAATTGAGGCATGTACTATATGTTATTTATCAAGGTAATTGAATGGTCGCACGAATCCGGTCACACTTGAAAGACTGACAGGTTCTATGTCTTCCAATTAACAATTAGACCCGCAGCCCGAATGGGCTACGAGTCAATAGCCCATGAGGCGCAGCCGAATGGGCTATTTAACTCGTAGCCCATGAGGGCGAGAGGTCTAATTGTTTTAGTATAAACTAACTAGTCGGACAGTAGAAATAATAGAAAGAAACAAATGTTATTATGTCGTGAAAATGCGTGCTATCACAAATAGACCTATAGTAGCGTAGCCAATCAGAATGCAGGATTTGTAATAGTCCACTAGTTGGTTTATACTAATACTCAATAGCCCTCTTTCGTTATTTGCTTCGCTTGTCACGAACAAAGGTTTCGGTATGAGGCTCCATAATTGGCTTATTAAATTTGGACAAGTACATCAAAATCGCCGTTGTGTTTACTTTCTTTTGTGTTTTTTACAAGCAGCGTACAATGTTGACAAATTCCACGTGTCTAGTTTCGTATCTAGTTTGCCTTCATACAGATCATTTAAAAGAGGAAAAACAACACAGAGATGCGGTATTAAACTTAATTTAATCTTTTCTCAGACAATATAATAATTTTTTTTTTCTCCAGAAGCTCATCACAATACGGAAACCTTTATGCGTGAAAAGTGAAGTATATATAAAAAGTGGGATATTATTTGTATTAACTTGGTGAATAAAGAGCTCACAAGATACTGCGCAAATACCTGGACTACCAAATGTCAGGTCTATATAAACAAAGAATACATTCAGTGTAAAAACCTATTGCTGACTTGCACATTACATCATCACCGCCATGTTGGTGGATGTTAACAAAAGATAACTTGAATATTTGTAAAAAAATATATGAGCATATGCTGGAGGTCAGTGAAAAATACTACTTGGTCAGTGAAATGTCAGGGAATTTCCTGCAAATGTGTGGGAACCCTGGAAGTTCTTTTAGCTCTCAAATAGAGACAGCTGTTTTTGCAGGCTAAAGTTGGTGAACCCATATTTTTGGGTATGGTTATGAAATCTTTTAAACTTGAAAATATTGTAATACTTTCCAGGGTTTTCAGTATTTACTTGGACAGATGGCCAATAATTGGCACCATACGAGATGTGTTCACAGAAAGACAAATCATGAGTTTTTGTACTTTCAAGCAAAAGAACAGGTGGTCCTAACAGCTGGTGGAAATCTGCCGACTGTTGGCTTATACCGAGACCCTGACTATTCACGAATTAGGGCCAAAGGCCTTTTCCTTACTGGGTTTGTTGCTTTTGATTGGACAACTTCTTTTTAAAAAGGGTGGTTGTACAACTACCAGAGTTGATGTTGCTGACACTTGGTGTTCTTGTAGCAACAAAGCTTAATAATTTATACTTCTTTACTGGGGTGCTGGCCACTCTGCAAATACTTCCTTACATGTATTTAAAAAAAAAAAATTAAATGAAACTTCTAATTAAATGCAAGGTTTATTAACTTAGGGAAATATGTTTACTTGAGACTACTGTAACCAGGGCCACTTAGCTAATGAGAACCAATCACATCTTACATTGTACAACAAAAACAAAGCATTCCAAGTTTGGTTATTTTAGCCAGTCATTGTCGAGTACAATAGTATTTCAACTTGCTTGAGTTTTGATACGGTTTGTTTACGTTCGGTTCTGCAATGTGATTGGTTCTGGTTGTCTTAAGTGGCCCAGTTACTGCAGTTAAATATGATTCAGTGCCAGTGCTAGTGTTATATATGCATGGATTAAATAAGTGTACTTGAGTACTAGTGGAGCATTACAAGTTAGAATACCACATGTATAAAGCCATCGACTATTTGACAAGCATCAGATAACATGATTGCATGCTTTTGTCCAATGAGTCTTGAGAGCTAGTGCATGAAAATTTTGTGGTGAACTAAATCAACAGATGATAGAGCTTTCAAGTGAGCTTGTAGTCCAACTGTTAAATACATAAACCTTTTTAGAGACACTGCTGTGGGTGTCAAATATTCTTGGTAGTTGTTGACCGGCATTGGAAAAGTGACAATGAATACACAAGACTGATATTAGAGTTTTGCTGTTCCAGTTGAGCAAATAGTCCAATTTGTAGTTCTAGACCACAATTTTGAATTAAAGTGCCCATGAACCTTGTGTATTTTTTATTTTAGATATCAATTATAAATCAAGTGAATAGTAGAATGGTCAAGAGACTCAAACCCTGACTCTGTTTGACCCAATCCGAGCTCCAAAACCCTGATTGCCCCCTTTTTAGGGAAAAAAAACCTTATTGCCCCTTCCTTCTTTAAATTGTTTTAAAAACACGGTCGAATATATATCCCGGCCGGTATACCGCGTACCGGGATTGCATGCAAAATACGGAACATTTCAAGTCGGGACGTGGTATTGGGTAAACAAATCAGCAGATTGAGTACATAGATAAGTACTGAAGTACGAATTAGCGGCGTCACAATGTAAGGGAACCTCAGCGCTTGCATGTGGACAGGCGATCAAAATGCGGCAACAGAATGTAGCTAAAAAAAACTGAACCCTAACTGCATAAAAAATACTGAACCCCGACCCTGACTGCACCCAAATTATACTCCAATCCTGACCCTGATCTGCCCAAATCAGGTCAAAACCCTGACCCTACCTGCCCAAACTGAGCTCAAAACCCTGACCCATCCGGACGGCACATACGTAATACGTCACAAACAGGAGTACCCCCCCCCCCCCCCCCCCCCGGATTTTTACTAACTTCGAGCTCCTCTTTTCAGCAGTATCGCCGGTTTTGCTGTTATACGTATATATTAAAAGTTAAAAAAAACCGTGCAAGGGTCTATTAACTTGAACCATCCCCTCCAACCTTAGGTTTGGTTCTGAATAAGTGTCCAATATTATAAGAGAAGACAATCAATTATTTGACCAAATATTGTGATGTTACTTAGTGAGTTTTTTAAACTACTGCTGACTTTTTAACCCAAGGGCTCAAACTTTCCCACGATGCCATTCCGGAGAATTCTGCGGACGCGCAGACGGTAAGTATGCTTTCTTCTGTAGGGTTTCTAATCAATTCTGCTTTAATTTTGGAAAAAGGCCACTGTAAGAGAGCTAGAGGACATCATTAAGTCTGAGGACGGCTGAAAAGTACTTGGCCTGCTTTTAGTAGGCTTTGTGAGGGGATTTCATAGGGTTTTTCTGTTGTGTTTCCGCTTTGAGACATCAAAAAATTCTTCAATGAAATCCTTGAAATTCTGCAGTTGGTGATCTTTTCCCCTGCTAAACCTATTAGGATGTGTTTTTGTCACTTTAAAGCAACGGCTTGAGTCCAAATCACCGCTCTTGGTTGTAGGGGTAAAAGACTTATAAAAAAAACCCTACCGGAGGACCAGAGGGGGGAACCCCTTGTGGATTTTTTGTCCATTACCCAGCATGCAATTGGAGGTGGGAGCAGGAAAACGACTGAGTGGTGATTTTGGGAATCATGAATTCTTTCGTCAACGATATCTTCGAACGCATTGCTAGTGAATCTTCCCGCCTCGCCAACTACAACAAGAAGTCTACCATCAGTTCCAGGGAGATACAAACCGCAATACGCCTGCTACTGCCCGGGGAACTCGCTAAACACGCCGTCAGCGAGGGAACTAAAGCCGTCACAAAATACACCAGCAGCCAGTAAACAAGTCTCCTTAGCTTAATTCATTAAGCAACAAAACCAACGGCTCCTATAGGAGCCACCACACTCAAAGAAAGATCATAACCTCATGCCTTCACATCACATATTGCAATAACCCAGTCAAGTCAATTACGATACTTACGCACGTAATCCAAACGCGCACACATCAAGCACACTGTCAACCAAACCACCTAAATTTTTTTTTTTTAAATTTGACCTTTTTTTTACAGTGCCCCAACTCCCTAGCTCTTCTTAATATCCTGCATTTTTTTTTAACTCACTGCCTCAAATTGGATGCTATTTCGTTACTGTTTTAATGCAACAGCCCAACCCGACAAGCATCATGGGTGCTAACCGCCCCGGCACGCAAAAGAACTTAACCTACTTTACCTATAAGGATTTTATTTGCACAACCCATAGCCACGGCTCGGCATTAAGTCACCCACTCGAAATAACCCCATCTACATTAGTTTGAGGGCCTCAATATTTGCATTGGTCCTGCTTTTGTTTTGTTTGCGAGAAATAGGAGGTTTTTATGATTTGAAGCAAGATCATTACTTTCGTAACATTTGGTGGCTCTTAAAAGAGCCGTTGTTTGCTTGACTTTCTTGTGTCAGGTTTTAACCTCCAAAGCCGTATAGCGTACGTCCCTGACGCTTCAGAGCGTAAACCACATCCATAGCCGTCACTGTCTTACGTTTGGCGTGTTCTGTGTAGGTGACGGCATCGCGAATTACGTTCTCTAGGAATACCTTGAGAACCCCACGGGTCTCTTCGTAGATTAGGCCGGAAATACGCTTCACTCCACCTCGACGGGCAAGTCGACGGATGGCGGGCTTTGTTATCCCTTGAATGTTGTCACGAAGAATTTTGCGATGTCTCTTGGCTCCTCCTTTTCCAAGGCCTTTGCCTCCTTTGCCTCGTCCTGACATGTTGACTATTATACTGTGGTCTGAAACTGGTCGTTAGCTAGGTGTGTTGAGTGATGCACATTGCTAGAAGCGGGAGGATTATAAAAGCGGCACACCGACCTCTCTGGAAACGGGGTAATCCGCTTTTGTTTACGAAAGCGGGCTGCTTTGTTAATGATCCTGAAAGGGCGGGAAAAATGGAACAGATCTGGAGGTTTAATCGTGTGTGTTTATTAATGAGTTCTGATTCACCCCAGGTTCTATCGTAAAACTACAAACTACTATTTAACAAATGTTTGTAGTTTTACGGTAAAAAATTATGTCGAGCAAACAATATTTTTATTATGAATCAATTAGTTATTCCAGGAAGGCCATTCGAGTGCAGCCATGTGTTTTGGCGTGGCCTCTCATTGTTGTCCAGGAGTTAGCCGCTGTTGGCTGAGAGCGGCAAATTTATGTGTCAATTCGATCCGGGGGAACAATAAAGCTGATATAAAAGGGACTTGGCTTCAGTGTGGAAGTTGCTCATACGAATCGCATCATATAGAAGTGAACAGGGCTGGAAAATAACACAACTTGACTCATGGCTCGAACAAAACAAACTGCTCGCAAATCTACCGGCGGCAAGGCTCCTCGGAAACAATTAGCTACCAAGGCAGCTCGTAAGAGCGCTCCGGCCACAGGTGGAGTGAAGAAGCCTCACCGTTATAGGCCCGGTACAGTAGCCCTTCGTGAAATCCGCCGTTACCAGAAATCTACGGAGCTGCTGATCCGCAAACTACCTTTTCAACGCCTTGTCAGAGAGATAGCGCAAGACTTCAAAACGGATCTTCGCTTCCAGAGTTCTGCCGTGATGGCCCTACAAGAAGCCAGTGAGGCTTACCTCGTTGGACTGTTCGAGGACACGAATTTGTGTGCCATCCACGCCAAGCGAGTCACCATTATGCCTAAAGATATACAGCTCGCCCGACGAATCCGTGGAGAAAGGGCTTGAGTTCAACGCCCGAAACTGAACCAAACGGCTCTTTTAGGAGCCACCACATGAGCAAAAGTTACATAACCTAAACATGTATCTTCTTCTTTCATATCTGACTTATAGTTTTAATGTTCTTTTAATTCTGATACAAATAAAATTGCTGTTCAGAATTTTTATTAGCAAAGATCTAAAACGTAACACGACTTATGAACTTTCAATTGAAAATAAATGTTGTATTTCTATATACCAATTGGATCATCCAGTGACAACGAAAAGTTCAGCGTAACGCTAAATAAGTAGTCTTCGAATGAGTCAAAATCGGGAAAATTCCAAATGTGAGGACAATGTGTTCAAAAGTATTTTTGAAAGGAGATTTGGGACTATTGGAAACGAACGGAAAATTACATAATAATTTTATGTATTTCAATGAAAAGCCGGCGTAGTTCTGTGTATCTTTTTTCATATGCTGGTAAATAACTCAAACGTTATGTTTTTATGCGTTCATTTGTATGAAAATGTGTGCATGTTTGTTTTTTCTACTAAAACGGAGAAGTGAAGCTAGCTCATGGGATTGAACTTTACTGTCATGTGGTGGCTCTGAAAAGAGCCGTTTGGATTTCAATTGCAGCTGCAATTACTTTGTCTTTTTCTCTGTTTTCTTTGGCAGAAGCACAGCCTGGATGTTGGGTAGGACACCGCCCTGAGCAATGGTGACTCCGTGTAGTAGCCTGTTGAGCTCTTCGTCATTTCTAACAGCCAGTTGAAGATGGCGAGGAATGATCCTCGACTTTTTGTTGTCGCGGGCAGCATTTCCAGCAAGTTCGAGTATCTCTGCACTCAAATACTCTAGTACGGCAGCCAGGTAGACAGGAGCACCGGCCCCTACACGCTGTGCATAATTTCCTTTCCGTAGATGACGGTGGATACGGCCGACAGGAAACTGAAGACCAGCACGAGACGAACGAGTCCTTGACTTTGTTCCTTTAGATTTTCCCTTGCCTCTGGCAGACATGTTTAGAAATGGACTTGGCTGGAAGTGTGATTAGAATGAGTTTGCGGTGTATTTGAATGAAGATTTATAGTTCCGGTAGGATCGAAATTGCGCTTTTGTCTTGTAAATGAGTAGGCGGTATATGATGAAGTCGGATTGTCATTGGAAGACGTTGTAGTGGTCATTAACATAACATTAAATGGAACGTGAGCCCACCAATGAGTGTCGGCGGATTTCGATCCGCTTCTTGATACATAAATAGTCTCGGTGTGAGGGTGTAGCTACAAGTGAGATCGCTTAGGGTATCACTGATCACTTTCACGAGCCAGCCTAGAAAAAAACAAATCAACCAAATATGCCCCCAAAAGCAGCAGCTGCTAAGAAAGTCGAAGTTAGCGCCAAGGTAGGCAAAAAGACCAGTACCGTGGGAGATAGAAAAAAGAGGAGGGCAAGACGCAAGGAGAGCTATGCCATTTATATTTACAAGGTGCTGAAGCAGGTTCATCCAGACACCGGTATTTCAAGTAAGGCCATGGGAATCATGAATTCTTTCGTCAACGATATCTTCGAACGCATTGCTAGTGAATCTTCCCGCCTCGCCAACTACAACAAGAAGTCTACCATCAGTTCCAGGGAGATACAAACCGCAATACGCCTGCTACTGCCCGGGGAACTCGCTAAACACGCCGTCAGCGAGGGAACTAAAGCCGTCACAAAATACACCAGCAGCCAGTAAACAAGTCTCCTTAGCTTAATTCATTAAGCAACAAAACCAACGGCTCCTATAGGAGCCACCACACTCAAAGAAAGATCATAACCTCATGCCTTCACATCACATATTGCAATAACCCAGTCAAGTCAATTACGATACTTACGCACGTAATCCAAACGCGCACACATCAAGCACACTGTCAACCAAACCACCTAAATTTTTTTTTTTTAAATTTGACCTTTTTTTTACAGTGCCCCAACTCCCTAGCTCTTCTTAATATCCTGCATTTTTTTTTAACTCACTGCCTCAAATTGGATGCTATTTCGTTACTGTTTTAATGCAACAGCCCAACCCGACAAGCATCATGGGTGCTAACCGCCCCGGCACGCAAAAGAACTTAACCTACTTTACCTATAAGGATTTTATTTGCACAACCCATAGCCACGGCTCGGCATTAAGTCACCCACTCGAAATAACCCCATCTACATTAGTTTGAGGGCCTCAATATTTGCATTGGTCCTGCTTTTGTTTTGTTTGCGAGAAATAGGAGGTTTTTATGATTTGAAGCAAGATCATTACTTTCGTAACATTTGGTGGCTCTTAAAAGAGCCGTTGTTTGCTTGACTTTCTTGTGTCAGGTTTTAACCTCCAAAGCCGTATAGCGTACGTCCCTGACGCTTCAGAGCGTAAACCACATCCATAGCCGTCACTGTCTTACGTTTGGCGTGTTCTGTGTAGGTGACGGCATCGCGAATTACGTTCTCTAGGAATACCTTGAGAACCCCACGGGTCTCTTCGTAGATTAGGCCGGAAATACGCTTCACTCCACCTCGACGGGCAAGTCGACGGATGGCGGGCTTTGTTATCCCTTGAATGTTGTCACGAAGAATTTTGCGATGTCTCTTGGCTCCTCCTTTTCCAAGGCCTTTGCCTCCTTTGCCTCGTCCTGACATGTTGACTATTATACTGTGGTCTGAAACTGGTCGTTAGCTAGGTGTGTTGAGTGATGCACATTGCTAGAAGCGGGAGGATTATAAAAGCGGCACACCGACCTCTCTGGAAACGGGGTAATCCGCTTTTGTTTACGAAAGCGGGCTGCTTTGTTAATGATCCTGAAAGGGCGGGAAAAATGGAACAGATCTGGAGGTTTAATCGTGTGTGTTTATTAATGAGTTCTGATTCACCCCAGGTTCTATCGTAAAACTACAAACTACTATTTAACAAATGTTTGTAGTTTTACGGTAAAAAATTATGTCGAGCAAACAATATTTTTATTATGAATCAATTAGTTATTCCAGGAAGGCCATTCGAGTGCAGCCATGTGTTTTGGCGTGGCCTCTCATTGTTGTCCAGGAGTTAGCCGCTGTTGGCTGAGAGCGGCAAATTTATGTGTCAATTCGATCCGGGGGAACAATAAAGCTGATATAAAAGGGACTTGGCTTCAGTGTGGAAGTTGCTCATACGAATCGCATCATATAGAAGTGAACAGGGCTGGAAAATAACACAACTTGACTCATGGCTCGAACAAAACAAACTGCTCGCAAATCTACCGGCGGCAAGGCTCCTCGGAAACAATTAGCTACCAAGGCAGCTCGTAAGAGCGCTCCGGCCACAGGTGGAGTGAAGAAGCCTCACCGTTATAGGCCCGGTACAGTAGCCCTTCGTGAAATCCGCCGTTACCAGAAATCTACGGAGCTGCTGATCCGCAAACTACCTTTTCAACGCCTTGTCAGAGAGATAGCGCAAGACTTCAAAACGGATCTTCGCTTCCAGAGTTCTGCCGTGATGGCCCTACAAGAAGCCAGTGAGGCTTACCTCGTTGGACTGTTCGAGGACACGAATTTGTGTGCCATCCACGCCAAGCGAGTCACCATTATGCCTAAAGATATACAGCTCGCCCGACGAATCCGTGGAGAAAGGGCTTGAGTTCAACGCCCGAAACTGAACCAAACGGCTCTTTTAGGAGCCACCACATGAGCAAAAGTTACATAACCTAAACATGTATCTTCTTCTTTCATATCTGACTTATAGTTTTAATGTTCTTTTAATTCTGATACAAATAAAATTGCTGTTCAGAATTTTTATTAGCAAAGATCTAAAACGTAACACGACTTATGAACTTTCAATTGAAAATAAATGTTGTATTTCTATATACCAATTGGATCATCCAGTGACAACGAAAAGTTCAGCGTAACGCTAAATAAGTAGTCTTCGAATGAGTCAAAATCGGGAAAATTCCAAATGTGAGGACAATGTGTTCAAAAGTATTTTTGAAAGGAGATTTGGGACTATTGGAAACGAACGGAAAATTACATAATAATTTTATGTATTTCAATGAAAAGCCGGCGTAGTTCTGTGTATCTTTTTTCATATGCTGGTAAATAACTCAAACGTTATGTTTTTATGCGTTCATTTGTATGAAAATGTGTGCATGTTTGTTTTTTCTACTAAAACGGAGAAGTGAAGCTAGCTCATGGGATTGAACTTTACTGTCATGTGGTGGCTCTGAAAAGAGCCGTTTGGATTTCAATTGCAGCTGCAATTACTTTGTCTTTTTCTCTGTTTTCTTTGGCAGAAGCACAGCCTGGATGTTGGGTAGGACACCGCCCTGAGCAATGGTGACTCCGTGTAGTAGCCTGTTGAGCTCTTCGTCATTTCTAACAGCCAGTTGAAGATGGCGAGGAATGATCCTCGACTTTTTGTTGTCGCGGGCAGCATTTCCAGCAAGTTCGAGTATCTCTGCACTCAAATACTCTAGTACGGCAGCCAGGTAGACAGGAGCACCGGCCCCTACACGCTGTGCATAATTTCCTTTCCGTAGATGACGGTGGATACGGCCGACAGGAAACTGAAGACCAGCACGAGACGAACGAGTCCTTGACTTTGTTCCTTTAGATTTTCCCTTGCCTCTGGCAGACATGTTTAGAAATGGACTTGGCTGGAAGTGTGATTAGAATGAGTTTGCGGTGTATTTGAATGAAGATTTATAGTTCCGGTAGGATCGAAATTGCGCTTTTGTCTTGTAAATGAGTAGGCGGTATATGATGAAGTCGGATTGTCATTGGAAGACGTTGTAGTGGTCATTAACATAACATTAAATGGAACGTGAGCCCACCAATGAGTGTCGGCGGATTTCGATCCGCTTCTTGATACATAAATAGTCTCGGTGTGAGGGTGTAGCTACAAGTGAGATCGCTTAGGGTATCACTGATCACTTTCACGAGCCAGCCTAGAAAAAAACAAATCAACCAAATATGCCCCCAAAAGCAGCAGCTGCTAAGAAAGTCGAAGTTAGCGCCAAGGTAGGCAAAAAGACCAGTACCGTGGGAGATAGAAAAAAGAGGAGGGCAAGACGCAAGGAGAGCTATGCCATTTATATTTACAAGGTGCTGAAGCAGGTTCATCCAGACACCGGTATTTCAAGTAAGGCCATGGGAATCATGAATTCTTTCGTCAACGATATCTTCGAACGCATTGCTAGTGAATCTTCCCGCCTCGCCAACTACAACAAGAAGTCTACCATCAGTTCCAGGGAGATACAAACCGCAATACGCCTGCTACTGCCCGGGGAACTCGCTAAACACGCCGTCAGCGAGGGAACTAAAGCCGTCACAAAATACACCAGCAGCCAGTAAACAAGTCTCCTTAGCTTAATTCATTAAGCAACAAAACCAACGGCTCCTATAGGAGCCACCACACTCAAAGAAAGATCATAACCTCATGCCTTCACATCACATATTGCAATAACCCAGTCAAGTCAATTACGATACTTACGCACGTAATCCAAACGCGCACACATCAAGCACACTGTCAACCAAACCACCTAAATTTTTTTTTTTAAATTTGACCTTTTTTTTACAGTGCCCCAACTCCCTAGCTCTTCTTAATATCCTGCATTTTTTTTTAACTCACTGCCTCAAATTGGATGCTATTTCGTTACTGTTTTAATGCAACAGCCCAACCCGACAAGCATCATGGGTGCTAACCGCCCCGGCACGCAAAAGAACTTAACCTACTTTACCTATAAGGATTTTATTTGCACAACCCATAGCCACGGCTCGGCATTAAGTCACCCACTCGAAATAACCCCATCTACATTAGTTTGAGGGCCTCAATATTTGCATTGGTCCTGCTTTTGTTTTGTTTGCGAGAAATAGGAGGTTTTTATGATTTGAAGCAAGATCATTACTTTCGTAACATTTGGTGGCTCTTAAAAGAGCCGTTGTTTGCTTGACTTTCTTGTGTCAGGTTTTAACCTCCAAAGCCGTATAGCGTACGTCCCTGACGCTTCAGAGCGTAAACCACATCCATAGCCGTCACTGTCTTACGTTTGGCGTGTTCTGTGTAGGTGACGGCATCGCGAATTACGTTCTCTAGGAATACCTTGAGAACCCCACGGGTCTCTTCGTAGATTAGGCCGGAAATACGCTTCACTCCACCTCGACGGGCAAGTCGACGGATGGCGGGCTTTGTTATCCCTTGAATGTTGTCACGAAGAATTTTGCGATGTCTCTTGGCTCCTCCTTTTCCAAGGCCTTTGCCTCCTTTGCCTCGTCCTGACATGTTGACTATTATACTGTGGTCTGAAACTGGTCGTTAGCTAGGTGTGTTGAGTGATGCACATTGCTAGAAGCGGGAGGATTATAAAAGCGGCACACCGACCTCTCTGGAAACGGGGTAATCCGCTTTTGTTTACGAAAGCGGGCTGCTTTGTTAATGATCCTGAAAGGGCGGGAAAAATGGAACAGATCTGGAGGTTTAATCGTGTGTGTTTATTAATGAGTTCTGATTCACCCCAGGTTCTATCGTAAAACTACAAACTACTATTTAACAAATGTTTGTAGTTTTACGGTAAAAAATTATGTCGAGCAAACAATATTTTTATTATGAATCAATTAGTTATTCCAGGAAGGCCATTCGAGTGCAGCCATGTGTTTTGGCGTGGCCTCTCATTGTTGTCCAGGAGTTAGCCGCTGTTGGCTGAGAGCGGCAAATTTATGTGTCAATTCGATCCGGGGGAACAATAAAGCTGATATAAAAGGGACTTGGCTTCAGTGTGGAAGTTGCTCATACGAATCGCATCATATAGAAGTGAACAGGGCTGGAAAATAACACAACTTGACTCATGGCTCGAACAAAACAAACTGCTCGCAAATCTACCGGCGGCAAGGCTCCTCGGAAACAATTAGCTACCAAGGCAGCTCGTAAGAGCGCTCCGGCCACAGGTGGAGTGAAGAAGCCTCACCGTTATAGGCCCGGTACAGTAGCCCTTCGTGAAATCCGCCGTTACCAGAAATCTACGGAGCTGCTGATCCGCAAACTACCTTTTCAACGCCTTGTCAGAGAGATAGCGCAAGACTTCAAAACGGATCTTCGCTTCCAGAGTTCTGCCGTGATGGCCCTACAAGAAGCCAGTGAGGCTTACCTCGTTGGACTGTTCGAGGACACGAATTTGTGTGCCATCCACGCCAAGCGAGTCACCATTATGCCTAAAGATATACAGCTCGCCCGACGAATCCGTGGAGAAAGGGCTTGAGTTCAACGCCCGAAACTGAACCAAACGGCTCTTTTAGGAGCCACCACATGAGCAAAAGTTACATAACCTAAACATGTATCTTCTTCTTTCATATCTGACTTATAGTTTTAATGTTCTTTTAATTCTGATACAAATAAAATTGCTGTTCAGAATTTTTATTAGCAAAGATCTAAAACGTAACACGACTTATGAACTTTCAATTGAAAATAAATGTTGTATTTCTATATACCAATTGGATCATCCAGTGACAACGAAAAGTTCAGCGTAACGCTAAATAAGTAGTCTTCGAATGAGTCAAAATCGGGAAAATTCCAAATGTGAGGACAATGTGTTCAAAAGTATTTTTGAAAGGAGATTTGGGACTATTGGAAACGAACGGAAAATTACATAATAATTTTATGTATTTCAATGAAAAGCCGGCGTAGTTCTGTGTATCTTTTTTCATATGCTGGTAAATAACTCAAACGTTATGTTTTTATGCGTTCATTTGTATGAAAATGTGTGCATGTTTGTTTTTTCTACTAAAACGGAGAAGTGAAGCTAGCTCATGGGATTGAACTTTACTGTCATGTGGTGGCTCTGAAAAGAGCCGTTTGGATTTCAATTGCAGCTGCAATTACTTTGTCTTTTTCTCTGTTTTCTTTGGCAGAAGCACAGCCTGGATGTTGGGTAGGACACCGCCCTGAGCAATGGTGACTCCGTGTAGTAGCCTGTTGAGCTCTTCGTCATTTCTAACAGCCAGTTGAAGATGGCGAGGAATGATCCTCGACTTTTTGTTGTCGCGGGCAGCATTTCCAGCAAGTTCGAGTATCTCTGCACTCAAATACTCTAGTACGGCAGCCAGGTAGACAGGAGCACCGGCCCCTACACGCTGTGCATAATTTCCTTTCCGTAGATGACGGTGGATACGGCCGACAGGAAACTGAAGACCAGCACGAGACGAACGAGTCCTTGACTTTGTTCCTTTAGATTTTCCCTTGCCTCTGGCAGACATGTTTAGAAATGGACTTGGCTGGAAGTGTGATTAGAATGAGTTTGCGGTGTATTTGAATGAAGATTTATAGTTCCGGTAGGATCGAAATTGCGCTTTTGTCTTGTAAATGAGTAGGCGGTATATGATGAAGTCGGATTGTCATTGGAAGACGTTGTAGTGGTCATTAACATAACATTAAATGGAACGTGAGCCCACCAATGAGTGTCGGCGGATTTCGATCCGCTTCTTGATACATAAATAGTCTCGGTGTGAGGGTGTAGCTACAAGTGAGATCGCTTAGGGTATCACTGATCACTTTCACGAGCCAGCCTAGAAAAAAACAAATCAACCAAATATGCCCCCAAAAGCAGCAGCTGCTAAGAAAGTCGAAGTTAGCGCCAAGGTAGGCAAAAAGACCAGTACCGTGGGAGATAGAAAAAGAGGAGGGCAAGACGCAAGGAGAGCTATGCCATTTATATTTACAAGGTGCTGAAGCAGTTCATCCAGACACCGGTATTTCAAGTAAGGCCATGGGAATCATGAATTCTTTCGTCAACGATATCTTCGAACGCATTGCTAGTGAATCTTCCCGCCTCGCCAACTACAACAAGAAGTCTACCATCAGTTCCAGGGAGATACAAACCGCAATACGCCTGCTACTGCCCGGGGAACTCGCTAAACACGCCGTCAGCGAGGGAACTAAAGCCGTCACAAAATACACCAGCAGCCAGTAAACAAGTCTCCTTAGCTTAATTCATTAAGCAACAAAACCAACGGCTCCTATAGGAGCCACCACACTCAAAGAAAGATCATAACCTCATGCCTTCACATCACATATTGCAATAACCCAGTCAAGTCAATTACGATACTTACGCACGTAATCCAAACGCGCACACATCAAGCACACTGTCAACCAAACCACCTAAATTTTTTTTTTTTAAATTTGACCTTTTTTTTACAGTGCCCCAACTCCCTAGCTCTTCTTAATATCCTGCATTTTTTTTTAACTCACTGCCTCAAATTGGATGCTATTTCGTTACTGTTTTAATGCAACAGCCCAACCCGACAAGCATCATGGGTGCTAACCGCCCCGGCACGCAAAAGAACTTAACCTACTTTACCTATAAGGATTTTATTTGCACAACCCATAGCCACGGCTCGGCATTAAGTCACCCACTCGAAATAACCCCATCTACATTAGTTTGAGGGCCTCAATATTTGCATTGGTCCTGCTTTTGTTTTGTTTGCGAGAAATAGGAGGTTTTTATGATTTGAAGCAAGATCATTACTTTCGTAACATTTGGTGGCTCTTAAAAGAGCCGTTGTTTGCTTGACTTTCTTGTGTCAGGTTTTAACCTCCAAAGCCGTATAGCGTACGTCCCTGACGCTTCAGAGCGTAAACCACATCCATAGCCGTCACTGTCTTACGTTTGGCGTGTTCTGTGTAGGTGACGGCATCGCGAATTACGTTCTCTAGGAATACCTTGAGAACCCCACGGGTCTCTTCGTAGATTAGGCCGGAAATACGCTTCACTCCACCTCGACGGCAAGTCGACGGATGGCGGGCTTTGTTATCCCTTGAATGTTGTCACGAAGAATTTTGCGATGTCTCTTGGCTCCTCCTTTTCCAAGGCCTTTGCCTCCTTTGCCTCGTCCTGACATGTTGACTATTATACTGTGGTCTGAAACTGGTCGTTAGCTAGGTGTGTTGAGTGATGCACATTGCTAGAAGCGGGAGGATTATAAAAGCGGCACACCGACCTCTCTGGAAACGGGGTAATCCGCTTTTGTTTACGAAAGCGGGCTGCTTTGTTAATGATCCTGAAAGGGCGGGAAAAATGGAACAGATCTGGAGGTTTAATCGTGTGTGTTTATTAATGAGTTCTGATTCACCCCAGGTTCTATCGTAAAACTACAAACTACTATTTAACAAATGTTTGTAGTTTTACGGTAAAAAATTATGTCGAGCAAACAATATTTTTATTATGAATCAATTAGTTATTCCAGGAAGGCCATTCGAGTGCAGCCATGTGTTTTGGCGTGGCCTCTCATTGTTGTCCAGGAGTTAGCCGCTGTTGGCTGAGAGCGGCAAATTTATGTGTCAATTCGATCCGGGGGAACAATAAAGCTGATATAAAAGGGACTTGGCTTCAGTGTGGAAGTTGCTCATACGAATCGCATCATATAGAAGTGAACAGGGCTGGAAAATAACACAACTTGACTCATGGCTCGAACAAAACAAACTGCTCGCAAATCTACCGGCGGCAAGGCTCCTCGGAAACAATTAGCTACCAAGGCAGCTCGTAAGAGCGCTCCGGCCACAGGTGGAGTGAAGAAGCCTCACCGTTATAGGCCCGGTACAGTAGCCCTTCGTGAAATCCGCCGTTACCAGAAATCTACGGAGCTGCTGATCCGCAAACTACCTTTTCAACGCCTTGTCAGAGAGATAGCGCAAGACTTCAAAACGGATCTTCGCTTCCAGAGTTCTGCCGTGATGGCCCTACAAGAAGCCAGTGAGGCTTACCTCGTTGGACTGTTCGAGGACACGAATTTGTGTGCCATCCACGCCAAGCGAGTCACCATTATGCCTAAAGATATACAGCTCGCCCGACGAATCCGTGGAGAAAGGGCTTGAGTTCAACGCCCGAAACTGAACCAAACGGCTCTTTTAGGAGCCACCACATGAGCAAAAGTTACATAACCTAAACATGTATCTTCTTCTTTCATATCTGACTTATAGTTTTAATGTTCTTTTAATTCTGATACAAATAAAATTGCTGTTCAGAATTTTTATTAGCAAAGATCTAAAACGTAACACGACTTATGAACTTTCAATTGAAAATAAATGTTGTATTTCTATATACCAATTGGATCATCCAGTGACAACGAAAAGTTCAGCGTAACGCTAAATAAGTAGTCTTCGAATGAGTCAAAATCGGGAAAATTCCAAATGTGAGGACAATGTGTTCAAAAGTATTTTTGAAAGGAGATTTGGGGACTATTGGAAACGAACGGAAAATTACATAATAATTTTATGTATTTCAATGAAAAGCCGGCGTAGTTCTGTGTATCTTTTTTCATATGCTGGTAAATAACTCAAACGTTATGTTTTTATGCGTTCATTTGTATGAAAATGTGTGCATGTTTGTTTTTTCTACTAAAACGGAGAAGTGAAGCTAGCTCATGGGATTGAACTTTACTGTCATGTGGTGGCTCTGAAAAGAGCCGTTGGATTTCAATTGCAGCTGCAATTACTTTGTCTTTTTCTCTGTTTTCTTTGGCAGAAGCACAGCCTGGATGTTGGGTAGGACACCGCCCTGAGCAATGGTGACTCCGTGTAGTAGCCTGTTGAGCTCTTCGTCATTTCTAACAGCCAGTTGAAGATGGCGAGGAATGATCCTCGACTTTTTGTTGTCGCGGGCAGCATTTCCAGCAAGTTCGAGTATCTCTGCACTCAAATACTCTAGTACGGCAGCCAGGTAGACAGGAGCACCGGCCCCTACACGCTGTGCATAATTTCCTTTCCGTAGATGACGGTGGATACGGCCGACAGGAAACTGAAGACCAGCACGAGACGAACGAGTCCTTGACTTTGTTCCTTTAGATTTTCCCTTGCCTCTGGCAGACATGTTTAGAAATGGACTTGGCTGGAAGTGTGATTAGAATGAGTTTGCGGTGTATTTGAATGAAGATTTATAGTTCCGGTAGGATCGAAATTGCGCTTTTGTCTTGTAAATGAGTAGGCGGTATATGATGAAGTCGGATTGTCATTGGAAGACGTTGTAGTGGTCATTAACATAACATTAAATGGAACGTGAGCCCACCAATGAGTGTCGGCGGATTTCGATCCGCTTCTTGATACATAAATAGTCTCGGTGTGAGGGTGTAGCTACAAGTGAGATCGCTTAGGGTATCACTGATCACTTTCACGAGCCAGCCTAGAAAAAAACAAATCAACCAAATATGCCCCAAAAGCAGCAGCTGCTAAGAAAGTCGAAGTTAGCGCCAAGGTAGGCAAAAAGACCAGTACCGTGGGAGATAGAAAAAAGAGGAGGGCAAGACGCAAGGAGAGCTATGCCATTTATATTTACAAGGTGCTGAAGCAGGTTCATCCAGACACCGGTATTTCAAGTAAGGCCATGGGAATCATGAATTCTTTCGTCAACGATATCTTCGAACGCATTGCTAGTGAATCTTCCCGCCTCGCCAACTACAACAAGAAGTCTACCATCAGTTCCAGGGAGATACAAACCGCAATACGCCTGCTACTGCCCGGGGAACTCGCTAAACACGCCGTCAGCGAGGGAACTAAAGCCGTCACAAAATACACCAGCAGCCAGTAAACAAGTCTCCTTAGCTTAATTCATTAAGCAACAAAACCAACGGCTCCTATAGGAGCCACCACACTCAAAGAAAGATCATAACCTCATGCCTTCACATCACATATTGCAATAACCCAGTCAAGTCAATTACGATACTTACGCACGTAATCCAAACGCGCACACATCAAGCACACTGTCAACCAAACCACCTAAATTTTTTTTTTTAAATTTGACCTTTTTTTTACAGTGCCCCAACTCCCTAGCTCTTCTTAATATCCTGCATTTTTTTTTAACTCACTGCCTCAAATTGGATGCTATTTCGTTACTGTTTTAATGCAACAGCCCAACCCGACAAGCATCATGGGTGCTAACCGCCCCGGCACGCAAAAGAACTTAACCTACTTTACCTATAAGGATTTTATTTGCACAACCCATAGCCACGGCTCGGCATTAAGTCACCCACTCGAAATAACCCCATCTACATTAGTTTGAGGGCCTCAATATTTGCATTGGTCCTGCTTTTGTTTTGTTTGCGAGAAATAGGAGGTTTTTATGATTTGAAGCAAGATCATTACTTTCGTAACATTTGGTGGCTCTTAAAAGAGCCGTTGTTTGCTTGACTTTCTTGTGTCAGGTTTAACCTCCAAAGCCGTATAGCGTACGTCCCTGACGCTTCAGAGCGTAAACCACATCCATAGCCGTCACTGTCTTACGTTTGGCGTGTTCTGTGTAGGTGACGGCATCGCGAATTACGTTCTCTAGGAATACCTTGAGAACCCCACGGGTCTCTTCGTAGATTAGGCCGGAAATACGCTTCACTCCACCTCGACGGGCAAGTCGACGGATGGCGGGCTTTGTTATCCCTTGAATGTTGTCACGAAGAATTTTGCGATGTCTCTTGGCTCCTCCTTTTCCAAGGCCTTTGCCTCCTTTGCCTCGTCCTGACATGTTGACTATTATACTGTGGTCTGAAACTGGTCGTTAGCTAGGTGTGTTGAGTGATGCACATTGCTAGAAGCGGGAGGATTATAAAAGCGGCACACCGACCTCTCTGGAAACGGGGTAATCCGCTTTTGTTTACGAAAGCGGGCTGCTTTGTTAATGATCCTGAAAGGGCGGGAAAAATGGAACAGATCTGGAGGTTTAATCGTGTGTGTTTATTAATGAGTTCTGATTCACCCCAGGTTCTATCGTAAAACTACAAACTACTATTTAACAAATGTTTGTAGTTTTACGGTAAAAAATTATGTCGAGCAAACAATATTTTTATTATGAATCAATTAGTTATTCCAGGAAGGCATTCGAGTGCAGCCATGTGTTTTGGCGTGGCCTCTCATTGTTGTCCAGGAGTTAGCCGCTGTTGGCTGAGAGCGGCAAATTTATGTGTCAATTCGATCCGGGGGAACAATAAAGCTGATATAAAAGGGACTTGGCTTCAGTGTGGAAGTTGCTCATACGAATCGCATCATATAGAGTGAACAGGGCTGGAAAATAACACAACTTGACTCATGGCTCGAACAAAACAAACTGCTCGCAAATCTACCGGCGGCAAGGCTCCTCGGAAACAATTAGCTACCAAGGCAGCTCGTAAGAGCGCTCCGGCCACAGGTGGAGTGAAGAAGCCTCACCGTTATAGGCCCGGTACAGTAGCCCTTCGTGAAATCCGCCGTTACCAGAAATCTACGGAGCTGCTGATCCGCAAACTACCTTTTCAACGCCTTGTCAGAGAGATAGCGCAAGACTTCAAAACGGATCTTCGCTTCCAGAGTTCTGCCGTGATGGCCCTACAAGAAGCCAGTGAGGCTTACCTCGTTGGACTGTTCGAGGACACGAATTTGTGTGCCATCCACGCCAAGCGAGTCACCATTATGCCTAAAGATATACAGCTCGCCCGACGAATCCGTGGAGAAAGGGCTTGAGTTCAACGCCCGAAACTGAACCAAACGGCTCTTTTAGGAGCCACCACATGAGCAAAAGTTACATAACCTAAACATGTATCTTCTTCTTTCATATCTGACTTATAGTTTTAATGTTCTTTTAATTCTGATACAAATAAAATTGCTGTTCAGAATTTTTATTAGCAAAGATCTAAAAACGTAACACGACTTATGAACTTTCAATTGAAAATAAATGTTGTATTTCTATATACCAATTGGATCATCCAGTGACAACGAAAAGTTCAGCGTAACGCTAAATAAGTAGTCTTCGAATGAGTCAAAATCGGGAAAATTCAAATGTGAGGACAATGTGTTCAAAAGTATTTTTGAAAGGAGATTTGGGACTATTGGAAACGAACGGAAAATTACATAATAATTTTATGTATTTCAATGAAAAGCCGGCGTAGTTCTGTGTATCTTTTTTCATATGCTGGTAAATAACTCAAACGTTATGTTTTTATGCGTTCATTTGTATGAAAATGTGTGCATGTTTGTTTTTCTACTAAAACGGAGAAGTGAAGCTAGCTCATGGGATTGAACTTTACTGTCATGTGGTGGCTCTGAAAAGAGCGTTTGGATTTCAATTGCAGCTGCAATTACTTTGTCTTTTTCTCTGTTTTCTTTGGCAGAAGCACAGCCTGGATGTTGGGTAGGACACCGCCCTGAGCAATGGTGACTCCGTGTAGTAGCCTGTTGAGCTCTTCGTCATTTCTAACAGCCAGTTGAAGATGGCGAGGAATGATCCTCGACTTTTTGTTGTCGCGGGCAGCATTTCCAGCAAGTTCGAGTATCTCTGCACTCAAATACTCTAGTACGGCAGCCAGGTAGACAGGAGCACCGGCCCCTACACGCTGTGCATAATTTCCTTTCCGTAGATGACGGTGGATACGGCCGACAGGAAACTGAAGACCAGCACGAGACGAACGAGTCCTTGACTTTGTTCCTTTAGATTTTCCCTTGCCTCTGGCAGACATGTTTAGAAATGGACTTGGCTGGAAGTGTGATTAGAATGAGTTTGCGGTGTATTTGAATGAAGATTTATAGTTCCGGTAGGATCGAAATTGCGCTTTTGTCTTGTAAATGAGTAGGCGGTATATGATGAAGTCGGATTGTCATTGGAAGACGTTGTAGTGGTCATTAACATAACATTAAATGGAACGTGAGCCCACCAATGAGTGTCGGCGGATTTCGATCCGCTTCTTGATACATAAATAGTCTCGGTGTGAGGGTGTAGCTACAAGTGAGATCGCTTAGGGTATCACTGATCACTTTCACGAGCCAGCCTAGAAAAAAACAAATCAACCAAATATGCCCCCAAAAGCAGCAGCTGCTAAGAAAGTCGAAGTTAGCGCCAAGGTAGGCAAAAAGACCAGTACCGTGGGAGATAGAAAAAAGAGGAGG